>JAWWEE010000158.1:57316725-57439296 GCA_035221455.1 Xenops minutus
CTTTTTTTTCTCTCTTGTCCTTTTCTTTATAATTTTGAGCTCCATTAAGAAGTGCAGACTTTTGGCCGATTTGATCTGCAGTATCCAGGCTGGCTTTTATTCTGGCCAAATAACTTTCTAACGGTCTCAGGGAAAGAAAAAATGATGGAAGGAATCCAAGACATCAATTGTGACATCAACTGTATGCTGGTAGTCTAGCACGCTCTATATTTCTGGATAAGCTTGCTTGAAACAAAGACAACTATAGAAAACAAACAAAAAACCCCCAACCTGTTAGAACTTGACAGAACTAACCCCTCACCATATGCTATTTGTTAATGAACTGCATGCAGTGAAAAACGTGTGAGAATCCTCTCTGTGGCTTTTTGGGGAGGGTGATAAATTAATTCAAGTAATGTAATAAGCAAGTCTGAAAATGGGTTGTGGTGGGTGGTTGCTTCCCCCCCTCTCCCCCCCCCACTAAATCTTGCCATAAATGTTTCCCTCAGCAGATGCAGACGCACATAATTTCTTTCGGGATTTTATAACCATGACAACCAGTTTTAAAGGAACGTTTTCAGTTTCCACAGTTTAAATTAGAAGTGTATCCAAAAAGAGGGTTGTAAAATGAGCAGAAATAAGCTACTATTTCCACATCTTCCTCGGAACAATGGAGTGTTACAATTTTGCTTTTATTTTTATGTACAGATATGATAAATTGTAAAATAAAGCTTCTGTACCAACTTTTACTTTAAAAAAGCATTTTTAAAAGAAAAATTTATTCCCTTACTAAAAAGCTTTCATTTTAAAGGTAGTGAAATTAAATCTTTCTCATTTAACTCATGTTAGATTTAATGATACTGTAATTTATAATGAGTAAAGCATGTTGACATTTAATGCATATGACTTCTTTGAAGTTACATCCTTTTAGTAGAGATGAATTTTGATGAGTTTTACCAAAGGGGTTGAAAGAGTTTAGGTAAGCTAAAAATAACTCAGGAGCTAGTTTAATCTGGGTTAGATACTGCTCCTTTTATTTTACATTGAAATCTCATTAGCAGCAAGGTGCAGACAACCTTTAAGGGCTTTCAAATACTTTAAAAATCAATGCCAAGCTCTGGACTGGAGTCACAGAGAGGCCAGTGCCCAACATGCTGCCAGTGCTGGTGTCCTGATGACCTGCTGAGCTGAGGTTTCACCCCAAAAGGCTCCTCTGTGCTGCCATTTCTGTTTCAGGCCGTGCCCAGTTCCCGACAGGGCTCATCAGCCCTGACCTTCACTTGCTCACCTGGTGCCCAGCACTGCTCATTAACACTGATACTGCCCCGAAGGACCAGGGCAATAGAAAAAAAAGATGTGTGGGACACCCATAGAAAGAGAGAAGATGATGATCCTATATCAGAATTCCCTTTTTGTTTGCCCCATGGAAGAAACTAGAATAACTCTTCCTTCGACCTCTAAATAGAAGGCTGGCAGCTTGCTTGGATGCAAAGCTCTGAGCAGTGCTGTGCAGGGAAAAGATGTTCCCTCCCTGCTGTCAGAGCTCCAAGCAACGCAGTGTTCATTTGGGGTTCCTCTGTTCAGCCCTCAGTTCCTGACCGACACCTGTTGGTATCTCAGTTAATCACCCAGACCTGGTTTTCAGGCAACAGAAAAAGACAGAAAAGTGTGTGTGTATGTGTGTATGTGTGTGTGTGTATGCATTCTATAGTGTGCCTAAGCCAAACTTTTTCTCTCAAAATTAAACTTTCAGATAGGTCAGATGAACAGAACTCTATGAACACCTCTTCCTCTCCTGATTTAAGTTAGGAACATAGAACCTCACAGAGAGGCAGGTGCATGCCTTTGCATAGATAAATCCCACCTGTTCTGTGAGGCTTTGGTCTGGCAAAACATCCCACTGTAGCCAGCAGACAAGTATGAACTGATGGTCCCTGGGTCTGAAGAGTGCAGCAGTGCTCTCAGTCTGGCTACTGTGCTCATGCTTTCTCTTGGTTCAGTTCCATCTTTTGGCTACGAGAACATTTATTACTTGGATTATTAATTTTAACCTCTCGTGGGCTCACCTGTGTTTAAATAGAGTGTCAGCAGGGCTTTCTCAGCACTGGTACTTTGTGAATATGTCTTTTCCTTTACACCTTTCGAGTGATTAGCATCTGGTTTGTCTTTTCCAGCTCATATTTCTAACCTAGCTTGAAGCAGTTTGCATAATATCTCTATGGTGTTGCTTTTGTTTGCCATGTTGCCAAAACACTGTGTCAGCCTGACTGGGTGGTGCAACCTTCCTCTTTTCCCAGTGCAGAGTAAAACCCATCTACAAAGTCCGAGAAAATTCTTTTACCATCTGGCACATATGAAAACTTGCTTCCCAAGCAGGCAGCATACAAAATTCAGCTGATCCTTTCTGCATAAAATCACCATTACTTTGACAGTACTAAGAGGTGCAGGTTGTTCTGTGTAACAAACAGCAAAGACTTCACCAATGTGCCTGGGGATCCATCTGGGGATGCACCAAATGAAGATGAGCTTGTTGGGTTGTTTATTACAAAACCACTGAGGACTCAACACTTGTGTAGTTTCTCCTTAGGGACAACTAAGGTGACTTGGTCATTCCTCCCCTGCAGTGGGGGTCTCCAACCCTATCCTGAGAAAGCAATTTTATCCTACATTGCAGTCCAGTTTTCCATTCTGAGGTTCACCATCACCAGAGGGGCTTCTTCTACATGCCCAGTTGCACACCACTGCCGGCACTGCTAATTGATGGTCCACTCCAGCTGCCTCCCCAGCTGGACACAGCTCCTGGGCAGCACACTGCCTGTTCTGCAGAAACACCTCTGTGGCCCGTGTGCTGTGAACACTCAGACCTGTGCCTTGCTCCCTCTGACTCCCAGTTGTGTGTTCAACTTGAACCTTGGTGTCAAGCCAAAAGACGCAGCTGGTACAGGACTACAATAAGCAGTTCATTTTTCCATTATCTAATCACATATTTCCATACTGAAGAATAAAATCCCAAATAATTTAAGCAAAATGTTAGTTTGACACAAGTGTGGCAGACAATTGGAACCAAGAACCGATCATCAGGAGAGCAGCACACTAGGAAAAGCAGGTAAGAAACAGGTATACAGAGGAGAGATGGGTGTTAATCTAACACAAAGACCTGCTTAGGCTGAGGGTTACAGAAAGGAATAATCTTGTATTATTATTACTATTTTTATGTTAAATTTCATGACACCTGACAGCTGTAAAACCATTAGACCCTACAGCCATATGAACACACCAAAGCCATCACTTACATGTTTTTAAGATTAATTGATGGCTCAGCAAATCTTGAAAATAACATGCAGACTTCCAGAGGAAGTTAAGACGCTGAACCTCTGCATGCACTGCCCTGATATCTGCAAGATCTCTAGGGGAAAACAGGCTCATGTTTTCTGGTTCTGCAGTGCTTAGCATGCTGGCTACTGAGGAGTGACGCTAAACTTGGTGCTTTGAAAGCACCTTGGGTCTCTTGTTTAAACATAAACTCAGTCTGACTTTGATATGGATGTGCATGTGAGAGAGACTCTGCATGACTAAATTCCATAGCAATACAGATTTCTCTCACAGAGTCCAGCTGAATTTTCAATGCACCGCAGAGCCCTCATTGCTCTCCAGCATTGCAGTACCTTCTCAGTGGCTGCTGGAGTTGTGCTCTGGGTACAGCATCAGATGTGCAACACGTTTGGCAAAAGCCAGGAGAAGCAGCCACTCCTTTATAAGCAGAGCTAAAAGCAACAAAGGTAAACAGACCCATTTCCCTTCCCTTTTAATAGCAGGTCAATGACGCAAAGTCTCTAATTAGCACTCACAGTTGGCCATCGCTGAAATGCTGGGAAATGTTCAGTGGCCTGCAGGTGTTTTGCCATCCTCCCCTTTCATCAGTGGTAACTTTCAACCACAAATGCTTCTGCTCTTGACTGCTGTTACTTGAGCTGAAGAGCCAGCTGTTACAGTCTGGTCTTCAGATGGGCTCAGAGGATTTTTGTTACCTCAGTGAAGTGAGCAAAAAAGGTGGGCAGAACACTGACAGAATCTTTCACACACACATCTGACCTTTGTGGTACCAGGACTTAAAAATAGGTTTGGGACAATTTAAAATTCCTTCCCACTGTTGCCTAGATCTGATCTAATAAGAAAGTGTTGGGTGTGATTTTCGAATGCATCACATTTACCATTTAGAACAGACCCCTTAGGGTCTAAGAGATAGCAGCAACATGCTTTCCATTTAAATCACAATGTACACTCCCCCCTGTATAAAAATGTATGTTACACACATGCACACACATGTTCCCATGTGCATGCAAATAAAATCATTGACAAGATAGATTGAAGGGAGAAGGAGAAAATGAGAGGAAGATGGCAATCTTTTACCCACTGGAACAAAAGCTGTGCTTAGAATGACCACTAAGGAGATGGTAGTGTAAAGCAGGGATGTTCCCACTGCCTCTGTTTCTCCCCCAGCTTGTGCTGCTCCTTCCTTTTTGGCCTCTGCAAAATAAATTAAGCTTAAGGAAATACTTCCCACCATCAGTGATGCAGGACTCTTGCAGGGCTTTGTTTTACTTGTGAGGAAGGACCTTTTCTATTATGAGCAAGCCTGTGCTGTGAAGGGCAAATGGTAAATCCAGCAAAGCCCACTGCAGTGTCAGGGTCTGCAATCCCATGGGAGCGACAGCACAGTTTATCACAGAGCTGTGCCTTGGCTGAAGCAATGAAAGGGTGATTTTGTCCCTAGTGACTGACAAAGAGCACAATTTTTTTCACTAAGCAATATTGCACAACTCAATATCATTTGCCTCTATGCATGGCCCTACTCAGAAAGACAAGAACTCTTAAAAGAATAAAGATAGAAAATTCCACAGGTTTTTTCTAGGGATCATCCTCTCAAATCAGCTATGACACACCTAGTAAATATGCGAGGCTTGATAGAACTGAGTGGTGTATTAGACCCTCTTTCCAGGGCTCCTATCTTAATTTTATCACAGCTCTCAGGAAATTAAATACATTTTATACCATTCCTTCATTTGTGATGTACCTGACCTTGGTCTAGATTTCATTTTTTCCAGTTGGCTCAGACTGGGCAGTCATAATCCCTCCTTTCTGATGTTGCTGAGTCTGAAATATCTGAATTAATGAAGTCTCTTGTTTCGCTATCACATGATCTAAGCTGCCAAAATATTTACTTTTTTCCTGGATGATGTACAAAAGAATGAAAATGTAAATCACCTACGTGCTCCTTCAAGCTCTACTTTACATATAAACTAGTAACCTTGCTGCCTTCTACTTTCCAAGCTGTACACTGCAATACACAAAGAATGCTCAAATTCTGTCACATTTAACCACAAATATAAAGATAATCCTGGGCATGATGGGCTTTAGACCCACTTAAACTGCAAAAATCAGCTTAACCAAACTATCTGCTTATACTGTATCTTTGGACTAAGTCCCTCAGATATATAGCTTTCAGCTCACAGGATAAACCAAAAGATAAATTAGGAATTCGAATGAAACCATAAAGATTAGGGATAGCTAAGACTTTAAAGTTCTTCAAATATTCATTTGAAAGTGGAATCTTTCCCTAATGGGAAAGGAGAGCTGAAAACCTAATAAAAATACTTGTACTTTATGCCTCATCTAATGAACGATCCTGTAACAAATGTTAATAGTTAAAAAAGGCAAAACCCATTAAAGTGCTGTTGCTCAGGCTCTGCTATCATAACTCAGTATCTTCAATGTAGCAAAAGCCAACTTAGTAACAGCAGATCTGGTCCACTGTGTTTGTAAAGAAACAGATAAGCATCTCATCAGTATGATGCAAGAGGCTTTCCTTCATGTTGTCTCCATACTGCTACTTCCTTCCCAGTCTGTAGGAAATATGCTATATTTTGGGATAATTAGGTGCAAATCAAGATCAAATCAAGGAAGGGCCTTGTGGTAACACAAAATATACAGTAAAGGAGCCTTATCCCTCAATTCTTCTCTTCAGTCCAGAGGGATCTTGAGAAATTTGACTGGGACAACAGAAACTTCCTGGTTGTGCACGTTTCTGCAGCAGGAATTAACCCTGCTCCCTTGTGCAAGATGGGGTTTGCCTCAATGACCAGCAGCCCTGCTGAAGAGGAGCAGGGGATTATGGTGAACAGGTTCAATACCAACTTAGAGTGCACATTGACATGGTGAGGGAGCTGGGCTTGTTTAATCCAGCAGAGAGGAGGCTAAGGCATGGACAGGGGGCT
This sequence comes from Xenops minutus, assembly GCA_035221455.1. NCBI lineage: Eukaryota > Metazoa > Chordata > Aves > Passeriformes > Furnariidae > Xenops > Xenops minutus. The sequence continues at coordinate 57,322,980 of JAWWEE010000158.1, forward strand.
TGAAGGGTAGTTCAGGTACTTGGAGGGTAATTACAAAGATTACAAAAGGTAAATCAAATAGAACAGACAATATAACAGGAGAAAACACCTATAAATCAACATTTTGGAGGTTCGGGACAAATCTTTTCATTAGGAGGGTGCTACAATGCCAGAGGAAGCTGCACATGGAGGTGCTGTAAGGTTCATCCCTGGTGACCTCCAAGACACACCTAACACAATCACACCTGACCAATAAATCAGACTGTAGATCTCAAGGGGTTCTTTCCATATAACTCCACTGTATGTGATTCCTGCAAGAGATGTACCATACTTACCCACCTTCCTCTGTTGGTAAAACCTTCATTCTCCCAGATAAGTGAAGCTTTTATGGTTTGTCACAGAGTTCTGACTAAGCACAGGTGTCTTTGAGCCTCTAAGGAAAACTTTTGATCACAAATCTGTTTTCTTTGTGACAATCTGTGTTACAGATTTGTTTTGTTCTTATCCTCAGGGTACTCTGGAAAGCAGAGAAATAAAAGATTGCATATACCAACAAAATAAAAAAATAAAATTTAATTAAGTGTAGGGTAACTTCTGCTTTAAGCTACAGAAACTTCGTCTCATTTGTAAGAGGATTTCTAGATACAGAGCCAAAAAATCATTTATTATCAGCAGAGCTACCAACAGATCTTTGCTTGCATGAATCCAAATGGAGGATGGGCCACAGGCTCAGCTGGTGCAAGTTCAGCATCTAACAGTCAGTAGGAATATTGTGATTTACACCAGCTGAGATATGACTTTCTGTTTCTATTTTAATAAATCAGCTGAGAGAACAAATTTCTCCTTACTTGCCTGGCACGGTTTTATTGAGATGTTTAACCACACTAACGCAATGACTATGTTTTTAGTGAAAACCACAAATGAAACATCCTCTGTGCCACATAAAGCACTTCTTCCAGCTCAGACTGATTTTCGAGGTGCTAATTATATTAGTGTTGCAGGAACTACAGTAATTCACTTCTAAAATCCATTTAATTTCTTTTTAATTACTCATGTTTACCAATTCCTCTAGATTCAGAAAGGGCTCAAAATTGCAGTTAGCAAAGGAGGCTTGAAGTGGAATGATTAAGAACAGCTGGCATATACATAATTAAACCAGGCAATTTATTCCGCCTTTAGCATTTCACTATAGCTGTGGTAATGAGGTAGAGCTGGATTCTATCACTTTTCTGAACATTTAGGAGTACCTTACCATACAGACATTTTCACTGTAATCACTGGCAATAATTAAAGTGCATAACACCAAACCTTGGGAGAAACAGTGGTAGATTCTTCCCCTTACTAAGTGGAGCTGCCAGCCCCAGATGTGTGATCAGCTGTTTCCATCAATAAGTTAAGGCAAGTTTGAGTTTATCTGAAAAACTACCTGAATGTAACTAACTACAGCAAACACCATGAGTAGCTTGTAGTTTAAGAGGAGAATGAATCAATGCTAAAATCATGTTGATTCTGCCAAGATTTTGTCTTTGGAAGAAAGCAGAAGAAAAAAAATCAGACTATGTCACACCACACTATTTCAAGGATTTTTGAAGCTAAACATTTCATTCTTGCTTTAAAATATCATGTTACAGGAACCTAGAGGAGAAAATAATTAAAGGATTTTACATTCAAACTATGTTTTACTTAATTTTCCTTTGTGGCTGAATTAAAGGATTTAGGCTCCTTGAAATTTGTGCAAGGTCAAATTTTCAAAGCAACTCAAAGAAGAGCTATGAGCTTCACACAGAAATTGGTGCCTCAGTATGGCTTTCATTATGTGAATGGTGAGACTGGCTGATCAGGGTGACTCTTTCTGGCCAAGGGTCTGCTAATTTTATTCCCTAACTAACATCTTTATTCTTTGCAACCATTGACCAGGCACAATTCAGATCCATCTCCTTGGCAGTGCCATTAGCCACAGCATTACCATCAGCTTCTATTCCCATGCTGTTGTGGTAAACTGGAAGAAGACATCTCCTGAGAGTGTTCCAGGATGATTTGACCAGTGTCAGGAGTAATCTTCAGATCCAGATGACTGCAGAAAGCCTGACTCCTTCTATACAAATTCTTAAAATAGGAAAATGAGAAAAAAACACAAGTGAAATGTAGGCTTCTTTCTTTCTCTGCAGTATTTCACAAGAAAAGTATTGCCATCACGTTCATTTAGAGTCTCAACAGTCCAATTTGAAAAACAACAACATTACTTCTGAAAATTCTGCCGCATGGATTTCCATGAGACCTGTAATGGAAAAATCCAGCCCTACTGCACAGTCAGAGCAGTTTCAGGTGGAAGGAGCCAGGGCTGAATAATGAAATTTCAAAGGCATAATAGTAGGTTTGAAAGTTTTGGAGTGCTGAGTCTGTTATGCAGCACCACAATTCAGGGCCACCACAGCTCACCCCTCGGGCCAGTTAATGGAGGGACAGCTCATCCTCTCCACCCGGACTGGCCAGCTGTGGGAACACTTCATGTCTTTCTTCAGCAAGGGCTCGGGGGAGGTGGGCTCATGCATCCTCACAGAACCCTCCTCTCACCATGAAACTAATTGCAAAAAGAGTGATGATCCAGGCCACCAGCCACACAATTTTATTTTTGAGGCTAGCAGGATACACTTTATATGCTGCCTATGTACTGCAAGTAAGCAAAAGTATAGGTAAGAAATATTCTCCAGCAGTAAGCAATATTTTACATTTCTGTGTGCCTTTTTTTCAAGTTCTTAGCCCAGGACTGTCTCTGTCTGTCTCCTGTTCTTATCATTCACTTATTATCAACTCCTTGCTGCCATGTGGAACTGATTTCCTCTTTTCATTTAGGGAATCTCTCAATTCCACCACAAAATTGACCCTTACTTATTTTTTCTTGTGATTTTTGAGTGTCTTTTGCTCCATCTTCCTGTTTGTGCCTTTGTGCAGTTTCAAAGTACCTTACTTCAGTCCATATTACTCTTGCGAATACAAGTGACAATTTTATTGATGATTCAGATTTTTCTTCTGTGTTACCTGTCTGCCAAGTTATTTTGGAGACTACTGTTGAAATCCAGGCACCAAAAATGCATATGTTTCCTCCAGACAGACTTTATAGGATGCAGTCCAAACTTGGTTTGAGTTGGCCCAGCAGCTTCCTCTACACAATAACATTAGCATTTCCCTGCATAAACTGAATCTTAGAAAACACACTGAAGAATGTTTTATTCTAAAAAAAAACCAAACCAAAACAAAACCCACACACAAAAAGAACCTGAAACCAAACCAAACCCACACCATTTTTATATGAGAGACACATGTTCCTACCTCAACTTCTGATTTCTTTCCATATATATCCTACCTGGGCATACTTTCAAGTTTCTGCAAGGGAATTTATTTCAAGCTCTTTCAAAGTCTGAACAGAAAGATTTTTTTTTTTTTTTTTATTCTAGTGGTTGCTGTTTTAATTTCAAATACTTTATTGACATATTTGCATTTTCTCGACATACACAGATTTTGTATTTATGGCCAAGGCATGATCTGATTCCTCTTTATAGAGACAAAGTGACTCCTTTTATTTTAGTTCTGGAACCCCTCATTTAAATCTGTGTAACTGAGATGAGATGTTTTAAGTCTGGCTTGCACAGCTCTAGAGACTGTCAGTTTTCCTGGTTAACACAAGACTGTGCACTGGTATAAATGGCACCTTAAATCTTCCTTCCTGAAAACCACCTTTTGGTCACCAGTTCTCAATCCATTGAGACAGCCAAGATAATTTTCAGGACATGTCTGATGAAGATGCTCAAGCACAGAACTGTATTAGTTGTCTTTACCATTGGGGTTTGGCTTTTTTGAAAACAGAGTTTACTTGGATAGTTCTGGCTACAGCATCAGTCCACTTAGCAGAAGTTTTATATGACCAGAGGTCTCAACAGACCCATCAGTCCCCCCATATTTTTTGGGACTACAGTGTTGCTGTGACTAGCATAAGATGAAAGACACAGGGGAAAGAAAGGGTAAGGAGAAAAAAAAAAAAAAGAACCCTCAACTAAATAGCAAACATGGAAAATCACAAATTACTCTGTCCAAAAATTTTATTTCTATTACATGCTTTTTCTTCTAGGTCTCAGCCCATTTTTCAGCCTATGTAAATACAAATGTGCCACTGCTGTTCACTCCAGCTACACTGCAGAGAGAGTGAAAGTTTTAGCCCCTAACAATGGCAACTTCCATCCTTTATTTAGATTTAAATATAACCTTTATGATGGTATAAATCAGTGTTGGCATCAAACGTTTTTGAGGTGTGCTGTTTTTGGCTGGGTAGAATCAATTTTCTTCACAGTGGCTTGTGTGAAGCTCTGCTTTGGATTTGCACTCAGCACAGGGCTGATAATATCTTGTTCTTGCCAAGGCCTCTTCTGCTTCTTGTGCTGCCAAGCTGGTGAGGGGTTTGGGGGTGCCTGGGAGGTTGGGAGGAGACACAACCAGGACAGGTGACCCAAACTGACCAAAGGGATATTCCAGACCATATGACATCACGGTTAGTATATAAAGTGGGGAGAAGAAAGAAGAAGGGGGGGACATTTGGGGTGATGGTGTTTGTCTTCCTGAGTAACCATTACATGTGAAGGGGTCCTGCTCTCCTGGAGATTGCTGAACACCTGCCTGCTCATGGGAAGCAGAGAATTAATTCCTTGTTTTGCTTTGCTTCTCTGTGTGGCTTTTACATGCCCTGTTAAATTGTCTTTATCTCAACCCATGAGGTTTCCAGCTTTTACCCTTCCAGTTCTCTCCCTGATGCCACTGATGGGGGAGTGAGCGAGCAGCTGTGTGGGGCTTGGTTGATGGTTGGGGTTAAACCATGACATGAGGATACATATGGCTTTTTCCTTTTGAATTAAATTAATGGTATGCATTTATTAACACCAACTTCTGTTGTTTAATGAAGGGGAACAACACTTACTGAAAGCAAGATGGTTACCAAGCCATTCCAGTGTGGGTGTGTGCTGCATGCAAGGCCTGATAAATAAAATACTTTCTTTAAGAGAAGCTGTTTTCAGTTGCCTATAGCTTTCCCACACTATCACTAAAATTTTCCACTCTGAGAATTTGTGTAAGGAGAGGTTCCTTAGTCCCTTTCTTTTGGTTTTGATTATTATGGGTTTTCTTCTTCTAATTTCTTTATGGGTAAAAAAAGAATAAGAAAAAAATTAAAAGCTTTGAAATAAGAATAAAAAAGAACAGGAAGCATATTTTCCTTTGCTGTCTTAAAATAATATTGGCAAGCATTTTGTTTAGTTTGGGTTTGCTTTGCTGTGCTTAGTTTCAATAGAAACCACGAGCACAATATTATTTAATGCAGGTGTGCTCTTTGGGGTCACAGCTCTGCCTTTTTCTGCTGCTGTGAAAACCCCCCATATTATAAAGCACAGTTTAGTGGATTTTTTTTTTTCTTAATTTTACTGTTCATACTTTTTAAGGTTGCAGTTTTTATCTCAGAAGACAGCACATCTCGGGCATGTGTGTTCCCTTTTGCATGCAGCTGGTGTGGAGCTCGTGCTGCAGCCTGCAGTGGTGAATGTGCGGCTGGGCTTTCTCTTCCAGTACTGCTGAATCTCACTGCGTATAAGTCAACTGAGTAAACAGAAAGGACAAGATAAAGTGAATGAAAAACATCCAAAACTTGAAGCAGGGGCAGGGACTGGGGCAAAGAAAGGGGTAGGTGAGTTTATAACAAGAATTGAACAAAATGACAGAATGGAGAAAGAAGGAAGAGGCAAGACAGGGTCTGAACTTGGAGAAGGGGATAAGACAGGACTGAATAATACAATAGAAAAAAGAGAACAAAAGCCATATTGGAGCTGTAGAGCTGAAGAGCTCAGGTTTATAGATGGAAGAGCAGAAAGATCTAGTTGGGATTTCCAGGACAAAATGGAAGCTTTGGAAACTTCCATTAGAACTCTCTGAGCATCTTCAGATACCCCAAAATATGGTCATGTTACTGCAGTGAAAAACCCAGCTAGTGACTAACAATATCCTGGGGCTCCATAGCAGCAGTAAAAAAGGCAAGAAACTGCACTTTTCCCCGTGAGGAGACAAGAATGGTGTCCACTCAGGTGCTGAAGAAGTCAAGAGGATTAGATGTTGATTGGTCAATTAAAGACCATATAACCAAAAGTCTGCAAAAAATGGACTTTGCACAAGCTCTTTAAAGCTGGCATTGACTTCTGAGTGCATAACTCTGCACTTGGTGACATTCCTGGAAAATAATAGTTTTCTCTGTAACAAGTGATTGTTTAAGGCAAGAGTTTTTGAAGCACTTGATGGCAGTTGTTTTTCATTGACTCTAAGTGAGCCCAATACCAAGCTGTGCTAAAAATCTAAACCTTATTTTGCATAAGTTTTCCTTAGGGAAGAAAGGGTCCTTAAGAAATAGAAAACCAGCAGTCTCAATGAGACTACAGTGAGGTAGGAAACAAAACAGAAAAAAATAAAAAAAGAAAAATTGCTACTTTTTTCCCTAAAAAAATGCAATGTATAGCTACTTTGGGGCTCTTGGGGTATTTTAAATCCATCTCACACTGTGCTTGAACTTGTTCTGTTTAAGATTTAGCTGATAACACCATTTTCTTTCTGTCTTTTTCCTCTCAGTTGATAAATAGAGGCAAGAAAGTCTTTATCAGTAAATAATAAAGCAATTATTTTTTAACTATTTCAATTTCTCAGTTGAAATCAATAAAGAAACAATTATTTTTTCCTTAAGTTCTTTGCAGAAAATCAGCATACCCTGTCTCTGAAACGTGATATGTGTAACTCATAGGTTTGTACTTCTAGCCACAACAAGAAGATCTTACTTCCCTCTTTTGCCATTGCTACCACTTACAGAGATGGTAAATGCTTTAACCTCAGGAACTGATAACCTCATGTCAAGGTGAGATGAATGATTATTCACCTGAACTCACCTGAACTGTGCTTTGGATAGCACAGCTTTTATTTAAACCTCAAATTCTTCCTACAATGAAAATACTTCGTACCTTTTCCCTTTATACTGGAGGGGTACTGCCTGCAAGTACCCAAACTGCAAGTGGCTAGACTCATAAAAGAGGACAGGGTGCAGCACAACACATTTCAAACATACCATCAGTCATGTTAAAGGTGTCATTATTGGAGGAATGGGATATGTAAATAAACTATTAAACTCAGCTGACTTGATGTTGCTGATTTAAACAGTAAACCCAAAGAAGCTCTTCAGGTTATTGATTTCTGCAATGCATTGTATGCATTTACGTAAATCTAATTAAAACCCTGTGCATAACCCACTTACGAGCTATCCCCTTACAGCAAGTTTTATATTTATCTAAGCCAGGCTGTGCCAGCTGTGAGACACAACCCTGCGTTTGCAAATAGCTATTGTGTAACAGCTGCAGTGGTCAGGGAAATATACCATGGATTTGGTCTTTTTCCCAAATGATCGTGTACTTGTGGATCAGACCATTTTTTGCTTTAGCAGGTTACTGAGTTCTTCACTGACATATTTCTGTTTTCAGATTACTCAGGACAAGTTAGAAACTTTAATAAGATAAAGTAGCAAAATTAAAAACCAAGCAGCTGAGAGGTTGAGGGACAACAGAAAACCCTTACTTTGTATTCTATTAGGAAGTGGGGAGGCAGGTCCGAAGAGGGAATATTACCACTCTGAATTGATTTTCAGGGAAGGCAGTCCCCATCCACTGGGAATACAGCAGCACTGAAAACACAGGAGACTGTCCTTCAAGTGTAAGGATCTAGAGAAGCTGCTCAGAGAAGCTGTGGATGCCCCATCCCTGGAAGGGTTCAAGGCCAGGCTGGATGGAGCTTTGAGCAACTTGGTTTAGTGGAAGGTGTCCCTGCCCATGGCAGGGGGTTGGAATGAGATGATCGTTAAGATTCCCTCAAACCCAAACCATTCTATGACGATTCTATTGCTAAGCACTCTGAATAACCTTATTCCAGCCTTCAGATTGAATAAAACATTGGTATTTGTATTTCAATGGGGATTGTACCATTGTTCATCAGAATTCCCCTGACATCCCATACATGCAGCTCCATCATCTGAGTAACAACAGCGGGAGATGCAGCAGGGATCAGCTCTTGCCATTTTCAACCATTTCTACACATATATCTTCCTACAATAATTCTACATCATGTTTGTGACAGTAATAGTCTGCATGAGTTTTTTTCTATAGTTGGATAAATTATAAGAGTCAGAGAAAACTACAGACTCAACTTTTCTTTGCAGGAGTAGAGCCACCTCTGAACCTTCTTGTCCTCTCCAGGAGCACTTTAAGAAGTGCCTTCACTCAAGACTCAAATCTATGCACTCCACAGTTTATGAAGATGAGCTAACACAGAAGAACCCCTCCTAATCCTGGGAAAAGGGAGAAGGAGGATAAATCTGGTTGAACCATACAAGAGAAGGAGTAGTTAAGTAGGAAAGCCCAGTTAGGCATATGCAGAGGAAGAGAAAGGAGAAGGGGAAAGGGGGAGACAGGGAGATAGAGCACTAGTCAGGGTGGTACAGAGCCAAAGGAAGCATGACTGGGACAGCACAGAGTGACAGTGGGAAGAAAGGACACAAGACCTCCTCCAGTGAGAGTTTCTCACTGTTTCATCCCTCTAACGCAGGAATTGATACTGTTGGGTGGATGCCCATGACTCTCAATAAATTAGTTTTCCTTTCCTTTCTCTGTTTCCTTGATGTCCGAGGCTCTTGGGGACAGCTTAGTTGGTCACTAGCTTAGTACCTACCCCTACCCAAGGAGCACTTCCTCAAGCAACACTTCAGCTCCCAGCACAGTGCCTGCAGAGGCAAAGCTGCTGCTGCAGAGCAACCTGACAAGTACCAGTCTCTCCTCATGTGACCTTTAAGCGTGGGTTTAGTACAGTGCTGCAAGCATTCCCTGGGGCAAAGGAGACTCACTTGGCAGCTGAGCACATGTACTATCCAACTCCAGGATTTCAAACTACGTGCTCCTTCCCTCCAGTTGGAGACAAGTTTATGAGCTTGAGCAGGCAATAAAAGCTCTTCTCCATGCTAATGAAATGTCCAAGTCCTAATGGATTAGTAGTTTTCATATTAGATTATATATGCATTTTTGATGATAAAGACAGAGAAGTCACTCCTATTAAGCTTTCAGATTCTGTTAGCAAAAATACATCTCAATAGAGCACAGTGCCTGTGGGATGCAAACAGGACAGAAAAGGCACTAACACATGATGATGGACTGCTCAAAAACTGCCTTTCCTCTGACTGGCCAGAACACAGTCAGGCAATGTGCAGAAATCTATTGCTGATGTAGAGAAACCCTGTGGGCACTTTCCTAGAAGACCATGCACAGTCACACTCCCTGGAGCTGTTCTGCAGCCATGGTCAGATGCAGTGTCCCTGGAGCCAGGGAACACTTTTCCACTCCCTTCAAAGAGTTCAAGCACTTTTGATACCAGAAGCTACTCCACATATCTCTTTGTGAAGCTTCTGAAAGACCATTGATCCCAAACTCAATGCCTCACCACTAACTTTCCACCCTAAAGAGCTTCAAGCATAATTTTGGGATAAAACACCAATACCAAAGAAGCAATTCCTGCAGAAATCTGGTTGGGCCATGTCTGTGCTGCTAAAGTAAACAGCATCAGACCCCAAGCCCAAGTGGAACCAGCTGGCTCACAACTATGCTGTTTAGAGCTCACCCTTTCTGTCCCAAATCTGACTGGAAATGAGTTGGACAGGTCGACAACAAAGCTCAAGAGTGAATTACCAGCTAAGCAACGTTTATAAGAGAGGTCCAACACTTAAGTTGGTATCCTGCTTTCATTTACCAGCACGGATGTTCCCTGGAGTCCTGGCAAGGGGAAGAAGATTGCTGCAGGGTTTCACTACTCTGAAAACACGGAGCAGCTCTGTGATGCTGGAGAGCAAAGTCATGCACAGGGTGGTGATACTCCACTTGCAGGAGTGAATTCCTGCCTGTGGATCTCCTGCCTGCAGCGCTCCACAGGTGCCCAAATGCTGAATATCAGAGCCTGGATCCCCCTTCTCAGGCACCTCACCCTTCCCATGCCTTGTCACCCATCCTGTGTTAAAGCCTCTGCACATGCCAAGCCCTCAGTGACTCTTCTGTGGGAGCAGTTTAACGTACAGGACAAAATTGACTCAACCAAAGGGTACTTGGATGACATTTTGTACACAAGGTTGATTTGTTTTTTTCTTTACCTTTTGGAAATTTTTCCATTTGTTATTTTGGACCTTAATATAGTGATGCCATTTTTCATTTCAATCAGTAATGCTGCTTGCTCCCCCACTTCCATTTCTGAGTCTCAGGTAACTTTTAGAAGGGAAGGAAAAGAGATGGATGAATTATGGCATTTGAAGTCGGAGAAAAAAATCTGAAAGGAAAATGTAATTAAGAAATAAATTGAAAAATGGAAGCACCTGTGATACAGTGACCAGGAATGATTATTTTAGGGGTAAAGCCATCACAGGCAGCTTAATTCCATTTCATTCTCTTGCTTTGGGATTTGGACTGTTTGCTCATTTATTTGGATAAATGGTAAGCCTATTCTACTTGCACTGTTAGATGTAATGGTATTATTTTGCATTGAATTAAAATACTGACACATTCCCAATGACAGAAAAGTTTCCATTGCTTTTCAGAAAGTGTTATATCATTTGATTTATAGGACATAATTATTAACTGCTCAGCAAATATCTGGAATAGAAACAGTTGTACCTGTTGGGAAAAGCACTACTGCTCCTGTAAAAACAGAAGTTTCAAAGAGATTGAAACGTCTAGAATAAATTCAAGGTGGGAGGGGAAAATTCACAAAGGGTGACTGTAAAAATGGTAAAGTGACATTTTGAGTGTCATTTGTATCAGTCATTTTGATCAATGACTGATACAAATGTAGTTGTACCTGGAAATGTGAGTACACTGGGCCAGGAAGCTCTGCTGAACTTACGTAAAGTTTGGATTCAGCAGCTGAAGTGGGATGAGTTGCAATAAAAGTACTGATATCCTGAAAGATGACATTTAGGGACTGAGCCAAAGCTTCCCACAGTCTGAATTTGCATGGTATAAAAGAGAACTTTTTCCTAAGTGAGTTTGCTGCTTTTCCAGTAGCATTTAAAGTTGCTTCATTGCTATGGGAAAGGATGAGCAGAGCATGAGACAAATCCAAAACTGACCCAAAGTCCAAAACTACAAGTCAGAAAAGTTCTGCTCAACAGCAAGCCTGTGGTATCACTCTTTTCCAGCTACCTTCTGACATTTCTTCTTCTGACCTTCTGATACTTCTTTTTCTGTTCAATAGGAAAACAACTCTTCCCAATACCAGGCTTCTCATTCGTACCAAAAACCAAATAAGCATCTGGAAATCAAGGCAGGAGGTTGTGACTCTCTCTGGAAATGCCTACTCTGTTCAGAGCTACATACAACAAACTTAGAGGATGAGGTCTGTCTTTTCTGGTAATTTTTAAATAATAAAGTAACTCCATTTTTCAGGGGTTTTGGTATCTGGAACAAGACAGGAACTGGAGAGCTGCCATAGCCATCTCTGTGCTTCAAAGGAAGAATCAGGTCTCTTCCTCTCTTGATGGTCTCAATCATTACCATATAATGGAACCGTTCAGGAGATACCTTAATATGATGGGAATAGAATTTACTCTGGGGTACTATATGAGCATTAGAGCTTGTCTCTAGCCCCTCATCCTTGCAGATCCCACTCACAGGAGCTGGAAGCAAGGTCCCATAGAAAATCTTATCTAATAATACAGATATATGTTTCTTGTGTGGGTCTGGAGCCATCCCATAACCACAGAGCATTAAACACTGCCACTTCTTTTTCCCAAAAGTAGCAGTAAAAACATATCACTGCTGAAAAAATTTGGAATATGAATACAACAAGTGCTGTGAGCAATCTTAATTCACAGTTTCTCAGCAGCACTTTCAGTATGCTGTTCACTTCTGTGCTGTCACATATTTAGCAATACAACCTTAACAGCTGAAAAAAGGTTGAAGCTGCATAATCCCACCAGAGCATCACAAGGGAAACCGGGGAAATGGATGAGATGACATTAATCTAGTTACTGGGTCTATTAAATCTAAAGTACTTGTTAAAAGTAGAGATGAAAATTTTAAAGTTGCTGCAATTAATTGTCACCAGAACTCTGAGACTTTGAGACAGCAATGACCTGCATAAAGAATAACTGAGATGAATTTATAGAATTTATTTTGTCTCAAGCTTCCATTAAAAACATGCACAGAGCCTTGTTAACAATACATCAGACTAGATCTAGAATCTAGAACTGGTCTAGACAGCAAGGTTTCCAGTACTGGTGTCTCTGCCTACAGAGCTGGGCAATTTATTATGGATGTGGAAGTTTTTCACACAGCAGCTCTGGGAATTACAGCAGTTGAAAGTTTTGTGAAAGTGTTTTTACACTAGAGAATTACATTTTAGCAGATTGAAACCACATTACAAGCATAGGGGCGTACTGAAGGGAAAAAAAATGAATTACAAACCAGCACACACAAGTGTTTTCTAGACAAATATTCCAATATTGTCGCAACCAAACAAATCACAGACTTACAGAATGGATGAGGCTGGAAGGGATTCCTGGAGACTGCCTAGTCCCACACACCCATGCTCAGGAAGGGTCTCCTAGAATGGGCTGCTCATCTACCAAGCCTGTTATTTCACCCATTCCCCTAGAATGTGGCCCACCTGCATTATAAAAAAGTTCTCAGTTGCTTCTGAAATGTACACTGATGGTCAGGACTGTAGACTTGCTAAGGTTAAAGTATGAAGTTTATTGAAACAAGCTCTGTTTCAATAATGTATTTAGGATGCCAACAGTCTCAGGAAGCAGAGAAATGGGTAATTTTAATAATTTGTTCCCCAGCTATTTGGCTCAGAGGAATCATGGGGACATGGTAGTCTTCAATGGACTGCACAAAGTACGTGCACAGAGCAGACTCATTTATGAGTGTTCATTTTTAGCACAGCAGCATGGACCAGTACTGAGCTCTTGCTACAGTTCTGGGCATCTCAGCCTTCGGGGGTCTGGAGAGAAGTCCAAGGCCACTGCTCTGAAGGGAAGACACCAATGACTTCTTCATATGAACCACCTGCTGTCACTTGACACCATGCTAATTAACTTGCTGAAGTTGACTGCTGGCCAATAAAGGTTCTGAAAATAAGGTGTCTGAAAATGGGAACACAAGGTTCTAAATAAAGTACTATAGAAAGGCCATATTTATTTTTTTATAGGTCCACTATTCTCGTTCTGTTGGCGACTGCTAAATTACTTACAAACACACAATCTCTTATGCCTAGAGAATCAGAAAATCAGGTTGGAAAAGACCTCCAGGACCATCAAGTCCAACCGTTGACCCATCACCATCTTGTCAACTAGACCATGGTACTAAGTGCCATGTCCAGTCATTTCTTGAACACCTCCAGGGATGGTGACTCCATCACCTGTCTAGGCAGCCCTTGCCAATACTTAACAACCCTTTCTGTGAAGAATTTCTTCCTAATGTCCAACCTGAACCTCCCCTGGTGCAGTTTGAGGCCATTTCCTCTCATCGCATTGCTGGTTGCCTGGGAGGAGTCTGACCTCCACCTCAGTGGTATTAGTACCCACTTTCTCTTCCAAAAAGAGTTTAGAATTAATTCCTAAGATGAAGATTTACTAAGGTAGGATGTGTTCCTCACTTTTTGGGTGCCCAGTTCTCAAGAGACATCAAAAAGACAAAGATGTTTCTGAATTACCCTTGCAAAAATAAGATTCCACTACCAATCCAGTGTCACAAGTCCCTTTGAAAGTTTTGGCTAAGCCTTAGATTTTTTCTCTCTCCCTACAGCTTCGTTCTTCACTGACATAGTGAATTCCATGTTTCCCATGTGCGTGAAATACCAGCTCTGAAAACTAAGGCACGATTCCACATGTCCTAATCTATCTAGCCCAAAGTAAAGTGAATTATTGTTCCCCGACAGCATTTTTTATACATCAGCATGACCTGAATCCTAATACATTCACATGATCAGGGCCTTACAGCCTTTCTCTCCCACTTTCCATTTATATACTGCTGGGACATTGATTTATTTGTGACAGAAACCTTTATCCTGAGACTTGTATATATTGGTTTTATCCCCTGATATTCACCAGCCAGGTGGTCTTGCATGGAAATAGATGTCTCTGTAAAATAAATGTTAACCCAGGATGTTTTCAATCCCAGAGCTTGTTGAAATATCTTAGCCAAAAGATATTTTCTTTGTGGTTTCATTGAAAGTGAAATGCTTCTCTGGATACTGTTTTCAAACTATTATTAGATTTAAAAAGAAGTAAATGACTTATTGAGGTTGTCCCATTTTGTTTTGAAAACGTCACAAGAGATTTGTTCTTACTTTAATCAAGGCAAAATGAATAAGCCATATTGAACTATATTCATAAAATATTTTATATTGGTTTTGATGTCTTTTTAGCATTTGAGTGGTTCCAAATTTAAACAGTTTGGAACCTCCTTTATTCAAAATTTTGAAGAACAGAATAGATTCTGCTTCTTTCTTCCCTTTCAGCATTAGTATTTATCACAGAAATAAAATAGCCAGTCCAGTGATATAAATGTTGGGTACTTGTTCTAATTTAGGAAACGTTTTACTTGGAGACTATACAGTTTCACTCAGGTAAGAAGCTTTTCCTTGGCAAGGTAGTCTAAAATGGATAGCAACAGGCCAGTTGTCCTCCTCTTTCAATGTAATCAACTGAAGACAGCAGAAACTCACTCCTCATGCTCAAGGACTGTATAAACCTTGTTTATGGTTTGCTGTGCCTTATCAGCTCTCATTCTTCCTGCCCTGCTCCTCCGCTCTTGGCTAGAACTGGAAGGAGCTGTGGAAGAGCTTTCTGTGAGGTCTGGGGTGTGAGAGGCTGGACATGACCTGACAATGTGCATTTTCATCCCAGAAAGCCAATCGGGGGTCCTCAGCACAGGAAGGACATGGAATGGTTGGAGCAAGTCCAGCAGAAACCACCAAGATTATTAGAGGGAGGGAGCACCTCTGCCACAAGGAAAGGCTGAGAGAATTGGGTTTGCACAGCCGGGAAAAGAGAAGACTTAAGGCTGACCTAATTGTGGCTTTCCAGTACTTGAAAGGAGTCTACAGGAAAGACGGAGAGAGACTGTTTACAAGAGCATGGAGTGTCAGTACCAGGGGGAATGGCTTCAAACCAAAAGAGGGTAGGTTTAGATTAGAAATTAGGAAGAAATTCTTTGCTGTGAGCGTGGTGAGACACTGGTACAGGTTTCCCAGAGAAGTTGTAGATGCCCAGTTCCTGGAAATGTTCAGTGCCAGGTTGGATGGGGCTCTGAGCAACTTGGTCTAGTGAATGCTGTCCCTGCCTATGGCAGGGTGATGGGAACTAGATGGCTTTTAAGGTCCTTTCAAACACAAAACATTCAAAGAGTCTATGAGTCCATCAAGAAACACAGAAGAGGTGTAGAACCTTTCCATAAACCTTCAAGGATGATGAAGTGATGCATTTAATGTCAACCACTGTTCATAACAAGTTTGCCTCTACTCAGTAGCTGAGGTCCTGCTTTCTTTTAGTGCATGTCAAGCCAAAAATCCCAAAAGTTAGATGTCTTTATAAACACCATAAAATTTTTGGCAGAGCTCTTTTGTAATGCATTGTATGGAGCAACAACCTGGAGACACCATCCACAAATATGTGTTGTTACAATGCTGAGTATTGCCATGTTAGGCAAAGAGGATAAAAATTATTTTACATAGCAGACAAATACTTTTTGGACATTTTAAACTCCTCTACTTTCTATAGGAACAAAAAAGCTGGAATATTTTTAAAGATCGAGAAATAAACATCCTTGAGACAGGTAGGAAAAGTATTCTCCGTGCTCTTATCTTGGGAAGATGATGTCTTGAATAGCACAGTTTTTCTATTTGGGGGCATTTCTACATTTATCTGCATATACAACTGCTCAGATCCATTTCCAAAGTTCTTGTCCCCAAAGAACTGAAAGAATAAGAATATAATTATCATAATTAACTCTCTTCCTTAGGGAGGTAACTTTAGAGATAGACTACTTTCCAGCACCATTCTCCCCAGTTTGCTAGTGTTTGCAGCTTTATAATCTTAGTTTCCACAAACACTGTGCAGATATTGGTGATTTATTCCTGTAATTACTGTTCTCTTGAAGTAGCACCAAATGGAGTGTACAGTTTTGTGCTAGACATTGCAAGTTAGATCCCACTGGTCAGGAAGGAGAAAAGTAACACTACTGAAGTCTATCTAAAGCACATTTCAGCCCTTGCTTGGCAGTCCATCAAGCAAGATGGTCCACAAGACAAAGATGAGAGGAGGAAGTGCATGCAATCCATCTTTTTTTCAGTGTAGGCAGTGCATGCAAGTTATTTATATAGTGTTTTAAATCGTGTCCCTTGGTTCATTGCTTAAAAATGAGTGCTGACAATGATTTCTAGGCACAGGAAATTTTGCTATTTCATTGCACATCAGAATGAAAACTTTAAATACTTTAAGAAATCATGAAAATAATTGGTAAAGCCACTTTCTCTTTGCTGCAGTCAGAGATTTGGGTTCCAGTGCACCCAGAGAATGTGATAATGGTGAAAACTGACATAAAGCAAAAGCTTAAGGAAAACAACAGAGATAATGACTGTATCCTACCAAAACAAAACATTCTGCAGAAACAGAAACGATAGAACCGTCTGTTCTCATAGAAAAGCATGTTTGCAAACTTTCTGTTAAAAACAGATGTGAAAATGTATTTGTTTCCTTAATTTGGGACTCTTGACCTCATGGGTTAGGTGACAGTCCACTGTAATCTTAATAAACAATGAAAAGCAAAAGTCACCCAGGCAGGGTATTGCCGGAGAGGTTCTTCAGAGCCAGAGCATGCTAGTGCTCTCTTTTCTCCCATCAGTTTAGCAACCTGAATGCAAGTGGCTTTGCACTTTCATGACCTCAGGTGAAAATGAAAGCACGAAGGGAGAAACTGGTTTCCTGGACCTCAGTTTAGCAAAGTGTTTCTGCACAAGCTCAAAGTGATTCAACTACAGAATGATACAGAGGGTGTTCTCTTGACACCTGCCCTTAAGATATTTGTATGCAGTGCGAAATTCCCACCTCAGTCTTCTCTTCTCCAGGCTACAAAGACCCAACTCTCTCAGCCTTTCCTCGTAAGAGAGGTGCTGCAGTCCCAAGCCATCTTTGCAATCCTCTTCCACTGGACCCATTCCAGAAGCAACATGTCTTTCTTGTACAGAGAAGCCCTGACCTGGACACAACAATCCAAGTGAGGCCTCACCCGGGATGATAGAGGCAGGATCACCCCCCTCGACCTCCTGGCCACGCTCTTCCTAGTGCACCCCAGGACACCACTGGCCTCCTTGTCCACAGGGGCACACTGCTGGCTCATGGACAGCTTGTTGTCCACCAGGACCCCAGGTTCTTCTCTGCAGAGCTGCTTTCCAGCTGCTCACCAGCCTGTGCTGGTGCATGGGGTTATTTCTGCCCAGGTACAGGACGCTGCACTTGGCTTTGCTGCATTTCATTAGGTTTCTCCCTGCCCAGCTCTCCAGCCTGTCTGGGTCACACTGAATGGCAGCACAGTCTACTGGTGTATCAGCCACTCCTCCCAGCTTTGTAACACTTGGCAAACTTGCTGAGAGTACTCTCTGTTCCCTCACCCAGGTCACAGGACGTGGCTATACATTAGGTATAGCACATTCACATTTGCATCTGGAGGTGGGTGCATCCCTCTGCTGCACCTGGACATAAATCCAAATGATTAGTGATGCTGTGTATTGGATCACCAGTACACATAATTATTCCTCTCATTATTAACCATTACAGCGTGTTTTCCTTCCCATTTTCTTTTCTTCATCTATGTTTCCACTTGCATTAACTCAAAAAAACCTCTTGGGTTTAAATCTGATCTCGGAGAGTTGTAAATCAGGGAGCACTGTAAATCAGGCACCTATGCTGCTGTAACAACCATGCAAATGAGATTGGAAGAGACTTGCAATTTCATTCTGTTGAAAGGAAGCTCTTTGCTTTTTCAGCAAGTTAGCTTAGCCTTCCTCCTGAGAGATGACCACACTCAAATATGAATCCACAAGGAAGTGGAATGAGCCTGAGCAACACACAGCAAGCTCTGAATGCAAAACAAGCAGCTCTCCCAAAAAACCAAAAAGCGGAGGAGCTGCTCTGGCAATAGCTAATGTTCTATTGAACACCTTTGAACTGTGATGAAGCCAGCCTCAAGAAGACCATTGCTTTGGATAAAATCACAAATTAAAATGAAAAATTGTGGCTGAGGTTCACAGCTGTGTTTCATGTCCGTGCTCATTTAAAGGAGGCAGACTTGAAGGCAGTTGTGGAAAGCAATTTATTTGCTAGATGTACCCTGGCTTTCCACCCAGAGGCATGAGGAAGGCACGCAGGTAGTTCATTAGGGCTGAGGATATATGGCAACTCTGTTGCAAAGATTTACCTTATGACTTCTCATATCAAATTCTTGCCAAAACTTCATATCAACACACACAGTCAATTAGTGGAGAGCAGGAAATGCCACCCTGGGGTCTCCCTGCATTGATCAAACTCAACCAAGTGTTGCTCCACGCAATTCTCCCTCTCCAAGCAAAATGCCATTAGAATTTCAGAACTGTACATGTCCAGGAGCCACATTAATTACCCTGTGGTGGCACAGCACAGCCTTCCAGTGTGCTGCAAGCTAATGCCTCACAGCTGTAACATGGGCTGGACCGGGAGCTACTCGAAGGATCGACTTGGTTGTCTCTCTAGTGACACGGGAGTGCAAAAAGGAAAACTAAAATAAATAGCTAACTGAAATACTCCACCAGAGTTAGAATCCTGAGCATAATAAAACCAGATTCCCTCTAACTGCCTTTATCTCCGTAGCTCAAGAGGTGACCTGCACAATGTTCATTGTATTGTACATGCAAAGAAGTAATGTATTAGATTTGTGAAGGAATGGGTGGCACAGGTGGTCTGTACACCCTAAAATGTAGTGGAGGGGGTCTGTAATCCTTGTCCTTCCCTGAAATGGCCCACAGCTCTCGTCATGCTACTGTGTGAACCCAAAGTCCTTCCATCCTCCACAGAGGGTGCTGGGCTGAGGTACACCCTTACTAAACCCTCTTTGTAATCAAGAATTTTGGACTCTAAATCTCTGCACTCTGCGAGAAGCACTGGCTGGAAGCAACACCCAGAAACCATCCCTGAAAGGACATAGATTTCAGGAGGAGCAGTTTGCAATTGGTATTTCCGTTCCATTTGTCAGAATCAGATTTCTGTGATTATGTGCTTGACACAAAGATAGATCTCAGTAATTAATATCTTGTGTCAAGCTCATCTTACAGTGTTGAAATAAGTAATTTGAGAGTGTCACTGTGATCCATTTGAACTATTGAACTCTGGATTGTTTTCTGCAGGATGACTGTATTTACAGGGCAGAAAGCACTGAAAACCACCTATTTGTTTTCCTGAGAGTTTTCCGGGGCCTCACATCTGCACAGATTCAATTTACAAAGGATCTTTGAAAGCCAGGATGCCACTCTAAAGTAAAGCACTATGAAGACAACAGACCTGCTCTTTTTTAAAAGGAATACATATTCTTCCTGGTCTCTCTGGACAATTCTCTTTGTACCTGCTTTGCTCCTCACTTTTCCCTGTGTTCCTCTCTTGGACTTCAAATACTGCTCAGATTTCCTTAACCCACAGGACTAAATGTAGGCTACATATTTGTCCCTAAAAAACATTTGACTGAGCATTTCTTCAGCCTTTTCATGAGATGCAACATCTGCAGTGCAAGAACAGTAGAGGCAGTGAGAAACCATACAAAAGTCTGTTTCTGTCCTTTCACAAAACATCTGAGTTGGGTAAGCCTCATGCTCAGGAGAATGTCTGCTCCCCATATTAGAAATCCAAGTAGTCTTAAACAGCATAAAACAAATCTAAAACACTGCAGTGAATCAGAAGAGGGAAGAGTGAGGGCAGTAGGCACTACAGACTGAAAAGTCAAGCATTGTGCCCTTCAGAAGTCAGAGAAAATGAGGATGAAAGCAACAGGAGAGAAGAGATACTTAATAAACTAAGGGCATCACTGGTTTCCTGACTCTTTGCTCTCTGCTGGTTGGCAAAGCTCAGCAGGATGAGGTCAGTCCACAGTATCCCCATTTTCAGGCAGACACAAGGGGAATTTTCCTACTTTACGACAACTTTCTAAGGAGTTGTTGGCTGAAGCTGCCTCTCTTTGACTGCAATAGTTTCATTATTATGTTTTCTTAGGACTTGGTACATTAGTTTCAGAATATTTTATCTTTTTGCCACATAATGTGTCCATCCCCCAATATACAGAGAGTGAGACTTCCAGACAACTGGATGGGGAGCACACTCCTTATGTCTTCTCGACCAGATCCTGCAGGTGACATCCAGGTAGCCTAAATTCTGCTCAAGTCCCAGAACTGTTGCAGCCTGTCTACTCATCAGCACTGCTTAATTCCTGAATCTCTACCATGTCCTCTGAGGTAGCCAGAAGGTTTCCAGTGTGTCCACAAGAAAAGGAAACACTTCCTTGACTAAACTACTGTGTTTGGGCCTCCAAAACCTCAACATTCTGTGTTTGGTGAAAGACACATTCAGTAGGGGGGTTGCCTCAACGAGCAGTCAGAGGACTTGTCCTGAAATAACCTCACTTGCATGTCTGAGCCTTGTAGGGGTTTCAGTCCATCTCAGCTGCCCTTGTAAGAGCACCAGAACCACCTGGCTACTGTGGCATGGGGCTGCTGGGTGGGTGAGAATGAGTTGGTGCCAGGACAAATTTCACCACTGCTCATGAGAGACTGAACCAACTGAGGGCAAAACACTTGCAGGAACCTGACACTCTTCAGAAAGTATTTTAATACGTCCTTTATATTTCTTCAGTTTACTTCTGACTAATGATTTGCTTCATGCCCCCAGAATTGAGGGAGAAATCAGACAGGCAGAAACTAATGCAATGAAATTGGTTTAATGTCCTCTTTAGCATTGGAATAAAATTTGAACAGAGTGCAAAAGAAACTACAGATAGTACATTTATGTTGAAGGGGAAGAAAATTCTTCACTCATCAGAAATGTCCTAAAATAAGCACAGCAATATCAAAGCCAACTAGGGAGACAGTGATGTAACTCAAAGACAAAATAAGCAGTCTTCTGTTATGTGGTTTATGAACAATTTATCATCACACTTTGGCTCCAACAAGAATATAGTCCAATGAGCTACTGGCTTCAACTTACCTTTAGATCTCTATAACTGACTCATAATTATAGAGCCAGGGCCTGAGAGTGGTGATAAAATGAACTATTTCTAATTATTCAAACTCAACTCATCCATTTCTAACAAAGACAGTAAATATATTAAACCAAATTAATTTTCTTTTATGGATTTCCAGCACTACTAAAATCAGTGGATCAGTGGAGTGGAAAAAAAAAATTCTGTGTATTGAAGAGATAGCATAAATCAATAACCAGATATAAATGCGAGGATAATTAATGCTCCTTTTGAATCCCATTGAGGTTTCCTACAGCTCAAGTATTCCTAATGTGCTCCATGATCCATGCAGGTGATTTAGGAGAGCTGACAGCAATGCAAGGATGGACAGAGTAAGGAGATCCAGCTTAGACGCTTGATGAAACATGTAGATGGCAGAGTCCAAAGGCAAAGTGGCTCTGAAAAGCAGCTCCTCATCCAGGCCTGGAGAAAGCTGGCAGCACTGGGATTCATTACTGAGGGCCAGATGCCCTGTGTGAGGAGTCTGCCACCAGGTAAAGGGATGCAGGTGATCTGCACAGCTCCAGTTGTGGGCACAGGGCTGCACCAAGCAGAGATGCCAGCTTGGAGCTGCACTGGCACGTCATTGTTTTCCAGCCGAGGAGTCCTGGTTTGTGAAGCATCACCCTGCTCTAGCTAAAGAATTTCCAGCTGAACTAACTTTTAGGGAAAGCAGTTTAGGTGCCTAAGACCCCCAGCAGCATGGGAGGGGAACACATTAGGATAAACAGAGGGGATGTCCACTGACAGAGGAAGGAAAGGAGCATGGATACTGTGCACCCTTTGCCTAGTGCACTGAATTAACACAAACCCCATGTTTATCCTAAAAGATCATTGCAACCGCAAAGGCATTTGGAAATCCTGTTTCAGACAAGAGAAACCATGGTGAGTGTGCTGGAAATGCACAAACATATGAACTACGAAATGTATGGACACTTGAGGAAGGCTTTATCAAGGAATAAACAGACAAGGGCACACACCAGATTTCCCTTAACTTTCCTTCCACAAATCAAGAAGATACACAGCAGAGATGACAAGCCTGGGCTTGGTTTCCAGTGAGCTGCAAACCCAAATTAGGCCATGGATTTGTTTGATTTCTGATTCCAGACTCACATTCCTGACTCTTAGAAAGGAGGCTACTGAGGGAGACATTTAATAGTAGGACACAGCAGCCAGATGTTTTTCACTCCAGGATTACAGTAAGCAAAACATCATCAGTGAAATGGACTTGCAATCGTAGTTGTCACCTTTTCCTCTTGCAAAGATCCCTTGAGGACTGAGACTCTTTGATGTGACTGGTGGAAAAACCAATAGAGAGGTGGTCCCAAACTATCCTCCAGTGATCTGGGCACCAACCCATCAAGTCCCTGCTTCCCACCAAAGTTTTTCTCATGAACGACCCTAAGCCCTAACAACATGGTAAGTGTCACACTGATCCAGCTGTTTCTATTACTGCCATCATGTCTCATTTGTCCTGCACTTGATGGGACCCAAGGGAGGGCAATAGGCTGCATGACTAGCAAGGAACCTTTGGCTTCCTAGTTGGAATGGCTAACATAAAGCCTGAACTGATCACCCAGGATCTGTAACTAGTCATCCTAATATTCTGCAATTTAGAAGTGTTCTGCAAATATAGCACACAAAGCAATCCCTACTTCAATAACGCAATTCCTGCTCTTATAACATTCATTTTCCAAGCAGGGGTTAAGGCAGCAGTTCCTGGGCCCACAGCTGATTTGTCCCAGTAGCGGGAAATGGAAGAATGTCTTCTGTTTCTTGATGAGCAACATGTCACATCATGGACACATGGACTCCACTATAGTTTGCGACACAGGAACACATCCACTCACAAATTTCCTAACGGGGACAAACTCCTTACACCATATTAAATGAAGAAAGCAAACAATTATGTTTGTTTAGAACCTTCAGCATCTCACCATGCTCAGAGGATCCTCAATTTCTGTACCCCATTTAATTTTGTTAAAGTGCTCAATTTCTCCATTCCTTCCTTTTTTAGAAAGGTGGATTCCTTATGTCACATACACTCCTGGTTATAAGCCAAGTAATAGTAGCTCAACTTGCTGGAAGATGGCGCATTCATTCTTTTGAGTTTCTTAGCCCCAGAGCCACCACAGAAGAAAACAAGGTTGAAGAACTAATAATTTTAGTTATATCAGCAAAGTGAAGGGCTGATACATTCTCTACCGAGTGACAAATTAAAATAAGCCTAAAGCAACAAGCAATTTCTGACTTTTCCATGTGTGTTTTCATTTCCATTTCTCTGGTGGCTACCTACAAGGAGGAGTATGTCAAAAGCTTCCCTTAACTCTGAATTTCAAATCTGAATTCTACTCTTAGTGTCAGCAGAAGCTCCACATGCTTATTTAGCTCATGCAGTGTGGATGCTGCCTGCCAGGCTTCCTGAGATGCCTGTCTGAACCTGGGCAGGAGAACCTTCCTCTCCAGGAACTCTGTGGGAACTGGGGAGGTCTAGACCAGTATGAAGGGATTCAATCTCAGTTCATGTGATTGCATCTGAAAATCAAAACATAGCTGCTGCAGTCCCTTCTGAGAATAGACTAGCAGGTCTCAAGTCTCCTTTATCTCCTGCTCCCTCATTAGACTTGTTTCCATCATGGTCCATGACATTTCAGAAAGACCATTGGTGCATCAAATTTTCCCTGGGCACTCAAGCTAAACTAAGGAAATAATTAACTCTGATGATCTTCCAGGAATGAAAAATAGTCAAGAAGGATGGGAAGACATACAGACTGTGCCATGGTGTTCCCCCACTCCTGTGACATTTGTGTCATTGATGACTACAGGACATGCAGTCCTGTCTTCCCAGACTGCAGGGCCATTACAGCAGTGAATTTGCTCATATACCTCTACCTGCCAGAAAGCCTGTGAGTAAATCCTGCTGCTTGCATTTGAGGAGAATCTGTTCTCAGTTTTCAGCCTGCTGCTATCCAGAGTCAGACCTGAAGATCTGTAATGCTCAGCTAGCAACAATCAAAGCCACACACTATTCTTTGCCACTTCACTCCCCCATCACAGCTCCAGCTAGGCTTGTTCTCCACTCCTGTGAGTCAGAAAAGGGACAGAGAGCACAAGTTCAACTTGGGGAATGTTTCTCAGATAAGTTCTGCTTTATAAGCCAGTTTGACTTTGTTCGCTGCTGCCTGAACTACCTGAAAAGAAATCAAACGCAGCCTTTCCTAGCAACAGGGTTTTAGAAGAGGATCAGACTTACAATACTTGCAGTACCTAAAAATGAAGTATTGTACTGACTGCAGTCAGTCAGTTAATCCTAAAATTCCTAAAATGGGAGCCTATAATTCTAGGTTTTAAAGGGGTGATTTTCCATTTGAAGATTTTTAGACTTTAACATCTAATTCTTTAGCCCAGTTTGCTGAGAGTGCAGCTTGTCTGATGAAGAAAGCTGTGCTGCTCCTCAGCCTCTCCTTCTGGGGGCTGAAACCTGCATTTGCCTGACACTTCACTTTGTACTGCTTTTCTGTGTACAGTGACTCTGTTGTAAATGCCAAGTAATGAGTAGTATATGGTTGTTTTCTGCAGCAGCACAAAAAATATTCTCCAAGAATAGGATTAGCAATGGTTAAACTGTTCTAAACTATGGCCAAAGTCTCACAATACAACTGTGTCCTATCTTTTTGCAGGTTTGGGAAAATCTAATGGCTTCCTTTTTTATTATTATTATTATTTCTAAAAAATTACTGTGTTCAGCCTTCACCAGGAGTGCTGAGGCTACAAATGTTTCTTGGCATCTGTAGGGAGTAATATCCCTCATTGCCTGATGGCAATGTACTTTTCAAGCCTAATATTCTTAAATCTTCTAAATGCCCCAGAGATAACCAAGTATTACTCTGTACCACTGTGACAACCTATGGCACAAAGAGGGTAATAAACTTTTTATGCATTACCAATGGAATCAGTGTGGGGTATTGAAGCTCCAAGGCCTTATCCCTAGTTTTACTTCCAACCACTCACCAAACAGTTTGGTAATTACAGCAAGATACTCAAACTTAAGCTCCTGATTTTTTTTTTTTTTGTCCCCTTCAGCAAAATCATTAACTTTTAAGATTTAGCCCATTGCTTATCTAAATGGAAAAGACATTTAAAAATCTTAGCATGGAGAGCTTGGATTTTCATTAGAAGAGAGAGATGAGGCCAATTCCTGCACCGTCAGTTGCTTGTCTTCCCTTCCAGGGATCCTCCTTGCAGGCAAATGTCTGATCCAGCAACCACCCTGCCACTTTTGGATACTCAGCCTAATGCCAAGTGTACACTATGATACCAGTGAGACAGTGGGAGGAAGTGAGATTTCACAGCAAGCTGTAGGGAGAGAAGGGGAGAAAGAAGGAAAGGCAGTGGAGTAGGAGCACCACCGAAAGGCTGTATCTCCTCAGATGAAAGGGGCTTGAAGGTCCCTGCTGCAGCATCTTCCTGTGTGCCCCTTTCAAGCCCTCTTGCAGAAATGAGGAGGGAAGGCATTTTATATTGCCATGGCTCTCTGCCAGCGTTGGGCACACGGTCAGGCTGGATACTGATGAATTTGGCCAGAGGCCTCCAAATTGTATCCACACCTTTTCCAAATCAATTTCTATAAGGTGACACCAGTAGATGTATTTATCATTTTCAAACAAGAAAGGTATTTCAATAGGGATTAATCCTGGACTGAAAGGAAAAAAAAAAATCTTAGGAATAAGTTCTGGATATTGAATTTTTCAACTCTTTAAATCAATGTGTGTAAAGGTCACCATCCATTGTATCAATTTGTGCCATGCCCTACTTCTTCAACCACTCTGACACTTGGGGCTATCCAACACAGGCCCCAAAAGGCAGGGCTGTCTCCTGAACTGAAGATTCCTCTAGAGTTCAATCCAGGCTTCCCCAGGCTGGAAGTCAGAGGACAAGCCTGCTTAGTGGGGAGCTGCTTTACCTTGCTAAGTAAATAACTGCACAACCCTCCCATTGGGGAGGCGACAGTGAAGAGAGTCCTAAACACCTTTAACCTCTGTGTGAAGCCTCTGTGAGTCCAATTGCTGCTCTGACAAGTGTTCCTCAGCCTGCCAGCATGGGAAGAGCTAAGGCCAAACGAATGGGATGATCTGACCCTATTTTAGCTCCATTCTCACAAACAAAGCTAGCAAAAGCAATGCTATTCTTCACAGGGCTCAGTAGTAAGGTCTACTGCAGGGAAAGAAGTGAGGTGTTGAGGAAGCTCCCCTGAGAAATCACCTGTGGGGCTGTGGAGGGGTTCGAGTTATCTATCATGGATCACAGAGAGGGCTGAAATACTGGAAACACAAGCTCTGCCAAGTTCCTTAGTTCTAAATGATGCCCTTTGATCACTTCTTGCCCCATATTCCTCAAAAGAGGCCTTATTCGAAGGAAATGTTAGTGGTCTCAGATGCACAAAGCAAACCAGTTAGCCACAGCTGTCTGCCAAAAAATGGCTTCAAACAGGTTTGTTACAGATGGGAAGACTAGAGAAAAGGGAGGATTATTGGTATCTAGCCCAAAACCCAAGGATCAGATGATACAGCACCTGCCCAGCTATCTGGAAATTTGGAAGCTGGGCAGATGCACCCCCTGGGTGTGCCTGAAGCCTTCTGACAGAAGCTGCTAAAGGAGCAGGTGCTTTGTACAGACCTTATTACCAAAGAGGTGAAAAGATAACAGCAGTGAGAAAACAAAGCCATTCTCTGTGGAGTGGTTGCTGGAGGAGTGGGAGAACCTGTCTCCAATAGAAGCCCTGTTGCAGTTTCATTATTCTGGTGTGAAAGTTAAAATTGTATGCCCAGGGCATGCAGCCTGCAGTATTGTTTTTCACATTTAATCTCACTCTTTTGTTTATAAGAGATGGAGAAGAAGCAGCTAAAGTGAGATCTCCTTTCCAGTGAGTCTGGCTGACCAGACTTTTACAGCATTTGGTGGCCACAGCTGTCAATGTATGTTTAAAACCCTGCACTGGGTTTAAAATCAACTCTGAGCAGATACCTGAAGGCTCCCACTCCATGTGAGGGCTTTTTATTGCAGACATTTTGGCTGAACATCACCAATTTGCTGCTAATTCCAGCAGAGAAATTGCAGAGAAACTGCTTGGATTTGCAATTAAAAAAAAAAAAAAAAGGTAAAAAAACCTAGTTCATACCAATTCCTGTCAAAGAAAAAAAGCACAAAATAGCCTAAAAAAGACAAACAATCCTGCTCAGGCAGCAGAACAACTACATAATTACAGATGCACTGAGGTTGTTAAAGTCTTGACAAAATTAAAAGCAATTAAGAAAATTACCTGATTATCTTAGAGAGCAAAGAGCAGAGAGCAAAACCAGCAGTAATTTGCAGAGTCATTGTGGAAATACTGACCAGAATGCCTTTGCATTAAACCCTTCCTAGGACAGCACCTCATGCTCTGTTTTCATCACCCTAGACTGTCCCTGAGAATAAAGCATTTTCCCTCATCTGTTAATAAAACCAAGCAGGTTTGTAAGGAGAGACAGTGACCAATGACTTCTTTTTTAGGCACTATAGAAGTCTCAGACTTCAGGGCCATTGCTGCTGGCGTACAATATGCAGTAAGACTTTCACATTTCTCTCTTATCTTGCTTCAGAATTTAATTTCTGGCTTGTTGCTCTTCTGCTTTCTCTGGACACTGAAGAGCAGACAAATTTAAACTTGAGAGAGAGGCTGCTTTTGGGGGGCTCACAATGACATTCTGCTCTTTGAAGTGTACAGGGCTTGCACCCAACCACCAGGTTTGGTGCTAGGACGGAATTTTCCCTCCAGGTAAGATTGGCAGGAATTTTGAGTTTTCTGGCTTGCCTTCCTTATGTGTCTTTTCTTTCTTACATAATCTCAAGGAAAATCTGTTTATCGAGTTCTCTGGTATCACAGGAGTTTAAAGACATTGGTAATTCCCTCAACTTCTGTTCTCTTTCTGTCATACACTTAATTGTTTATATACTACAGATCTAAATGGGACATGATTTACAGTGCTTCTATTTTTGAGTACTGTTTTGTGTCCTGCTCTTTCAAAGGACTGAATTCAATGCCCTGGGTTCCCTCTTCCAAAACCATGTTTCCATATTTCATTCACCTTTCATTAAATACAAAACCCCCAACAATTCACATAAATGAGCTGAAACATTACCAGGCTGAGACTGTGCTGTAGTTATACATGAACCTGTCAACTCTAGTGTATCAGGTGAACCTACTTGAAAACCAAAACCTTTTGTAACATGAAAACATGTTACAAAAATGCTCCATAATATCTATACTTTCCTGCAATCATTCTGTTCTGACAGTGTCATGAGCCCACTTCTCAAGGGCTTGAAAAAAGGGGAGGAAGATCAAACTTAGCAATATTAACTTTCCCTTAGTACAAGAGCACTTTCAAGCAGCATTTTAACCATGTGGTTAAAAAGGCCAGTATTTAAGGAGCCACAGTCTTTTTTATGAGGATTTTATTTACCACTCATCCTGATTACCACCTCCTACCTTGCAGATTCTCTGAAGCAATGGCTAATGTTACAGTGCCAGTTTATGTAACTTATTTCACAGGCACTCCAGTTTCAGCCTCTGAAAATAACAATTGCATGGGAAAACATCTTGTTTGGTTTTCCCTTAAAGACACAGCAGTGAGTGCGCTGGCTTTATACTCTGATCATTTTTATTTGTTTCTGTTTCATATATGGATGATATGGCATCTCTAAAGTTATTGTGTGGGTCTAGTGGCACTCCAGGACACATATATTCACAGAATCATCAAGGTTAGAAGAGACCTTCAAGATCATCTAGTCCAGCTGCCAATCCAGCCCTGCCATAATCATCCACAAACCATATCCCCAAGTGCCACATCCAGACTCCTCCTGAACATTTGCAAATATAGTGACCCTGCCACTTCCCTGGGCAACTTATTCCAATTCCTAACCACGCTCTCAGTGAAAAAATCTTTACTAATATCTAATCTGAAACTCCCCTGGTGCAATTTAAGGTCTTTTCCTCCTGTCCTTTCACTTGAGGCATGGAAGAAGAGACTGACCCCAATCTGGCTACAGCCTCCCTGTCAGGTAATTGTAGAGAGTGATAAGGTCACCCCTGAGCCTCTTTTTCTCCAAGCACCTTCAGCTGCTCCTCATGAGACATGTTTTCTGGATCCTTCAGTGGCTTCATTACCATTTTTTGGATACTCTCCAGCTCCTCAAGGTCCTTTTTGAAGTGAGGACATTTTGAACAGTTCCTTATGGTAACAACCATCTTCTAAAAACATTTTCTACTATGCTTTCACCAGTGCCTATAAGAATGAATGATGATCCATAATTGGAGTCTTCCTAAAAGCCCTATTTAATAATATTATGACATAATGGATAATGGAACAAACATAGACTAATGCAATGATTTGTTTGGAAAAGACCCCTAAGATTATCAACCCCAACCATTAGCGCAACCAAGCCCACCACTAAACCATATCCCCAAGTGCCACATCTACACACCTTTTAGATCCCCCTGGTGATTGTGACTCCACCACATCCCTGAGCAGCCTGTTCCAATGCCCAACCACCCTTTCAGTGAAGAATTTTTTCCCTAATCCTTGCTTTAAAACAATCACTAAACTGTATCATGGTATTTTAGTGCAACAATTTCTAGAAAAGGTTCTTGATGACTTGAAATATTACAGTAATTGATTTTAAAACTATTCACCAACACAGTGAATTCATTTGTTAGTGGGCAACAGGAATAGTTCTTGGGTGCTGAGTAAAACAAAATCCAGAAAGTATATGAATCTTTCCAATGTCCATCCTCCATACCCATGAAAATATTGATGCTCTGGAAACACAGCAGTGTGATACTTTTTATAGTATTGAATATTAGTGGCAGGATACCCATGCTCTCCACTAAAAATAAGGTAGGCTACTTCAATAGACATCTTTCAGACACAAAGTACATATATTCAATCAGGTGTATATTTTTTTCAATTTTCTTGCTGAAAGTATTTAATTCATAACAAAGGTGGGTCAAGGGAAAGGAATACAGGGAGATTGCACAAAGATTCTGAGCATTCCGACCTCACTGGAAGCTGGCAGAAAAGCATTGATGGTTCTTTACAAGCTAACATAGATCATATTGAACATTTTCAACCTTTTCTCAGCAGGCAAGATCGAGACTTGAAACAAATCTGCAGCCCACACTCAGGTTTCAGTAAGCCCAAAGCCAAAGCAAAGACCACACAGAGAAGACTGGGGATGGGACTTACACCCTTGTAAGGTGTAAGCTTTCCCTTCCTTCAAGGAAAGCTTCACGTGAGGGTGGGAATGTGAGGATGTGGCTGGGAAACACCCTTGGCCCCATCTCCTTTGTATGTGGGTTCTTAAAGTGAGGCCTGTTGACACCTTCCTTCTGCTTGCTGCAGTTACCACAGAATCACAGAATGGTTTGGGTTGGAAGGGACCGTAAAAATCATCTCATTCCAAACCCCTTGCCATGGACATGGACATTTTCCACTAAACCAGGTTGCTCAAAGCCCCATCCATCCTGGCCTTGAACACTTCCAGGGACTTCCTTGTGCCAGAGGACAGGCTCACTTAAACATGTCACCCCCTGAAAACACCATTCTTAGGCTGTTGTCACCTGCAGTTGTGTCTAGCAGGGTTCTCCCTGCCTTTGCTTTCCCCAGCCTCTGCCCTTCTGACCTACAATACCAAGCTCTGTGGAAAGGAAAAAACAAATAGTACAACAGAAAATAGTCACCACAGGACATGCAGACCACAGGCTGTGCCGGGGCTGCCCTGGGAGCAGGCAGTCCAGTTTGACAAGAGCCCATTAATTGTTCCCTTTAAAAAATGACACAAAATTCAGACTCAAACCCAACTAAAAAGCTGCAAAGTACTCCAGAAATCACTGCAAGCATCTGGCCCTGTGGTCAGCAAGGAGCTTGTTTTTCTCACACTAGGTGACACATCCCACATGTTTTCAAGGATTACTAGTCACAAAGACAGAGTGAGCAAGAAATATAATATTTGAGCTCCAGTCTTTGGAAATATCCTGTAGCAAGACACTACTTGGCCTCCTGCTTTCTTTAGATATGGGCTACCACCTTGATGGATTGAAGTGCTCGTGCTCGGAGCAAGTACAGTGACAATGACACATCCATTCAGTCCTTGGGGTCACCATTGACTGCACTGCCCCAGTCAAGTTCATTCAGTGCAACATTTGTCTTGCTTATACCTGCCAGTGCTGCAGGGCTGCAAGCGAAGAACAGCCTTGACAGTCAAAGGCCAGGAGAAAAGAAATTAAGAAACTCCAGCAGCCCTCACCAGCAGACTCTTAACTCTGAGCAGGCTGTGAGTTGGGGTGAAATAACATCTGAAAAACTTTTTACTTTGCCACAAGCATAAAATCAGAGACGGCCTCAGCATCATTTGGTTTACTCTAGCAAACCCCTAGCTTTCCTCCATGTATCTCAGTTGTATGCTGTGAATTCCCAGGATCTAAAGATCTTAAAGCTGTGACTAAGACATCAAGTTATAAAAGTGTCTGAGTAGGCTAGTACCAAACCTTTCTTAAACTGAGCCCACTTTAAATAAGCATCCATTTACTTGGATTGCAAAGTTAATAGTCTGGATGAATACCCACTACACCCACATCATTGTTTTGTACATTCCTGGGTATGACAACTACCTCAGTATACATGTCCTATCACAACAAGTAGCCTACATCCAAGCAAACCAAGGACTTGGATGTCATTTCTATGATTAATATTCAGATTCTTCTGAAAGGACACCAAAATGTTGCCAAGCAGAAAGGGTGCTATTGGACACAGGTAAGACAAAGGTAATCCAGTTTCTGAAGAAGTTCTACTCTTACAATAGAAGCATAGATGCTCTTCCTCAACAAAAGCTCTTTTTCAGGATTGCACATGTATGATTTTGAAGAACAGATGCTGAAGGAGAACAGCATTTGTTAGCTGTCCACAGTGATAGCCTGAGTGGGCAGTCAACTCTAGCTATTTTCTTTTCATCAGGATATGAACTAATGCATGCCTAACAACATAACAACTAGAATAAAGCTCCTAGTTTCATATCTTTTTGTTCAAAAGATAACACATACCAGTTGGGAATATGCAGAGTTTTTATTAAATTGCTAAATCTGCACCAACATGCAGCTGTCCATTTCAGAGTAAAACTCTATATTTCAAACACTACAGACTTAGGCAAGGATGCAGCATTACTGGATAGCTCTCAGTCTTGATTAAAACAGTATAAATTGGAGGCAAATTCTCTCATATGGTCAATTAACCCAGATTGACACTAAAGCTACGGAGAGCCCAGGAGCTATGGAATATCTTTATAATGCTAGTTTAATTATGATCAGCTTTATCGTCTTAAAAAAATTATTGTGCAACTCCATATAAAGCAACATGTAAATTTATTGTATTATTTCATAGTGTTTTCATTTGCAATCTCCTAATATATGAACACTGTAAGAAAGCGTAAGTTTCTAACGGGAGATCTGCTCTCTGGTTTCAGATCTGCTGCTGACCTGCTGAATAACACAAGTCATGCCTCTCCCTTATGCTTGCCTGCTGCACAAGGACAGTCAATCCTCCTTTGTTCAGCACTGCGGAACCCACCCGTCTGTATTATCACAGAATTGTGGAATGATTTGGGTTGGAAGGAACCATAGAGATCATCTCACTCCAACCCCCCTGCCACAGGCAGGGACACCTTCCACTAGACCAGGTTGCTCAGAGCCCCATCCAATCTGGCCTGAACACTTCCAGGGATGGGACATCCACAGCTTCTCTGGGCAGCCTGTTCCAGTGGCTCACCACCCTCACAGTCAAGAAATTTTTCCTAATGTCTAATCTAAACCTACTCTCTTTCAGTTTGAAGCCATTCCCCCTTGTCCTGACAACTACATGCACTTGCAAGAGGTCCCTTCCCATCTTTCTTGTAGGCTGCCTTCAGATACTGGAAGGCTGCATTATTAAGGATAAACAACAGGAATTAAAATACATTTCAGTGAAGACATGACTGGAGAGTTTGAGTATGAGAGGAACTTCTCCTGAAGTGTCTACTGACCAGTCATTAGAATGCCTGCCATATCTCCACCTTGCCAGCCTCTCCCAAAGTTAATACCTGCAGTTGAATGACAAGCTTTCTTTTCATGTTTTTCTCATTTCCTGGACTGTATTTTCACTTCCAGCACTTTCCATTTCTGATGACACCTTTTAATTCCATCAGTAAAGTCATTGAATCATTTCATTATTCACTTCCTTCTGCATTAACGTAGATGATGCATCAAACCTCCCTGCTAACCCTCCTCTCCCCAACTTGCTGTGCCACCTCTCAAAGAGATGAGAAGTTCCTGCAGAAAACTCACTCCAGCATTTCTGATTTGATACATTTAGATGAATTTAATTACTGCCTTGTGTAACAAAAGCAAATAAATTCCTTTGACACAAGCATGGTTAGAAGCTGCAGAGGCATTTCTGAGGCATGGTCTGGCAGACAGTTTGCATAACATTAAGTGTTATAAAAGCACAAATACTTGATGGCTGTGGAGCTTATGTTATGATATCCCTATAGGGTGCATAAAACGTAGGTGCATGACATCCTGGGCAAGTGACTCCTACTGGAGGAGTGAGCATCTACTTTTGAAAACATTACTTTCTATTTCAGTTTGAAGACAGCGTTGCTGGTTTCCGTTGTTGTTGCTATAGCTGACTGATCCTGCACTCTGGTGATATATTACTCTCCCTCGCCTGCCTTCCCCAATCACCGTGCATCTGTCAAAAATGTTAGAACTGGTTGGCACAGTTGCATCATGAGTGGGAACAAGCCAGGTCTTTTGGAAATCCTATGAATTTTCATAGTATGGAGCAGTTAGCAACAGCACCTGGCTGAAATTTTAGTGCTCTTCGAGACATTGAAAAAAATCAGTCAGCGCTTAACAGGCCTGAATTATTGAGGATGGAGGTAAAAAAAAAAAACCCACCCAATAAGAAAAAAGCAGTCAGTCACACAGGACAATTGTGAATTCTGAGAAAGCAATTGGAACATTTAATAGACTTTTTAAAAGCCCTGAATGAAGTCATGAAGTCCTCAGACATTGAATTAAGGTATTCACAATAAACTCTTCCGAAATGGAGCCTGGGTTGCTTCAGAAGTTGAATAAATGGCAGACTTCATACTCAGTGCCAAGACTTCAAATCCAACTCACTTCAATATTGTCTAAACTTACTTTTTTTCCCCTGTGTTTTGAGATTTAGAAATGATGCTGTGCTGGCAGGGACTGTTATTAGGTGCTGAAAAATTCAATCATGCAGAAGGGAGGATGGTGGGGGGAAATGTATGCCAGGTTATTTATTATCTCTCTACAGGTACCCTGTATTTTGTCAAGGCAGCATCCAAAAGAAAATTTCACTGAAGTTATAAAGATAACAATGGAAAATTTAGTTAGAAGCCTGGAAATTCTGATAGCAACTCTGCATTCAGGCTAGTTTTATTCAGCTACATATCTTCAATATATGCCAATCTAATTAAGAACTGGTGAACAGCTATTAATAGGCACGTATCTTGGATGCTAATATTGTGGGCTTTATGCCCCTGCCTAGCAAAGCTGATATGTTAGAAGTAATAGGAGTATTAGTGTTAGAGAGCTGTCACACTTGCAAAGGCGGGTGAATAACTCCATGTGGGAGAGGATCTTCCTCTCCATGAGCCCCTGTAAGCATTAACTGTGCCCCTCTGCCTACCTGATGCAAAGACTTATCATTTATAGCTCCCAAGTGGTTCAAAAACGATTGCCTGGTCTTCAGAAAGCAAAGATGAGAAGGAGTTTAACCAGAAAGAGAAGCACTTTGTGGAAAAGCATCTAACAGCTATCACCTCCTCCACCCCTACACATGACCCTGTCTGGCTGTTACAGCCCTTTGAGCTCAGTTCTCTCAGAAATAAATAAAGTCACAGCCTCCTTGAGAAAAAGCCAAGCAGAAACTAGGCACATTTCAGAGCAGGACTGGAGGCATCCTGGCAGACTCTAGGGGACTGCCAAAAATATTGAGTTTAGCAGACATGGTTACCAGTCCAGTCAGGATGGAGAGGGAATTTCTTCTCAGGTCTGGTACCACAGCCCGGTTCTGCAGAAACTCCATGTTAGAAGGAAGAAGAGAAGGAAGAGGATGATCACAAAGCTTTGATGGATTTTCCTGTCATCATGGCCTAGACTTTCGTCTCCAGGCTTAGACAGACACCTGGGAGGGACGAAGGGAACTCAGTGAGACTAAATTATTCAGTCAGCTGAAGAGAGAATCAGAAGGGACGCAGAGAAAAACTTCTGTGATTCCTTTCCCCATGCTGGTTATCTAAATGTGAGGCATCCAAACCTGCATTTCTGTCCATTGTCATTGATTTATATTTTGCTGCTTTTACACAAAGTATCGCAGATGACAATGGAATAACAACAAGTCAATAAAGGCTGCTTGATTAAGTTTTACAACAAGTGGGTTTTTTGACAAAACTGGGAAATGCTGCAGGAAGGTATCAAATTCCATCAGTACTTTCACCGGAAATTACATTTCACTGTGATAGATTCAATCACTTTGTTTCAATAGAATAGTTTTAGTTACCATTGTGACAAGTAGAATTAAGAGCAAAATGTTCCAAATTACCATTACGAAGCATTTCAAGCAAGCTTTTCGATGTTTCAGGAACAAAAATTCCCCAAACTTCACTTGGTATTTAATTTTGACTTCTTGTGCTGGTTTGAAAGTAAAATTTTAAGTTTCCTGCAGAATGAATATTTCATTTTCTAACCAGTCACCTTCTGTAAAAGTATTTCAAATGTAATTCAGAATAATACAATGGGTCCATTTTCACACACTGCTATGGGGCACTGCTCCAGTTGTCTCTTGGTCCTCCAAAAACCTCCTCCTCTTCTCACAGGGTGAGCACTGAGAAGTATTTCATGGACAACAACTGTGAGCTGCACACAGTGCATCAGACTGCAAAACTAGCCAGGAGGGGCCCTGATCACTTTAAAATGTTACAAAGCTGAGTTCAGACAAATCTAATAAAGCAAGGGAAAGGAAAACTATTTCAGAGAGCACTAGAAGCAAAGAAGAGGAAAGGAAATAGAGTTAAGAGAAGCCTCTTACCCATCGCAGGATTGACAGTGAGTCTCACACAAAATTTGCAGAGATAGAACGGCTCACAAATGTTTGGTTCCTGTGTTTGATAAATAACTCAGACTCATACTTTCCACTACTTTATTTTTAAAAGTTGTTTGTATCTGACAAAGAATGGAGGACGACTCCTCTAAGGAATTTTATTTGTGTGCATTTCCCAACACACAGGCTTGGTGTGCACTTCTTTTCGAAGCAGACTCTTCTATAAAAGTGAATTTCTTACGAAAAGGCACTTTGGAAAGGGGTTTTTTTGGTGTTTTTTTCCTATGGAGAACAGTTCAGACAAGTATTTCTGTGTTTCTTTCTGGCCTGAACAAGCTCACCCCCTCCCCAGCCTGGACGGGGCAGGCAATGGAGATAAAGCACCCTGAAAGAATCACACAGAGAGGTTTATTTGAAAAATTTCCTCCCCTCCAACATGCTCAAGGACATGCACAGTTTGAAGGCATTTAAATGTTCTCTCTTTTTTTGCTTACTGATATATTTCACATCTTAAAATAGTGCTTCCTCAGCTGAGGGATAACATGGAGGGTTACAGGAAAGAGCACTGTGCTCTACAAAAATATTGAGCAAATTTGCCCAAGAGAAAGGGGAGAAGGCAGTGTGCACATGCAGAGGCTGAGATGCACATCTGTGCACTGGGACAGCACCAAGGCATCTGGTTCCATCTCAGCCCCATGGCATCATGAGAAAAGCCAAATGGGTCCTCTTGATGTCACTCACAGTCTTGGGAAGGGAGACATGTACAAAAGGGATGTCTAGGGTGCTCCTCTGCTTTCTCTGCTACGTCATGATACAAAGGTCAAAAATGTTGTTGGGTCACTTCTGCCACCTCCAGAGAGACCCCACAATCTGCTGTCTGGCCCCTCAAGGGGGCTGCATGACATAAAGTTAAAATGCTGAGTCGGGGGGACCATAGAGGGTTGTCAGCAGCCAAAAGGCTGCTAATGGGACTTTTGCTAGCACACATTGTCCTTCTGTTCCCATCCTGCCTCCGTATAAAACTACATCTTCCATGCAGCAAGGATCAAGGTCCTTCAGCCTGATCTTATGGAGATCCTTGCACTGGGAGCAAGATCTATAGGGTTGTCTAAAGTATCACCTCTTTCCTGTGCTTTCTGCCCCCTCCCTGAGTTTCAACTGAGTTGTAGATAGGAAAAGAAGAGGGTGTAAGCTTAAAGAGTCTGAAAGAAGCCACAAGCATGAACCTGGGGATGACAGAAAACAACAAACAGCCAAATGCCTTCATGGAGAGATTGCAGAGATGGCTGCACTGCACCAAATGCTGCTTTCAGCAGAGGGGCACATTGCCAGGATGTGATTGGGGCAGATGAAATCTGTGCAGAGCTGAGTCCTGTCTGTGCCTTTCCTGGTGTGAAAGACACACTCCTTCTGCAGGCTATGCAATAGGGGTGGATTTCATTTGCTTTTCATAGGCATCTGTCCTGAATATCAGGCAGAATGAAGAGATATGACGTTGACAAGCCAGCCATCAGCAGGATTTTATTTCCTGGCCTCTCTTTAATTGCAGTGTTAATGTGTTGAGCACCACAGCATTGCTTTCCCATGACCTTTGCTGCTAACCAGAGACTTGAGGGCAAGTTGGATTGCTTCTCACCCTCAGCAGCAGTTGTGGGGAGCAGTGGATTGCATTAGGCAATCTACAACCAGAGGGACTGACTCAAAAGCAATAACTGAAGTGTGAAATCTGCCTTCCCCTCTGCTCTTAATCAGCCCTCCACATTTAAAACCCCTGTATCTACTTTGATGCCACCATGCAGGAGGAAATAGCTGCATGAATACAAATGATGGTTTATTCATTAATTATGAATATTCATCAAGTAGGCTAGCTAGTGCTGCTATGCTCCTGTTTGGGAGGTTCTCAGCAGCATGACAGAAGGCCCTTTAAAAAGCAGCATAATTTTTAGGGGACAAAGTATTTAGGAGAAATGAACAGTTGTCCAAAAGGCCAGAATGTGTAATACACATCCAGACCCTGCTGGGATATTCTCTTGCAGGGTGGTTGTGTATCTTTCATGTCCATTAGGTCAAACTCCATTTTGTTTGTATTTCCTGCTGATGCTTCTTGTCTTAAGCATGCAAGCACACATAAAGCTTGTGTCGCTTCAGGCCATGCAACAGTGCTGACTCTTTTATGTGGTCACATGACAGCTCTGCTGGCTTTCCCATTCATCCCTCTTCCAAAGACTGCTGGTCCAGCTCACAAAATGAAAATACCATTCCAAAGAAAATTAAAAATTTCCAACTGAGCTACAATCAAAAATCCTTTTGAAAAGATAGAAATTATTTTATCCAACATTACTAATATGGCCCTTTATCTCATGCTTTACAGGAAAAAACCTCCACACATTGGACATATTAACAATACAGAATAATAAAAATGTAGAAAAAAAATCCACAGAAAATAATGGCTTCTAGCTTTCCAAAGGGCTTTGAACCTTCCCAAACTACTTTCTCTTGACAGATGAACATGGCTACCCTCTTCAAATATTTATCAAGGAGAGGCTCCCAGAGCCAGTCAAAGCTTGTATCTGCTGCACCACTCCTTGTCATATCTCAGCAGCCTTGGGCTTCATGTCTTGCACTGGAGAAAATAGTTACACTTATAACAATTATAATGAAATACTCGGGGTTCAGACCACTTCACATGCAAACTGCTTGGTATTGCCTACATTGCATTAGCAAGTCAATATGGACAGAAAGGCATTGCTCTGTGAGAACAGTAATGTGGTGAACTGATGATGGGACTGGAGAAGGACACTCACCCACAACCCTATGGTCTATGCTACCATCAGCCTTTTGGGGCCAGTGTCCCCAGACTGTCCTTGCACTGGGGCAGGAGGTGACTGGAAGCACAGGGAAATGATGGCTTGGGTTGCCTGGTGCTGACTTCTTTTTCAGGCTCTGAACCAGCATACAAAGGAGAAGTACAGCCAAGCCAAGCCAAACTGTCTTGGCAGAGGCACAGTGAATAGGCTTTTATCAACAACAAGTTGCAACATTTTCAAAATATTTCAATTGGAGACTTTTTGTATACTGTGAGTGGTGCTGCCTGTTGGAGATCTGGGAATGATTTTGGGGCAGGATAGGTTTCCTTTATAAAAGCAGGTAAATAACTACCTTGGTTGTGTAAACAGGAAATCCATCTTTTAGCCATACCAGGATACTTACAGCGAAACACCCGGTATAATTACAACACTTTGTCTAAAGTTTGTCAATATCTTTTAGGCAGAAGTTCAAACCCTGCCAGAGTCCATTTCAGCACTTCAGAATTCTCAAATATAGAAGTGTTTAATGAGCCTTAGTCTTTCTGATGAGAGCTAAATCCCGCTTATGCTGCATGGTCATTTAGGAGCTCACAGAACATCATATACTCTGGATGTCATTTCATTCATGCTTTGGAACGCCTCCTATGAATACAGGCTGAGAGAGTTGGGGCTGTTCAGCCAGAAGAAGAGAAGGCTCTGGGGAGACCGTAGAGCACCCTACAGTACCTAAAGGGGCTTGAAAGTGAGCTGAAGAGGGACTTTTGACAAGGGGCATGGAGTGATGGAATGAAGAGAAATTACCTCAGACTGGAAGAGGGTAGGTTTAGATTAGATATTAGGAAGAAATGCTTTACTTTGAGCGTGGTGAGGCACTGGCATAAGTTGCCCAAAAAAGCTGTGGATGCCCCGTGCCTGGAATTGTTCAAAGTCAAGTTGGGTGGGGCCATGAGCCACTTGGTCTACTGGAAGGTGTTCCTGCCCATGGCAGGGGAAGTTGACCCAGTGATCTTTAAGGCCTTTGCCAACCCAAACTATCCTATGGTTCTGTGATACTTATCCTTTTACCCACAGCTATACTGTCTATGTCATTCCTTAAAATGGTGGCACTTCACTGATGTAGGATATTTATAACCAGAGAGATTCCTGTGGATCCTTCAGCATAAAAGACAGAGGAATCTGAGGCTTCTGCCTTCGTTGCTGTTTGAACCAGCTTGTGCATAGATAGCAAACACAAGGTAATCTTCAAATATTTCTATCTCAGGGCCACACAAGTGGGATGAGTTTGTGCAACAAGATCAGTAAAACATATCCAACTGGTCTGAAAACTCCGGCTCAATTAGGGGTAGATGAACACTCCCAGCTCAGTCTTTGATGAAAAGCAGGCTCCTCCATAACCTTCCTTGAGTGTTATGATAATCAACACCACATCAGCTGTTAGTCTGTGATCAGGAGCTGTTTGGTATGGGAACAGCAGAGGATGCTTCACGCCAAGGGATCAACACATCTATCTGGGGCAGTCGCAACACAGCCTACCAACCCTATGTCTGGCTCATATCCACACTACTCATCCCTTGCACTCATAAAAGCTGAGCTCCATCTGCAAGCTTAAAAAAGGAAAAAACAAGCAAACTTTTTTTCTCCCTCCATCAAATTCTGTCTAAGCAGACAGCTTTTAAAAGGCTCAGCATTTTTTGAGTTGCAGGTTCCCTTTATATTTCTTACAAAGTGGTTGCCCACAGTCATCAGATCCGCTTGAAAATCTTTGCCTTCACCAACAGCAAATCAGATGTGCAATTGCATTTCCCCAGAATTTTGAAATGGTCTCTGTGGCTCACAAAACAGAACTTGGAAGAGGCAGGTTTATGTCACAAATGCAGACAATAAATGGTAGCACTCAGTGGGAAGATTTATTTATTTAGCAAAGACTCAGGATGAAAAAGGACGACTTGAAAGCAAAGGGCAAATGTGATTCTTATTTTGCCCACCCCATGGAACTTCTTTTCCTAATCCTTCAGCCATTTGAATACAACTGCTCCTGGAGGCTGCCAGGATCAGAGAGATGAAAGTGCAATCCTTCATGTAAGCACCAGCCCTCCACTTTAAAGGCTCCCTGTGCACTCTTTCAACTTTCAACTGCCCCCAATTATATGTTTTTACATTTGAAAATGTTCTAGGACAGCAGGAGCCTGTCTCACCCGTGTATTGTTCACATGCCTTCACCCTCTGCCTGCCCTCTCTCACTTTAAAACCTTGCCTTTCTAAGAAAATTAGCATAATAGTCATGCATCCTGAAGGGGGAAAGGTGGGAAGACA
This sequence comes from Xenops minutus, assembly GCA_035221455.1. Lineage (NCBI taxonomy): Eukaryota > Metazoa > Chordata > Aves > Passeriformes > Furnariidae > Xenops > Xenops minutus. The sequence continues at coordinate 57,364,689 of JAWWEE010000158.1, forward strand.
GAGGAGGTGCTGTCCTCTGGTCCCTGCTGCCTATATCACAACCTGTGACAGGTCTGTGCTCTGGGGTACTTTGTCTAATTACAACACTATAGGAGAAGGAGGTGGGTGCACTCCTCTGTCAGGGCTGTGACTGCAAACCTCTGGTTCCTCACCACTGAGGGTCTGCTTGCTGCAGCCAAGCCACAAGCTGTGGCTGGGCTTGATCTGAGCTCCAGGTGGAGCTGCAAGAGCTGTGAGAGAGGAGAGGGCTAAATCCACCCAACCCCCAAGCGACTGTGGCTGTGGTGACTGGAGATGGGACTGTGAATCTCATCTGAAAGGATGAAGGAATGGTAGCAGACTATGCAGGGTAGGTTGGTTGGTTGTTTCCTTTCAGGTTGCAAACACATGAGGCCATATTCTTTGTGTGGATAGGTGGTTAGGCACCCTGGCTTAGAAACTACTCTGAAGAAGATGGTACTGTGAGGTCCATGCCACCTGTCATGGACACCCTATGCTTAATTTGAATTATAAATCCCACACATTCCCAGAGCTACAACAAACCAGGACAAAAAAACTTAGCTTTCAACTCCCTCAATTGCATTTTTCACTCATAAAAGATCACCTGAAGGTTCATCTAGTCCCACATCCATCCTCCTTGCTATTTGAGGATGAAGCTAATAAGCCAAGTCTACCATAACAGCCAGCTAGCATCTTCTGGTGAAGGCTAGATAGTCAACAAAAGACCCAGCAATTCTGCTCCTGTACCTTGGGTTACCAATATTGGAGCCTGGGTAGGAAACCAGAAGGTAATAAAGATACACCATTTAAAAATTCATATCTGCATAATGAGTCCTGCAACTGCTTTCTTTGCTCAGAATTAGTCAGGCCCATATGACAGGGCATTTAGAGCAATAAGACAGCACTGTGTCCTCCAAGTTCTTCTCACAGACGTTAACACTTCAGAGAGTTTGCAAATCACTGAGTCCTGCTGCAGAGCAGCCAGCACAGCACAGTGTGCTGCACAGGCTGCCATCTTGGTCATCCTTATTAAAGAATAAATCATGTAGAGAAAAAAGAGGAGCATCTTTGTGCTGCTCTGTAAGGGCTCCTGATTAAGCACTCTGCTGCTTTTAGTGACCCTTGAATCTGACCTTTTAATGCCTGGCAGGGGTGCAGTGCTTTGATTTTATCAAGGGCACATGAAAAACAGATTCAGATGATTAAGTTAATCAATAAAACCTTTTGATTCTCATTTCTTTGTAGAAAACTGGATGGCTTAGAGCACCAAGATGAAACTGTCCTGTTGTATCCTCATTACCTCATCACAGATCTTACATTCATGAACCAGACACAACCAGTGATTATCAATTACCCATCTTTACCTGTGGATGGACCCTAGAAAGGACTAATGAGAACATTTTGAAGTGGAAGGGAGTATTTTAGTGCCTGTACGATTCCCTTGATCTTTGTTTCTCTGTTGTTATCTGGAAGAACTTGTGTTGGTCCATCCTAACTTCCTACCTGCTAGAAACCCTGAAAAAATGGAAATATGTAATCCTTACTGCTTTCAATGTTCATCCTCCTTCCACCTGAACAAAACGCCAGGTAAAAGCTTCATCTGGACATGAGAAAATGAAGGGGAAGGGAATAGCTCATTTAGTTTCTCTTATTCTCCTTTCCCTACAAGAACCCTCAGCTAAGCACTCAGGAACTGCAGCTGTAGGATGCCCTTAGAGATCCTTCCCACTCAGCAGGGCGCACTGAAGGGCATGGGAAGAAAAGGAAAAATGTGCAGGGCATTTCTGTTAGCAGGATAGCAGCAGCAAAGCCAGAGGGAATGCTCTGTGAGTGCAAATTCACAGCACTGGAAGGATCTCAATTGCCACAGCCCCATAACGTTTCTCTCTGGTGGCACAGCCTTGCCAGGTGATGTATAATATATATTGAGATTGCAAGGTCAGGAGGAAACACTGTTATTATCTAGCCCAACTTCCTGGGATTTTTTCCCCTTTCAAGTCCAGTTCCATTTTGAAAAATACCTAATCTTATTTCAAGAGATGCCAGTAACAGACAGATGACAATAACGCTTCATGTTTGCTCCCCTGATTACCTGCCATTGCCATGAAAAACACGGTCCTGTTCTAGTCTAGTTTTGGCTTGGTTGACATTCCCAGTGCCTGTACACAAGGCTATGGAAAGGAAATGCAGGTTTAGCAAGAATGCACTTATCATGATAGTCTTTTAGAACATCTAAAGCATGAGGGAATACCCTTTCACTAGGCTTGTAATGAATTTTTCTCAAAGACCATGTGTACCAGCCCTTCACAGGGTGTTCACCAAGAGGTTAGACCCAGGTGGCATTTTCTACTCTCTATTTAAGTCTGTTACTGTAGCAAAAATTCCTTTTAAAGGAATCACAGAGGCTATTGCAGACATCTGGACTTCAAATACCCTGACCTATCCATTAAAATTATAGCCTCAGTGTATGTTCAATACGGGCTAACAGTGCTTGCATTTCAATGAAGTCCCCAAGTTTTATCAAATTTTTCAAAAACTAATTCTAGGCATTTTGCTTATATTATTTTATATATTTTTTTTTTTTACTTGAAAACAACTCTTTTTACATAAGAACATTAAAAATACAGCTTTGTGATACTTTTCTCTCACCTTCCAACCTATGTTAGCAACTCAGGCTGCAGTGAACCCAAAGTGTCACTTTTGGACTGTCTTGGAAGATGGAGTAGATGCAATTACTTACGTTCTTTAAAACATGATTCATCTAATGCTGTCACAGGAGAACTCACACTGGATTCTGATGGCACAGACACTGCTGAAGTGAACCTAAAGTGTCAGTCTGTGACTAAGATACATAACGAAAGGCAGAATAAATTTTTGGGAGCTTAGGTCAAAGATCCCTGATGCCTCATGGAAAATTCTGAAACATGCTTGGAGATGATTTTGCTGACATACAATTTTCTATATTTTTCTGTCTATTTTAGGCACAATCTTGTGCTCTTTTTGTCATCGATAGCCTACATACTTATGCAATATCCCGGGTTATGCATCCTGATACTTGGATGAACACAATCTTTGAAAGATTTGGACCTCACCTGCTACTGTTGAGTCTTTAAAGAGCTTTGAGATCTTTTGCTAGACATGTAGTTAAGAGACCTGGAATTTTTTTGGGGAAGCAAATAAAATTACTGTTATTTTTCTTCAAAAACTGCTGTCTGACTGAAACTAAACCCTTTCACGGCTTGGATTTTGATGGTAACCTTAGTTAGGCAAGGTTTATTAACATCAGTGCAGAATTAGTGATTCAAATGAGACAAAAAATTTTGTCCAAACAAAACACAAAAGGGGCTGATAACAAAATTATTCTCTGTAATATGAACATGCCAGTTACAGCTGCAAAAGGTATCAGTAAAGATTCTAAACCCAAATCTCCTGCAATCTAGGGAAAGTCTTTACATCCAAGCACCTGGCTGATTGTGCTGGTCTGCCTCTTTTCCACAATTCTCCTTTTGGAGCTGTTCCTTCTATATTGTACCTAAAAAGCAGTGAGGAAAGCAGAAATTCTGCAGACTCAGATTTAGGACACTCAATCCCCGAGAACACGGAAGAGTTTATATGTCAACAAAACAGCAGACACACAAAAGAAACCAGCAATCATGCTAAAGTAGCCATTTGGACAAATTCAACTGAGGAGTAAAACCAGAGAGAGAAATACCTTCTGGAGCTGGAAACACGCTTGGACTGGATCTCATCCCATTGACATGGCTTTATCCTAAGAATCCTGGGTCCTTTCCCCTTTGATCAGACATTCCATAGTAACCATCTGCAGTTGCAGATCAAAAACTTCTGATCTCGTAAAGAATGGAGTTTCCCCACAGGACACACATCAGTCCTGCCTGGGATGAAAACCATCAGAGAACAAAGATCATAGACTATGTAGGGCAGCATAATTCTAGCCTTCAGACCCTGGTCCTGGGTTATAAATACAAAAATAAAAGAAACCATGGCAATCAAAATAAACTTTACATTTTTCCCACTGGACATGCCACAATAACACCTGTGTACAAGGAAAAGGTTGCTGTGGGGCCCCACATGGCAGCAGGACCAGCACATCAGCAGAGGGGCACTTGACAAGAAGACCACAGTGACGTGGGCTGCATCTCAGCTTCCCAAAGCCTCCAAATGGGTGAGGAACACTTTGATACTATTTGCTGTGCCTTGTCTCCATCCTCCCTTATATCCACACCTCATAAGGGATCCCATTCCCACTAGGCTCCTCCATTCACATGAAAGGCTTATCAGTGAGGTAGCAATAAAATAAATGTGTTCTTGAATGTTTTTAGAATGGAGTCATTGTTAAAGCGAGACTAATAGCAAAGAAAGTGTACAGAATTGCGAGGAGAAATTATCTGGCACACAGTTCTCAGCAGCTCCATGCTGAGGGAAAAGAATGACCTCTATGGATTTATATCAATGCCAACAATCAGCTGCGTACCAAGTGGTAAGGGTAGAGAAATACTTGTAAAAATATGCAGAGACAAAGAATACACAGATGTCTACAATTTGTAAAAGAAATGAGAATTGCTCAGAAAGCAGTAATTTGGATCCCAAGTGGATCATGTTATGAAGCTAGAGGCAACATGTAGTTGTGAGGTGGTTTATCAGCTAATAAAATCACTGGCAATAAAACCACTAAACCGCATTTGTGAAAGATATATTAACATTGCATTTGGCAGAGTAAGTGGAAGAAAGACTCAAAGCAAGGTGGTATGGCAAGTCTAATCAAGTCAATCTGTGCAGAGCAATGACATGAGTAGATAGCAAATTACTTGCTTAGCAATTCATTTGTGTAATTGGCCAAGAAAATATGGAAAACTATTGAAAAAGAAGCTGGTGCGAGAAAATTAACTAAGAGGAACAAACTATAAAGACAAGAACTCCTAAAAGATCCTTGTATTTATAAAGGGGTGTCATAGACTTTGTTTATGTCTTCTCCACATAAGAACAATAGTGAGGGAAAATCCACACTTCTAAAAGGATGTTGAGGAATTGCATCATCTTAAAGATATATCTTGAAGGAAAAGAGAAGAAACCCATGCTAACCAGCAATTGACCAACAGCATGATCTCCCATTTGAAGCTATGTTTTCATATGAAAAATTTTCAACACAAAAACATATGTTTAAACTGAATTTCTCTCAGAAACACACAGATTGAAATAGTTGAGTAATGTTAAAATATTGCAGTTTGATGTTGCTCCAACAGGTTACCTGCATTTTGCAGTACAGTTTAATAGAAGATGTGCTCTGACCCACTTAGTGTAAATACTCCAACCCATTATCTTTCATGGAACAGAACTTCTGATTTCCATTTATACTATTTTCTTTATCAGAGAGAAACTTAAGATGTGATTTAAAGGAAGGAAAGAGACAGGAACAGTGGAAACAGTCCATATGCAAAAGACACTTTAAACCAGCAAATGTAGCAATCCTTGGAGAGTTGAATCTACAATGTCTAAAAATAGAATGGTGAAAATAACTAAGCATAGGAGGAGACTGTTTTTCTGTAATATAGGATACCATCACCTGACCTTTGTAATTGAAGATCAGATGTTTTAATAAAATGTATACTCCATTTTAATCACGAAGTAGCTGACTAGAAGAAAAATAAGCTTGTCTGTGCACGAGACCAAATCAGGTAATTCCAGCAGCTTGAGCTCAATGAAATGTGCTGGCAGGATATGTGTGTTGTCAGGAAATACATGCTATCTGTTAATAGCAACATCTCTTTGCTGGGCCCTTTTTGCATACTGGAGAGGAAGAGATTTTCATCTGGGTGAAGAAGTGATTGAATTTCATACTCTGAGTGGAATATTGTTTCTAGGTTAAGAAATGAGCAGGTATAAATAGTTTTGGATGATTTTCTTTGAATCACTCTCACTGCAAAGGTCAGTACTGAATAGCAGCTTACAAATCCAGTTAAAGTATTTTAAAGCCTCACTATGCAGATGTGACATGTGTGTGTCATTCCAGCTCAGTGGACACTGTGAAGGGCAGGTTAGAAGTGGCATTTATTTTATCAAACTGCCTTCCCCTTGTTTATAAAAAACATCTTCTATGGAGGGCTATTATACGGTAAAAAACCTGTAGAAATGAGCAGACTGATAGGAGTGACAGAGGCTCTGGGAAACCCTTGTGGCAAGGCTCTTAAATATTTCTGGTACTATAAGCCAATTCTATATTATCATAATAAAAAAAAAAACCCTCTTGCCCTGGTATCTCTATCACTAAGGACTCTGAACTGTGAAATGGAGTGTGTGCTGCCCTCAGGACTGACAAGAAATGTGCTTCCACACAGAGTTTGCCAGGGGTGTGCTCTGTAACCAGGTGTGACACTTGGCTGTGCTGGAAAAGTGGCTAAATATTTTACTTTCTAAAAAATCGTGTACAAAAAAATAAGGGTACATGGGGCACAATCACCACTACAGTCCCAATTTAAATTAGCAAGCAGATACTGTAGAATTTATGAGTATAACCTGAGATCCCATTCTTATCCCCAGAAGCTTTTCAGCTGTGATCACAGTAACAATCTTGTAGAGCACATCTTAATTTGGTGTGAGCAATTCCTGTAAGCAAGGTAAGGAGTTTATAACAATTAACTCAAGTGGAAAGATAGTTGTGGGTACTGACATCCCATTCCCTGATGCAATCCTGCCTGTGCTGCAGCCAGTCCTCTGCTGTCAGGAGGACACAGCTCTGCCCTCGACCACAGTGAGCTGCTTGGAGTCACCACACAGCAGAGTTTATGATGAAGCTCCAGCCATAGGAATGAAACACAGCAATGACTCCACTACAGATGACTTAATATTCTCTCAAAAAGAACATTCACCCTAATTTCTCTGGCTCTGAGCGCCTTGTTTGTGCAGAAATTTCCTTCTACTCCTTTTCTTCTGTTTCCTTGCATAGTTCAAACACTTCTGAGATTTTGCACCTGCCTTGAGCCACAGCCCCATGGAGCTTGGAACTTCAGCACTCAGACAGAAAGAGATCTGAGACTGATTTGATTAATGAATACACTGAAGCATCCAGGACATCCCTATTATGTATTTTAATAAAAATACACAGTATATCCAGGGAATAGGTTTTCCCAAATTTTTTAGGCAACCACTGTTTGCTGAACGCTTAGTCCCCACATGGCTGCTATAGATAGACAAATGTCATAGAATCATAGAAAGGATTGGATTGGAGGGGACCTTAAAGACTGTCTTGTTCCAACCTTCCTGCCACTGGCAGGGACACCTTCCGCTAGACCAGGTTGCTCAGGAGTCCCCAAAGTCCAGCCCTCATGCACCCCATGGCTGAGCCACACACACAAACCACCACCACCACATTTGCCGTGAAGACACCTGGGATGTTAAAAGATCCTTGATCTGTACAGGGCTCACAAACCCCTTCAAATGGGACCACCCAGCTCAAGAGCTTCTCAGGGAACTCCTTGACCCAGCTATATTTTATTTCTGCTTCTTGGAACGCTGACGAATTACTGCCTTCTCAACACTGCACTGGGGCCTGGACTGAGCACTTTCCCAGCTGGTGTGACCCTGAGGAATACTCCATGGCTGGGCAGGCAGACTTGGGAGGGCAGTATTAGCACCTCAACTCACTTCTGTCAACTACCCTTAAATTTCAGGGCAATCGGTTCATTTGCTGCACAGCCCAAAGCCTCAGCCAGACTTCAGGCTGTATTTAGGAAGAAAGGATTGTCCAAATGACATTTTGCAAACTACTGACATGAAAGAGCAGAACTGTCATGTTGCTGGTCAATGATACAGGAAAAGCACTGGATTTATCAACAAATGCATAGGCAACGAGTGCTGCAAGACACAAGCATCCATCAGGATTTTGGGGTTTTGGATTGGGGTGTGTTTTTTTACCTGACTGGCATCTGTATGCTGGACTGGATGTTATCAGATGAGATTAAAATAATAAATATGATTAGCTAACAACATCAACACCAGTCATATATTTACCTTACTGTGAAGGCTAATAGCTATAAGAATAACCTAAATACAGTGTAGCAAAAAGTTATAGTATTGCTTAGCTATGCAAGGGAAAGCTGAAATGAAATGGTCTTACAGTGCCTGCCAGGTCTTCTGTTGACGACAAACCAGCTTCTTCCAGATGAAGAATTATAAGATTAAGCTCCTAATAGTTAGAAAATCTATTTTAAAAATATTTCATAAAAGTGTTTAAAGCTCCAGTTTATGCAGGAGTAGTTTGAGGCCTATTCTTCTGCTCAGGGGCTTGTTTAGGTAAAAAAAAATTGCCAAGGGAAGTTGCAAATTCTGCACCTCATAGTGTAGAATAAGCATAAATAGATCCCTGTTTCTGAGAGATATGTTCTAGCTGAAACAGAGGCTGGGATGCAATGCACAAGGAATTACTGGGAGGAATTCTCTAGCTCATGTTAGGCAGGAGTTTAAAACTGAGAATTATAAACAGGCTCTTGTAGATTTAAATTACAGCTTTCTGGTGCAGAGAAGTACAAAACTCATCTCCCTGAGTATGTGAGGACTCTGAAGGGAATCAGCCCCTGGAGAGGAGACATAGGATTCGACTCTTTTCCCGGCTGTCTGGTGTTCTGATGGAGCTACAGCTCCAGCCCACACCCAGGGAATCATTAAATCTATAGCTCCAGCCCACGCCCAGGGAAGCATTAAATAAACTTCCTCAGCAGTGCTGTTTTCACACACCATCCTGGCTATCACTCCCATCTGGGGCTCTGTGCAATAGAAAAAGGTCCTGTAGAATAGAGAAATGTTGGTGTTTCTTTCTATTGTAAGCTCCCTCTAAGGCAAACATGGCTATAGTTAATCATCAAGAAAGAACAACTAAGTATAGTCACCAAGTTAAGGGAGTCCATGCTTCCCCTCTAGTCACTGCCTGTGAGGCTGTGCCTGGAGGGCTGTGCCTGCTTGGGACTAGACCTCCTGAGGTCCCTTTCAACCCAAATTATTCAGTTGTATTGCCCATTCCATCATACACAGATAACAGTGGTCCCTCCTGGAGTTTCACAATGTATTTCATTATGGAGGTAGGTACCAGGCAGGAGAGAGTGGAACATGCCCTAGAACAGACATTAGGATCATGCTCAGTCACTAGAGATGTACAGAGAGGAGTAAGAGGAATAAACCCAACAATTTAGCCTAATGTGAAAATGGAAAATACTGATATTGGGCAAAATTGTAAGGCCTTCTGTTACTGGACTGATATAGAAAAGGGTATTTAAATGACTTTCCAATTTTTGTGAGCTGAAAAATCACAAGAAAACTATTTTCAATAGCGTTTTAATATGCCTTAATTAGGGGCAAAATAAAATCCAAATATCACATGGCAATGTAAGATAGACAAGAAAAAGTAGCAATTAATAAGGAGAAATGCAGAAGTAAAGAGGTCTCATGCCTTCTGCAAGTCCAGAAAACATTCCAAACGAGAAGTTTTTCATAGAGGATACAGAAGCTGCAGAAATCCTTCCATTTCTGGACAAAATTCACTCCTCAGGAACAAGCAAGGGCACTGGGTGTGCAGTTACAGTTCAGTTTAGGTGTCGCCTTGAACAGATGATATTGCATGAAACTAGATTTTGTCTGAGATATTTTTAAATCAGATGCTAGACAGAATTATTTAAGAATAGTCACAAAGCAAATGTCCATGAGACCTGATCTGAGATGGAAAATGAGACAGTGAGCTTTTCCCTTGTACTTCTCAAACCATAAGCTTGGTCTGTGATGGAGAAAGGGTGATAAACCCAGAATTTTAAGTTGAATACAACGTATTTGGAGCCACACTCCATGAAGATGCTGAGCACATAGTTGTCTAGTGGCAGATTTAAGTAGTTTTGACTTAAAACAGGCATTTATGAAGATACTTGCTGGGGACAGAGCTATCAGTTCACTGTCTGGACTGTGTCTGATCTCTCCACGTGGTATGAAGGAGGCTGAGTGCACACTGAGGCTTTTACCTCAGATAAATCTCGTGGTGCCTGAATGATGTCTACAAGGGAGTCCTGGGACACCAGCCTGGCCCCAGGAAAGAGCCTGGACCTGCACTTGCAACACTGACATGGTCTGCTCAGTGGCAATCACTGCTCAAAATGCCCACAGGAACAGGGAAAGACCTGGAAAACTGACTGGGAAGAGGAGTCACATGAAAACGTGAGAAATAATACAGCCTGTACAAGACTCTTCTCTCACCCAGGGCAGTTTTATACAGATACCAGAGCTGGGCCCTAACACTAAGGGTCTAGCATGGATAATGTTTCACTGGATGTGAAAAAGCACCTTTTCTGATCTGCTCAAAACCCACACCACCATTCAGTCTGCATTTCCTTTCACTTAGCCCAGTTGACTCTTATTAGCTCCTTCTTTTGTTTTTTTTATTCAAACCTTAGGAATATTTTTAGATGGTAGAAATGACAATCTCAAACAGCAATCTCAAACAGAATATTTTCTTAATACTGGTGTTCCTTCTTCAAGAGCAGCTCAGCTAAAACTTCCTTACTTCAGGTAATGCAGGCAAAAATATAGAGACAAAACCTCAGAGGAAATTTGAGTTAAAAAAAGGAAACCACATAACAGGAAAATCAATTTCAAGAAATCTTTCATGGGCAAACCTTCTTCTACAAGAAACTGCTAACAAAATTACTTCACTTTATTTATCCCAAGTGGAGGTTTCTCCTATGGGGTGTTTGAGTTAGGCAGAAGGTGGCTGCAGGAAAGGACAGAACTGGGAATTCTTGATTCCTCTAAAGCACAAACACTGAAAATGAAATGAAAACAACTATACTAAGTACTGAGGGGGGATTTTTTTTTTTTTAATTTAATTTTAGTTATTCTGACTTGTGAAAATTTTGGGAATGCCCAGGTGATCCCATCATACCCTGTGAGAAAATTAGGGCTCAATATTTTTTGCTTTGGCAAAGAGAAAAGACTATGACTAATTGCATGAAGGATGCTCAGCTGGACTCTGGCAAGCTGAGGGACAGGCACTGCTCTGCCAGGAAAAGCTAATCCTGGCTCTTCTGTCATCTAATTGCTCTGAGGATTGAGATGCTGATCTTCCCCTCTTGGAGGAGATGCTCTGCTTTTTAATCAAACTTTGGGCAGAAGAAACAGGCAGGCTGATTCTCTGGGCTCATTAGGGCATCCACCTGCAAAGCAGTACCCGGTAAGTGTTTCATGGCCAGTTAGGCAGCAGAAGAGCTCACCCTGCTCTCTGTAAGGTCAGCTAACACAGCTGGTCACTGAGCTGTGCCTCAGTGAAGATGCTGAGCCAAGTTCGTTCCGGTTTCCTTTTTGCCAGGGCAGGGAACTGGGCAGCCACAATAAGACCTGTTACTTATATAGCTAGACTATGTTCCTTAAAAGGATCATGTTCTGTATAGTCCATAAATATAGGGCAGGCTACGTTATTCACATTGCATCTTCTAACAAAAACTGTGCTGTATATTGGGGCCAATACAGTTGCTGCTGCTTGTTTTCAGTGCAACTAAGAACACTCTAAAAATAGAAACCAGTCAAAGAACCAAAACTCAACAACAGCCTGCGTCATTGCTGTATATCTTCAAACCAAAGCAATATGAGATGATAAATAAAAAAGAGAGAGAAAACCTCCAGGCCATAAAAAACAGACAAAAGGCATAAGTTTCTAAGGGGGAAAAATTCCTTCTCAAATGTTGCAATTTCAAATGAAAAACAACAAAACAATAAGATTAGCATTTTATTCATTCCAAGACACAGAGAAATACTTCAAGTGTGTAAAGAAAAAATGTTGTGGCCAACAAAGTGTTTCCTATAAAGAAATACAGAGAATTGTTTAGAGCCTTGTACCATCTTAAGCTTGGGGACCAAAGATCCCCCACTCCAAAACCAGCATCAAACCCACAGTTTCCTTGAAGCTCTTGCCCATGTTTTAGAAGGCTGTTCAGTCTAAGGTAGTGATGTTCCTATGTATTTCCTCATAAGCTGTTTCAGTACTGAATAATCCTTATTACTGAAATTACACTGTTTTCAGCATGAATTTGTCTGAATTTCCTGTTCCACTTCTTTGACCACATTCTGTCTTCACTAATCTGAAAACTATTCCCCAGTCTCAGAGGCCATCCATCTACAGAGCTGTAAAACTAACTCACCTTCAAGCACAGTCTCTCCAGGGCACAATCCCACATCTGGAGACATTCCTGTATCGCTTTTCCAAGTTTTCCAGTCTCCATAATCAGGATGGTTGCCAGAACTGAACATGTTGTTGCAGTGGTGGCCTCGCTAATGGCACCTCTCCTCACCTCCTAACCAAGAGCACCTGGTCTGTGATACCCAAGGGTCCCACCTGCCCTCGTGCCTCACCTGTGCCTCCAAAGCCACCTCTCTGGAGCACCTGTCCCCACACAGCTGCCTGTTCCTGCCCTAAGGCCACTGTGTCCCCCTTCTACTTCCCCAAGGTGGCTTTCCATCCCTCTGGGCTGGCACATGGTGAGCTGGTCTGAGAAACCAATGAGGTGAGATAGAGAGTGTAGAAGGTAAGACTCCAGCTTTTCGCAGCAATGTGGGCTTCAAACAGATTATAAAGCCGTGTTTTAAGAGCTTTTCAGTGTCTCACCACAAAACTGAGTCTCTCCCTGAACAGAGGCAGAGCCAGAACCCCAGGAAGTAGTCAGTGTTATGCGGGCCACTTAAATCTGGTGAGGAGGATGGCATTTTGGGTGAGGAGAATGTGCCAGATGGTGAGCAGAGCAGGCAGAGCTTCCTCCTTAAATAAGGTACCCAATGGCTTAGGATGGATAATGCTGGTGTAGACCAATTCCCTGGAGAGCTGCTGAGAGAGTTTTTGGATAGGGCTGAAGGGGGTCATGGGCTGCGTGGACTACCCAAATACTGATTCCCAGACTGGCCTCCTTCTTTCTCAATAGAAAAATAATGACTATTTTGCCTGCATGTGCTCAGTGATCCTTGCACTCTCTGAGGGTGGGTGTGAATGTCTGCTCCCTCTTCCACCCTTGCTGTTTGTCACACTCAGGCAGTCAGCAGGGTTGCTGCCCCAGCCAGCAAAAAGTGATTATTTTTCTCCACTTTTATGCTCAGCTAACTTCTTGAAATAATGAGCACTTATTAAGTCACCTAATATTTATTTAGCAATGCAGGGGCAAACTGGGAGTTGTTTTTCTTGCAGTCACAACTGTCTCACTTGTCACTATCCATGGCGCCATGAGCAGAATCTCTATTGCCTTCATCCCTGCATGGAAATGGGTAGTCTTGCTGCACAGGGGCAACTATCTCCTTGTGCTGCATTATGAGTGCTAAATTTAAATGCCATTAAAACTACATCACAGTGCCTGAAGCTTTCTAAACAAAGCTGGTTAGCTAGAATGCTAGTGGAAGATAGTTTTTACTTATTCACCTCTTTAATAGCATTATGCACTTTTGAGAAAAGAGTTTCAGGAAAGAACAACCCCTGACCACAGGTCCAAAATTATTCTTCATTTTCTTATTCTTCATTTTCTTCTGCTTTTTACATTTGGGTTAAAATTGCAACCTTTTTTTGTTTTGTTTTGTTTGTGTGTGTGTGTTGAAGCTAAGGAGGACAGATGTGTGCCCCTTTAGGAAATTTGAATACAAAATACAAGCAGCTGTGCTTGTTGAAGTTTGTCAAGTCATGTAAATTAAAATTTCTACTCAATTCCCACTGCTCTTGCTAGGCTGCTACATGATAACCAAAAAAATCTTTTGTGGCTAAAAATAGATCAATGAAAATCCCATTGTCCAGGCTGAAACAAATGCCAAAGCAGAACTAATGGTAAAAATCACTGGAAATCAGTAACATATTAAAACGGTTTTCTGGGTGAATTAGACAAAAGTAAAAATATCAAGAGCTTTCAAGCAAGTCTTTCCTTGAGGACTTCAGTAATTCTAGAGAAATTAGAATTTCTCTAGAAAATTCTGATTAAAACAATTTGAACAGAAATGGAGGGAATAAAAAAGTCTTGTGTTTTATTGTCCTCATTTTTTTCTCCCCAGAAGAAGAGAGATTCTGCTTTTCTTAAAAAATTTCAATATGCTAGGGAAAATGGAAACCCAAAGTACTTGTATTCTGAAAAGCTCTTAGAGTTCAGCCAAAAAAATGACATGTGACTGTCATGATGTTGAAATGCCATGTGCTCTCTCTGTCTCTCTGGTCTGAGTTTACTATGGGAGGCATGGAGACAGGATTTAGGAAGCTCAGTGGGGTGCTTTGGTTGGGGGGTGGTCAGGAAGCCTCATGAGAGAATGGATGCACAAGGCATTGAACTAGAGCTCCCACATTGTGCTTCAGCAGCATTTCTAACCAGAGGAGGAGGAGGAAGTGAAGGTGTGTTTGCTTTTCTGTTTTTTCCTCTTTTTTTTTTTTTTTTTTTTTTGACAGGGATTAAAAAATAGCCTAAAAATCGTCAGTTTCTAGTTTTACTGGCTGAAAAGTCCAAAAATTTCCATAGGGAAGCCTTACAACTCCCTCTGATCCCCATCCACATTTGTTTGACCAGGTTTCCTGAGTACTGGCATACTGGTGCAGTGTTTCTTTTTAGGGAAAAAGAGGAGACCGTAGTCTGTCATATCTTAAGGAACTGGGTTAGAGACAAGAGACAGATGACAAGGGTGGTTGGGCATGGTGTTGGCAGGGTGTCAAGGGGAGCTGAGGAGGGGTGGGAACCATCTGCCTGGAGAAGAAGGTTGCTGATTTGGAGGTAAAGTGGGTGGCAGAAGGAGAACAAGTTTGTACTGCGTTTCAGAAATACTTTTGGGTTAAGTCTGAGAATGGAGTAAATGTGGACACATTTGTAATCCACGTGTAGGGAAGTTATTAATGATGCTCAATGTGAGCTTATTTTCATTGAAGAAAAGGTGGGTGAACTCATCCTGGGGAAGCCAACATTTGTCTTGACTCATAAAGCTAGGACAATATTGAATCAATCTGCAGGGATGTGAATTTGAGCTGCAAAAAAGCTTCCAATGGGTGACTCATGTTCCTTCCAGGTATATATGCCAGAGGGTCTAAGCACAGGAATCTGAATGGCAACCAAAGATTCCTTGCCAGGTTTAAGTTATCCTTTCCCTATAGGCATCATTCATCCCCAAACAAGCAGCTTCAGAAAGAAAAGCATCAGGTGTGATTGTGGCAATAACCCTAAATGGGAAAGACCTGTAGAAGTCCAATCTTTTCAGGTTTTCTGGCCTTCCAGAGTTGTGAGTATGCTCATGAAAATAGATGTGCATTCCTAGTTCATACCAGCCTGGGTCAATGCCAAGGAAAATATCAGAGAATACCAGCTATAACATAAATTTGAGGAAAGGAGAGATATAGACCATGTGAGAACAAGAGCAGGTTGAAGAGGAAAGTAAATTCACAGAAATAATTGATAAGGCAAGTGGCATTATCTGTGGCTGCTCAAAATACTAAACTGTATAGCAGTGTTCTAATATTAAACTGAGAAATCAGTGTCAGGGAAAACAACAAAACATCACAGAGCTGCGTTACGGACACTCAGCACTATCAAAAGTGACAAGTCTTGGTCAGCAGGTTAGTGCTGCGGTGAGATGAGCCCAGGTGAACCAGAAGTCTCAAATGGGTAAATGGGTTTGCTCAAGCCTTTTCTAACTGGTGGAAAAAAAAAAACAAACCAAAACAAACAAAACCCTCAAACAAACAGCAAAAAACCAAACAAATAAAAAACCTCCCTCAAAAATGTCAAGTTTTAGAGGAACTTGAAGGAGAATACTTCACTTCTTATAGAAAGAACAATTGAAAATCACCAGGAAAGCTAAAAAGGCAGAAGGCAAACAAAAAAGGGCTTATCAGCTTCCCTCCCTCTATGTCTTTGTAGAGCTGATTCCAACCTTCAGGATTTGCTTTGGCCAGCTCAAGGACTATCTCAGTCACAAAAAGTCTATGAATCCCTTCTCATTCCAGGGAAGGGTTTTGTTTCAGTCCTGTGTGAGGTCTATCTCACGTCCATGCTCTTCTCAGACTCTTTGCTGTAATGCTCATGCTGTCTTTCTCCTCTTATCACCTCCACTCCCCTTGACCAGGCTCCACTGAGCCCTAGGCACGAAGCACCTGCCTGCTTCCAGAGCCACCACTGAAGAAAGATTTAGAGGGACATAACATACAGACCGAAGCCAGTCCCGTCAGACACTTCCCCTTGGCATGCTTGGGAACACAGCTGGCTGTAAATTAGCAATTTTGGGGCTCCTTTCTTTCCATACCCAAACTCCCAGGCAGAAATATGTGTTCATGGGTCATTAAATACTTATAGACACACCTACT
This sequence comes from Xenops minutus, assembly GCA_035221455.1. Lineage (NCBI taxonomy): Eukaryota > Metazoa > Chordata > Aves > Passeriformes > Furnariidae > Xenops > Xenops minutus. Next base: position 57,381,037 of record JAWWEE010000158.1, read on the forward strand.
GTCCAGACACTTTGCAAAGTTTCTAAGACTGGATTTGTTCTGGAAGTTGTGCCACTCATCTTCATGGATAAAGAGCATTGATAAAGACAGGTCTCTGGGAAATTTTGTGAGTAGAAGTGTAGCCACAGAAATACAGATTTGCTTATTTATCCTCCTCTGGACAAATGGATGGGGAGGATGGGAGTGACTGAGGTTCAACACTGAGTCTGCCTGGTTCACAGAGAAGCTCCTCACATACCAGGTCTCAAACACAGGCAGGATCCAGACCTGGAGAGCTCTTTCCTGCCAGCCCAGCCAGAGTCCTAAATACTGGTAGTGAAGTCTCAGTCCCTCTTCCCCTTTCTGACTCTCTAAAGAAAATGTCATTACAAACAGCTCACCTCTATGGAAAATTGTAGCTGTGAATGCACTGTTTCATCAAAATGCTCAAAATTAACTGTATTTGTGATTTCAAAATCAGCATAACATTCAAGTATATGCTGGGATCCTGCTGAGGTCAAACTATCTGGTAGAGCTGATATTTGTATTAAATAAAATTAGACTAAAGGTGGCAAACTTGCCTGTCAGCTCATTTCTCCTCTTTCTGAAATCCGTAAAACTCCTCCCCATTCAGAACTCAGGATTCATTCTTTTAAACAAGTCCAACTGTATCACATTCAGCTCCAGAGAAAGACCAAGTAAGAAATACAGGTGGCAGATATGCAAACTCTCTTCTTCTTCACAGTAGTAATTTTCATATGGTGTCAGTCCAAATGTACAGGTTTTTGGGTTTTTTTTCAAACACACTAAATGGAACAACAAGCAATCGGATTACTTCAATTTTAAAATAATAAACCTGGTTCTACTTTTATCACAATCTGAAAATACTGAAGGGAAGAAATAACTGGAAATTTTATCAAATTCTCAAACTCCAAATAAACCTAAGATAAAATCCACGAAAAATTATCTTTGCTCTGCTGAGCACTCACAGTGATTCCAAAACACCTGCTGGATAAATCCATCTTGGACAGGAGGTCTATGTGGAAAAGAGATAATTGCTGTCACAAAAGCAAATATAAAATTTCACTTGGGGATGAATCCAAGTACCCAGTGTGAAATCAACCCTCCTGCAGTCAGGCTGAATGGAAATTGAGAGTATCTGTATCTGATGTCCTGAAAATATTTTGGCATGCTATAGCAGAGTGGCCTGTTTTACCCACCACCAGCAAAGCCACTGAAGAGCAAGAGATGCTCAAGGATCCCAGCCTCACCCAGGGCTCCTGGCTCATCCACAGAGCCACCCCATCTCCTCATTTGGGCTGTTAATTGCTTGATACAGAAGGCTCCAACATGAGTCTCAGGGCACATAAAGGCATATCTGTAAGTGACATGAGTACTCCAGAAATGGGAACATGTTCAGCTAAACCATTTGATCAATACTTGGAGAAATGAACACTTCCACTATGGGAAGGTGAAGCAATCAAAAAAGAAAAAAAAAATTATGAAGTAACTTGTTCTCAGTCATTAATTCAACTAGTTATAATCAATTCCATTATTTAGTTTTCCCATATTCTACTAATCTGAACTTTCTTTCCCACCTCCCAAGAAACCCTGTGCTAAAAACCAGAGGAATGATTAATTTTTTAGCATGAGACAGCCTGACCTTGTTCTCCATTAAGCAGAGTGTTTCCATAGTTTCCATGGATTTGTCATGGATGAATTCACCTATATACCAAACAAACTCTTTATATTACCAGACTTGCATGGAAAATAAAATCCAAACTGCTGCTGTTTAATGAAACTATAAAACCCAAAGTGAAACTTCAGAAAACAGGCGTTCATATTGTCTGTATATAGCCAAACCCCACAGTATCTTTTGGCCCATCTCTGTGAACTTGGAGGGCTCTTCATCAAAAGAAGACACTGCGACATCCTGAGCATTTCTGATGATGTGAGTACAGCAAAAACATCTTAGGGCAAAGCCTGACTCTTCAGTAACCAACAGGAATTGGGCCATTGATTTCAAAGTATCATAGGGCTGCATCGCAACTTGTTAGAATTTAATTTCAGACCTTTAATTAAAGGCTTAGTAGCAGAAGTCCCATTGCTCCCTGCAGACATTAAAGGTTGTCTCTCATCTGAGGATTTACAATCCTGTTTTCAGTTCTCTTTCTGCTGCAGTGAAGGCAAAGGCTCTGCTGATAATGCCAGGAGAGCACACACAGGCACAGCTTGGAAAGGTCCAGCATCCCACCCACTCCATCCCAACAAGAATTATTACACAGCTGGAGCAAACCAGCAAAGGAACAGAGCAAAAGAAAAGGCAGCAGCAGCATGGGCTGGTTCAGGTGAGGAGAGGGATGCAGTCAGAGTACTTGACTCCATGGAGTTTCCTTTGGTAATGGGGATGACTGACCTGATAAGCTGTGGCACTCTGCACTTGCCAGCATCAGCTGCCAGTGATCCAGAGGTGTGCAAGGGGATTAGAGTGGCTTTGGGATGAGCATTTTAAATTTCCACAGCTAAGTACAAATTAGAGAGGCTTGGGGAAAGAGTAAAATGATAACTCAAAAGCTTTGCACTCTCTTGGCTGCTAGAAAGGATTAATACAGTTTCCTGAAAAGAATTATTTTCTAAATCAGCCAAGGAATTTAGCTGTGAAAAAATTAACAAGAGTAATGTTTTGATTTAAAATAAACCAGCTCGTTCTGGATACCATCGTTCACACTTAAGGAGGAATGTTGGGGTTTTCTCCTCTAAATTTGCTGAAGAACAACAATTCATGGTGAAATACAGTGAATGTGAGAAGAAATAAAGTTTTTGTGCAAAGTTTCACATATCCAGCTGTGTTCTTCCCACATCTCTCTGTACAAAACACATGAAGCGTGCCTGAGCACTCTCCCTGAAAGTACCCAGGAGCACCAAGCACATGTGGACTCCCAAATCTGGGAGTTTCAAAGAATAGACTGGATCTTTTGTTTTAACAGAGATAGCAGGGGAAAAGATTGTGCCACCCTTTCTTAACGTACTGGCAGCTGATTTAAAAGTACACTGCAGCTTTCAAACTCACCTCCAAGCTAGAAGAAAATGCTGGTGAAACTTGTAGAGCTGACAGAAAAGGAAGTGTTTCTACATGAGGACAGTTCCTCAGGCAACGTAAAATGACTTAATTACATCAAATTCAAAAGGGCATCATGAGTTTAATCAGACAAGGATTGGTACAGGGAATAATGCTGCAGGACACACAGGTAAGTGCCAAGTTGGAATTGCCCAGCCAGGGAGTCAAAACCATTTGGAAAAGTGATAAACAAGGAATTGCTATGATTAGGAAGTTTCCTGCTGTCCTTGAGAAATCTGTGGTTCCTGTACTAGTTCATTGGCAAAAGCCACTGCAACAGAGGTGTTTATTTGGACTCCTGAAAAACAAAACAGATAGCAAAACTACCTGTAAAACACTAACTGTACAAATTTGTATTAATGTGAAGAAAATTTCCACACCTGAAAATGGTAAAACTTCATCACTGGTTTTGATGTGATAAAGTTACACTGGTGAAATATATCTGCACTGTGAGCGTGTGCATGTGTGTTCCTCTGTAACTTCATTGTGGTTTTAAGGACTGCAAACCATCGTGAGGAAATGATTGATATTGGTGATGATAACTCAATTCTACATCAGCAGCAAGTCATCAATCTTCCAACACTCTTAAAAATAAAAAAAGCCTGAATAATTTTCTGTCGATGTTCTGTAGAGCTTCTCCTTTCTGATGTTATGTATTATTGCCTCAGCTTCTTCCAAAACTGTAAAGATTTTTATTGTTTACAAAGTGAATTATGCTTTCATATCTTTAGTCTTACTGTTTTCTCAATTGCTTAGCAACAAGTCTCCACAAAAGGAAAAAAAAACAGAGAGCTCTTTCTTTTATGTTGTACATCTGCATCATCGCTGGTACAACAGTGACCTCAAACAGCTGAACACCCAGGACATGTTTGGTCCATTATGATAATCCTGATGTTCTGTAAAGGGTCTATATACATTAATATTGAAATATTCCCTTTCTGAATCTGTAATTGCTCTAGTCCTGGGGCCACAGCTTTATAAAAACCATCTTGCACATTCAACATTTTTGAAACTGCTACTGATTTCCAGTTTTACCTTTTCAAGAGAAATCAACCCAATTCCAAAATTGAGGTAAGTCAGATTTGTGCTAGGTTGAAAAATCCTATAGTAGATCCAACAAGTCAATGTACACAACACTTGGAACCTCCCTCTATAGCTGTAACCAATATATAGTATCTATAAAATTAGCATTATTTTTGTTGTTTTGATCAAACAGCCACAATGATGGTTATCATGCAAGAAACATTTGTTTGTACCTTGACAACTGCATCTTCTTTCTTCTTTTTTGTCTTACAGCAAGTCAAATATCCTAAACTGACTATTGTTACGTGCTAAATGAGAGACCAGTAGGTATAAAACTCTTCTATTTAGGTCCCCCCAAAAGTATCTGAATGGGGAAAGACAGACTGTGTGATGATGATGTACACGTGGTATGGGGAGCAATGAGAGAAAATATCCCAAATAATGTGAAAATAAATTACATCTACTCCAAACAGTTCAGAGGGTCAAAGTGTGACATTGTGGCATCAAGGAGATGCCAGCCCTACGTTGCTAAAGGAAAAGCACTGCATTATCTAATACTATTTTCTATCTTTAATTTTAATGAACATCAAGATGCCATCTTCAATGAAATGCATTCCCAGGTGGGAAGGTTAAATAGGTCTACAGACTTATATTGGTTTTAGAGTGCACCGAGTCAGATGACTTGTAAGATAGGCTGATGCAGCTCAATCAATCTGTAATATAATTTAGGAGATACACGATAAATACGGTGTGTATACACAGGCCAGAACACCTCAGCATTGGTTTAATGAGTTTGCCAGTGGCTGGAACTTTTGACAGTAGACTGCTATGCCATTTTGGTTTGGTTGAATCTTCTGCTATTCAGGTGAAAAACACCCTAAGTTTTCATACTGAAACCCTCTGCCCATACTGCCCTGGCCCCTCGGTGCCTATGTGCTACACTGCTTTGGTACAGCCCCATGCACCCGTCAAAATCCCAAGTGGAATTCCCTTATTGTGGAGTAACCAAGACATTTCATTGAAAACTTATATATTCAAAGCAGGAGAAGTCCTAGAAGGTTGTGTTTGTTATTTCTAGTTCATAAAGCCCTTTGATCAAGCATTTGGGAAACAGCTATCCCATCCCTGCAAAATTAACATGGTAGTGCCTTTCCAACTCTGACAGGCAGCATTTAAATGCATTTTGGGAATGAGCTGTTACTGGGTCCCTGTGTCCATTTCCACAGCTCACATTTTACATTTCCAGGTGCAGTTAATTTTTTTCATGCAGAGTAGAACTTGCCAAGAAAAAGGGAACACCCAAATATGCTGGTGGAGTTGGGTATCCTTACAGGGAAACCTGAATATCATGTGTGCAGGATGGATACGGAAGATGTAGAACTATACAGTTCTGTAAACCCAAGAGAATGTTTTTCAGATCCCTTGAGGTTTTAGCTCTAGAGAGCAGAACCCATATTTCTTTACCTTGAAATCTGAGCCAATGTCCTCTGAACTTATTCAATACGATTAGTGCTCTCAGAGCACTATAAATGCATTGCGTCGCACTGTAAAAAGTAGGTGAGCAATAATTGTAAGAGATTCTGGTAAAGACAAGATGTACAGCAAGACTCCAGGACATAATTAATTGCCAATAATCAGCATTGCTTCACTGCAGGGACTGAGATCTGCCTTTATGACAAGTATTATTCACAGGCTAATGTGCTTCAGTTTTGCTAAGTGAAACATCTACCAAGACGTGTGTTATTCCATACAGTTCAACTCCAGGACACTTGAAAAAGGTTGGGCAGAGAAGCAGCTCTGGGATATCCAGCAATTTGGTCACAAGCCCTGTAATAAGGCACATCCACCCCTTTAAAAATGGAACAAAACCCACATTGTTTCTGAGAGTCATTAGTGGACTCCAAGTTTTCCCCTTGTTCATGCCCTGAGCATCACTGATTGCCACACTGAGAAAGAGCAGCCAAGAACTGACCTGTCTCTGCTCAAGACTCACCCATTCACAAGCAGGGAGAGCAGAGAACAGAAGTGACAGACAGAAGCTGTGCTCTATACTTCTACAGCCAAAGACTATGCACACCTGAAAAGATGTAAGTAGTCCAGGAGAAGAGTCTTCAGTGTGGCAGTTCTGCTCTCTGTGTTAGAAAGACTCCTCACAAGAATGGTAGGAGACCTTCATCTGTGTCAGGGGAAGTCTGGTTCAAGTCAAAGTTCAGCTGTGTATGGGCTGCACAACCTCACAGTAATTACCTGTATCTGACAGGGATCTCAGCTTCTTCAGCTGTAAATGGAAATAATCACTCCACTTCTCTTCCTTGCAGAACTTAACAAGGCTGAAGTCCAGTGAAGACTGCAAGGTGCAACCATTCAAACAAGGAACACAGAAAGTTTTAGACAGATGGATCTCTTAACACCTTACACAGCAAGCAAAAGTGTTTACAATATACTCAGAGCAGTTCACCACTGTCTGTTCTGCCCATTCTTGGGTCTGGAAAGGTGTCTACACATTTATGGGAAGGTATATGACTTTCAAGGATATCTTCCAGAAGGGTACCAGAGCAAGTCTGGGTGCAAATACCTCTGTCCAATAGCAAAGGCCTTTCTGAACTACAACAGATATCCTTGTGCATCTCATGTATAAGCTAAAAGAGCATCCTATGAAAACAGTTCATATTGACTAACCTTTTCCCACATCTACCAGTGCAGGAAAAGGCCAGAAGGACTTATTCCAATAGCTCACTTCAATGCTGTAACAGTCTGTCAGACTAAAAGATGAAAGAACCACCACCCCTGGCACATACTGCACAGCAGAATTTAAGCAGCTATGTGAAAGCCAATATCCGTATTTGCAAAGCAATCACAGCTAGGGAAAGTATACCTGAAGGGTATGGGCAAGGCAGTATGGGAAGACAAATTATTTCCCAAGGGAACGTTGCATTCCACGCATATTACCTTTACACGGAGTTGATTACTTTCAGCACCGTGCAAAAAGGCTGTCAAAGAGTACTTCAGTGGCTATTATTAGTGCTGATTTACAAGAAATCTATAGTAATTTTTTAAGTATTGCAGGTTGGGAGAAGACATTAAAATGCAGCAGTCTTCACACAAAGACAGACTTAAAACCCATGTTGAGTTTCTCACTGCAGCTCCCCTTGAATTGATTCACCTGATATACAACTTGGGTTTTGTTGCCTTCTGTAATTCTGCTCTACTTTTGCTGCTTCTTGAGGTGTAATAAGTCTGTACTGATTCCTTACAGACAAACTGACCAGCCATTGCAGATGTACTAGGTTAGGATCATGTCCAGTCATTTCTTCTCCAACCCAAGAGGTCTTTACCTTCTTTGATATTTCTTCAGTGAAACAAACATTCCTTGGCTTGTTACAGAGTAAGGCTTTCTACCCTGAAAGATCAAAAGATCCTTCGCAGAAGAACAAGCACAGAGAAAAATCTCATACCCACAAATATTTCAGGTACCCTAGAATCACGCACTCAAGTTGAAACATGGAGTTCTTCAGGACATGCCAAGCTCCCCATGTGCAACATCCAGCAAGTCTGAGAGACAGAGGGGATGTTTGCACGCAAGAGAAGGCTCAGAGAGAACTGAGCAGCTCTGGAGGCATATTGAGACAGCAGAACACAGTGAGTCTCCAGCAGGATCTCCTCATTGTTCTAGCCATTGGACCACAGGGTACCCCTGGGCTGGAAGCAATGTACAGTCTGTAGCAGATAAATACTGTGGCATTAAAAAATCGTTTGTTTTGTCTGGGCTTCCTAGTCCATGCAGAATTCCCACTAATTCAGGTACTTTTCCACTGTTCAGAGACCAAGTTTCTGCCTGAAGGTGAGGTGTGACTTGATTGCACCTCAGTGTATTTACAGGCTCCTAGTTACCCTGAGTGGGTCATCCGAAGTCTGTCTGAGACAACATCTAGTGTCTTGCAGGAGGATTTTTATTGTCATGGTTTTACCACCTCCTTTGGTCCATGACTGGGGATGTTCAAGAAATGACTAGCTGCAGCACCTGGTGCTGTGGTCTAGTTGACAAGGTGGTGGTGAGTCAAAGGTTGGACTCAATGATCTCAGAGGTCTTTTCCAACCCAGATGGTTCTGTGATGACATCTTCAGAAACATGCTGGCCATAGGGTTACAATACCCTAGAGATACAGCACCTGCTTCACTAGGGCTTTGCAGGGTTACCACAGTTTCTCACACAAGACTCTTACAACTGCAGAGATCAAGCCTAACTCTGCTTGGGCAGGAAAAACTGAGAATCTGAAGAAATAGAAAAGGTATTGCTAACCTGAAGAGATGCCACAGGATTTTGGGAGACTGAAGAGAGGGTGGACAAACCTAGGAGAGATATTAATATATAGCAGTCTAGAAGTCTCTGTCCTAACAATACTTTGGATATTTTGAATTTTAGCCCAATGTAAGGGAAAAAGGAAGGAAATCCATAGTTATTGTCCTGATTCCTTCTTGCTGACTTTACACTACTGCAAGTACTATGGCTGGGTGAGTCATTCAGAAGAAATTGGTAATTTGACATTGTTGACCCATTTCCATTTCACAAATCACTTCCACCATCATATTTTAATTTTCTTTTTACAGTTACATTTCTGCAAGTCTTTCTCAACTTCTGTCAGGGTGCTGACTGCTCATGAATTATTTATTGTTCAGTACACACAGTGCACTGATTTGTCACCAAATCTAGAAGGTGATGTGGAGGTTCATGGGTCAGCTTCAAAATGAAAAACAACTAAAATTTATTTTGCTAACTTTAACCTAGGTAAGTTCATATGAGACACTCAGTAAGTGTAGAAAAATAATTTAAAAATTGTAGAATCTACCAAAAAAAGGCTCTAAGACCACTTTCCTGAAATATGTCTTTGTGTGATTTTCTATTCTGCATGTGATTGGTGGTCTTCTCAATCAGCAATTTTTACATATTTTTTGAAATAATAATAATTCTACAACTACTTTTATAATGTTTGTAACCAAAATGCCTGAATAATTTTCCAACAATATGAAAAATATATACATCTCCTAGGCCTTTATTCTTTATAAGCTATAAAGGCTACAGCCATCAATTTCAACACTTATTTGGTACATTACTTCTTTGCCACATTACTATCATAATCATAAAATGTGATTGATGTACCTTCATTCACTGTGTCTTTTAGACAGGTTTATTGACTAAACTACAAATGCTCCAACTCAAAGACTCTGTTCCTTTTACAGAGAAATATTTTAACAGCACATGTTTAAAAATGAAAAATCTATTGCAATTCCATCTCTAATCTGAATAGGGCTTTAGAGTCAGTCTTCATACAAAACTTGTACAGCTGTGTATTTGCTAAAGTGTTGCACCTCAAACTTGGTTCATACTTATCCCTTCCAAGAATATATCATCTAAGTATTTATTTATTTATTTAGTACAGCTTTGCCCAAAAATCAGGAATAATCTTTCAGAAGCTGTTTTATTTATTTTGCTGTTGACAAGACAATAAATCACGTGCCCAGTTTTTATTGCATATGTAAATATAACTGTATGAGATAATTTGCAGATTCAAAGCAGAACAGCAAATAATGATGATGATAAAATAATGTTGGGAAAGGAATTCTTCAAAGCCAGTTTATTGCTCAAATCATCAGCAAGCAATTTGAATTTGGATGATGCAATGGGGTGGTTTGACTGCTTATGCTAATAGCGATGACCTGAATTTATTGCCCTTCATGTAAATGACAGAGTTTCCATAGAGAGCAACTGGGGGCAGAAATAAATCTGAACTTAGGTTCTAAAAACATGGGTCTCATCATGTACAGAAGATTGCCACCTGAAAACTACAAAATTATAAAGGATGGTTCTGGTGTTTTTTTTTTCCTGAGAAGAATACGGTTTGATTTTAATTAACCAAATGGAAATCTGAAGATCCTTTCCCTTTTCACAGCATTTAAAACAGATTTCCCCAGTGTCTTTGCGTTAAAGTTGATAAAGTCAAGGCTAACATATAACAAATCAACACAGTACAGGTTACAAATGGTCTTATTTGTCCCCTTCAGAAAAGCCAGTGGGAAGTTCATCATGAAATTAGCCCATGGAAATACAATTTCAGTTTAGAGCAACCACTAGTGTCAGTCTTCAGCCTGAGAAGGTCAAGCGCCATTGATCCAGTTCAGCTGGGAGCTGAGCTGGCACAGCACAACCCACGGGGTCAGGCAGAAGAAGACATTGTGGTGTGATGGGGGCATGAGAATTTCATCAAGTCCCCCATGGAGGGTGAAAGGAGGAATTTTCCATGGGATGGGAACTGGGAGAAAAAGCTAAAGTAGCACTGTGTGGACTGACAGGAGTCAGCAGCGCTTCTGCAATGCAAGGGGGAGTAGAGAAAAGTAGCACATCACCTGTGGTAACATGGGACTGGCATCAAAGACGTGCAACCCCAAATTCTCTATTTTAAACCACTGACAAACTCCCTGGAAAGCATGAGACAGCTTAGGTGTTAAAACTTCACCGTAGCTGAGTCAGCCCCATCCCTAGCACAGAGTTCAGCTGTGTCACCAGAAAAATCCAGTGTCACTGCAGGGATGGTAGGTTTTGGTCTAGCCAGAAATTTGAACACCTACACCTATAAGTTTCTGCTAAAGAAACCCAGCCTAGCCTGCTGATCAAAGCTTGAACTCAATTTAAATCTCAGCTTCACATTTTTAGTGGCCAAATGCATAGCAAAAGGATCAGAAGAGGCCAGAGGAGAATTAAGCACTGATGATTAAATTAGAGAGAATACTCAAACTTTTCAGTCTCTCAAGTTAATGCTAAGCAGAAGCATGTGGGCAAAGGCACATACTTTATTAAAAACACTGCAGCAAAGTGAAGCTTGATCTATTATTCAATCAATGTTCTTTTGAAGCAAATGGTCATTTTACATCAAACCCTTTTTCTTTTTTTGTTTTCTTTTTAATGCCATGTCTACTGGGAAGTGGGGGGTGGGAGGCACTAAATATCCCTTGACAGCATTCATGGAGCTGCAATGAGCAATCAGGGAAAGGAAAGGAACAGTCTATTAAAAAGGCCATAGAAGTCACACTAGTGGAGTTTTTTGCATTTTCTGTGGGTCCAAACAGACAAAAGGGCTTTGTTTAAATTTAGGTTTTGGACGAGACCACAAGAAACCTATTTATACTTCTGGCCACACTGGAAGTCCATTTTTGCTGACAGTAGAGGCCTCAAAGGTATATCTGCCTGCACCTCTAGGCAAGGAGAGAAAAGCTGCAGGAAGTAAACAGAGCCAGAGACCTGACAGTGCAGAGACTGAGTAGGGAGAGCTGGCAAGACAAATCAATAAAGAGTTTCCAGGTGCTGTAAGACAAAGGCTGCTGCAAAGTACGTCTCTGTTGGGGGAAAAAAAAAAGCATAAGGCACATGGTTATGTATTAAAAGAAATAGTCTGGCAACAGTGAAAACTGGAAGTCTGTCCTTCGAAATGAAAAGGCAAAGAGCTCTCAGGGCCTTGCCCATGGTGGTGAAGATGGGATGGAAAATAAAGCAGCTTTAAGTGTAAGAAGATCTCCATGTCCATGAAAGGGAGAGATGGCACCCATGTGAGACACATGTGGGAAAAGGCAGGAAAGCAGGAGACAAAACAGAAGGCAGCTTTGTCAGAGAGAATGGAGTGGTAGGGAAGTGCGTGTGTGCACACATACACACCATGGGGGCTGCATGGAGTGGGAGCATAGCAGTAGTTTCCGCAGACAAATCATTGTGGAACAGGAATAATCACAGAATCAATGAATATGCTGAGTTGGAAGGGACCCACAAGGATCACTGAGTCCTGCACAGGACCATTCCCAAGAGTCACATCACGTGCCCAACAGTATTGTCCAAACACTTCTTGAACTCTGTCAGGCTTGGTGCTGTCTGCCAAAATCAGAGGGAAACAATATAGGAACTTCAGCTGGCTTTGGATTGGGCCATTGTAAAAGATGGAACATATTTAGACACTGGGAAGTAGAACTGAGGGTTCAATAGCGCTAGTTAAAGGACAGACACAGAAGTATCTGACAGAAAACAGTGCTTAATACATATAATTTTGCTGATTCTCTTTGCATGCTGTGTTAAGTTCAGTCTACCTTTTCTTAGCCACAGGGCATCAGGCTGGCAACAGCACACAGAGCAGACTGGCCGTTCCTGGTCAGGGAAAGGTTCTGATCACAGAAGGGCTGAGGTTGGAAGGGACCTCTGGAGACAGTCCAGTTGAAGTCCCCTGCTCAAAAAGCAGGCTGTGGACTGTGCACAGTCAGGTTTTCAATAGTTCCAAGGATGGAGTTTTCACAGCCTCTGTGGGCAATCTGTTTCATTCTTTGAGCACATTCGCAGTAAAAAGTGTTTCCACATGTTTAAACAGAATTTCTTTCCCATTTGCGTCCATAATGAAAGGTTTAAAATTTCATTCACATAAGAATAGCCCATCTTGGCCTGTGCTACCCTGACCCTCTTCTCTTCTTCAGGATTTTAGAAGGAACAGTTGACCAAACACAAATCTATGTGCTCCCATTAGGAAAGGGTTAGTACTCTGCTAAGGGAACAGAAAAACATCATTATGGTCAAACTACACTGTTGATTTTGCAAACAAGGTAAGAGACACTGCCTGTCTCTCTTGAGGGAGTTCATGTGTCCACAGCCATCTCTGAGCAGCTCACTGTCCCTCATCTTCTGTCATGGGGGTGGTAACCATTGTGCTTTATAGAATACACATCCCATCCCAGAGCCTCTCTCAGGATGGGGGAGACCAAGGAGATAAGGCCACTGTACTACAAACCCCATGTTTAATTATAGTAACATTTCCAGATCCTTTTGACTGTCCAGGTTTCAGAGGAAAGGGGAGGAAGAAGGGGAAAGTAGGACTTTACTAACCAAAACAGGTGTGTGAACTGAAAAGTGTCATTTCTGTCACCCGAAGGATTATTTAGCACAATTTATGGGAATAAAATGTAAACAAAATATTGAAGACATACTGAAGTACTTAATTTGTATCATATATTATACGCAATTTTGTCTCCCATACTTCAGCTTTGGATTGCTCGACTAACATTTTCAGGTATATTAAATGTGCTTTCGATTTCTAAACTTAAATAAGGTAGTTTTCTTCATGGGATAGGAAATGCTTCAAAGCACTATGTAACCTTTTTCCTCAATATTGCATCACTCTCTAGATGGGCTTTCTCTTTTTCCACATCCATTACGGTCTGGATTCCTGCAGTCAAATAAGTAGACAAATTTATTTATTTACTTGCGAGAGAAGTAACATTTGCAGAAAGCTGGTGTGCTAAAGCTTGCAGAATCAGTTCCCACTAGAAAGCACTTTCCTCTCATTTTCATGCGAGCCTGCCCCATTCTGCTTGTGTGTTTGGGACAAGGACACATAAGAAGAGAAGGTAAGAATCTGCACCTCTGCTGAAGCAATAGCACTGAGGACAACCTACACAAAGAAAGAAAAGTAGCATTTTCTTTTTCCACATGCTGTGAAAACCCTTAACAGTCTGTTTCAACTTTTTCCAGATACATAAGCAAGCCAGTAAACAGCTCTTGCTGATTTTATTCCCTTAAGTTTAATAATGCTTTAATATAGCCTTGACAAACTTGTGCCTAAGAATTATTTAGAAGCTGCCTCATGGTCAGGCTTTGTACCTTATTGTTGCTGTATGTTTTCCAATTGTCAACAATGAATGAGGGACAATATTAAAATACCTCACCTAAATTATCTTTTCTTATCATGCTTTGTGATATAAAAATAACTGGGGGGAAAAAAAATTCATTGCATATTTATGCCTTTCAAATTTTCAGATTAATAAAGAACAGGAATGGAGGAACAAAACGGCATCCTCATTGTGTCAGGTCCTTTTATCACCTGGCAGTTTCAAATCAGACAGTGAGATGCATATGTACATCTCTCTATTTTTTTTATTTTTAATAAATGGTTGCTCTTTGTGTTTTACCACATTACGTAGTGTCTGCCTTAGAGACTGGCACTTTGCACCTATTGTAACGCTACTGGGGGCAAGATTTCAGATAGAGTTTAGTGCACGACTGAAAAAGAGGAGCATAACAAGATTCAAAGACTAGAAGCTGGGAGTTTGAATATATTCAGGCAAAGAAAAATGAGTAAAATGTACGGTGAGTTAAGCCACAGCCTAAGGTAAAATATGCTAGAGGTTACTCTCCTTTCTTTAAGTTCTTTCTATCAAGATTAAGTATCTCTTACGTCAGATCTTTTTCTTTAGAATTCTATCAGAAAAAGTAAAAAGAATATTTGCGAGAGAACCCAAATCACATTTTAAAAAGCCTCAGAGGTGCCCCAGCTGAACTCAAACATTGCACTAGACAGAGCTCTAGCATTTTGAGGACAGAAGCTAAAAGGGCTCAGGCTTGATGGCAAGGTCTGCAAGTACAAGAAAATGCTGTTCAAAGAATAAAATTCACACTGCTTAGTTACACATAGCACAAGGATTCACACTTTGATACACTGAATAAGTGATACTTAAAAGCCATCCTTGCTGAAGTCAAGAGGACACGTATCAAACTCCTACACTCTTGGACGTAGGTCTGTATCTTGGGCTTGCACAAAAAAAGCATTAGGGAAATCAAAATTCAGGTTGAAGCCTTGTGTACATAGAAACTGACATGTCCGTCCTGATTTCTGTCTTCTGTACAACAGTGCATCTATTGAAAACCTAAAGTCCTTCTGAAGCAAATGACCTAAGAGTTGTAGGGTCAAAACAAGAGCAAAGAGGACAGACTCTTTTGTTCAGTGCCAGGAAGTCAAGAGACAACAGGCAGATTTGAATACCAATTACTACCTCCAAGGGCGGATGTTATTACTTCAAAGATATGCCAGACTGGGTCATAAGAGACATCATAGTTCAACATTCTTTTCAGTGTTTTCTCAGATAGATTTCATAAGGAATATTCATTTGTATTCAGTCCTCCTCTGAATTATGGCTTAAAAATGAAAGCCTGATGAGTGCCCGAACTCTTGAGATAAAGCCCAGCCTCTCTACGGGTCACTTTTATTTCATAATTTCACCCATATCCCATTTTTCTCCTGTTACAACATCTTCTCATTGACAAAAAAAACAAACAAAAACAAGAGCAAATAAAGCTCACTAACACTGCATCTCCTGACTAGTTCTTAATGATCTGTGTGAGATTTCATGTTATCCTGTCATTTTCCCATCTTAGAATACTTTTCATGTTTCTATTCCCTCTGTTTAGGGTGTTACTCCCCAGAGCTCCATGCCCTCCATGTTTCCTCTCACTGCTTTTACATTTATTGGAGCTCATTAGTGATGCTTTCTGGTACTATACCAAGTAGCTTGACCAATATTGCCAATAGTTTATTTTCAACTCTTCCTCAGAAATACAAGATTAAAGCAATATTTTATTTTATATAAACAACAGCAACACCCTTCCTTTTGGAATAGGGGGGATTGTTAAAAATGAGAACAGCTTAGCTGTCAGTAACCCTCCTGGCAGTGATTTTTGGTCTCTCTCCACATTAGTGGTGGTAGTGGTGATCCCCCACATCTATTCCCCAGTATATTCCAACAACCCAGAGAAAAATCTGTATATTTCCTGTGTCCTTACAGAAAATGCACAACCCTATTTTACAGATACTTTTCCACTGGAAATGTACCAACCTTTACAAGAATTGATACCAAAAGCTGCACTAATCTATTTTCCTGATTTTGGATGCCTCATTGCTCTTCAGTTCCTACTCCTGTTACAAACCCCAAATTTAGCACTAAATTTCCCCATTGCTAAGGAGAATGGAGGGTGACTCTCCCTCTTCTATGCAGAAGCAACACTTTTGCATACCGAAACATGTTATACTTCAATTTTCCATCTAAACCAGTTTTTGCCAGCAATAAGCCATTAGCATCCCTTTTCTCCAAGGAGTTCAAGCTTATAATCAGCACATTTAGCACCCGCACAGCTTTTGTTGCTGCAGCAACCCCTCTGCTCTCATTCCCTACCCCATACTTACTTTAATCACAAGTTTTACTAATTAGTACAGCCTTCTCTCACAGTTCTCTCTCAGAGATCAAAATCCTTCCCTGTAACTCACCACTTCTATTCACCATAGACTTCACTAGCCCAGTAGGGTACAAGCCCGAGGAGGATTTGTATGATTGACCAAGATTCAGACCTGGAAAATCAAGTGACTACAGCACATGGAGAAAAGAAAGGAAGAAAGAAGTTGCTTTCTAATGTTTGAGTTGCCCATGACTGTTCACAGAGGCTTTAGTATCAATGCAAGTGAGCTGGAATGGGGAAGCAATAACTTAGACACAAAAAACTGAAGAATTTCTGGGTTTAATTGAGAAAAAAACCCCACTAATTCTTAGTCATCTCTAGTTAGCCTGATCCCTACCTACT
The DNA here is from genome assembly GCA_035221455.1 of Xenops minutus. Classification (NCBI taxonomy): domain Eukaryota; kingdom Metazoa; phylum Chordata; class Aves; order Passeriformes; family Furnariidae; genus Xenops; species Xenops minutus. Next base: position 57,397,590 of record JAWWEE010000158.1, read on the forward strand.
GCCATGTCTAAGAGGGCATTACTTCTATTCACTAGTTCCAATGGGCCAGACCACAGACGTGCACCAGAAGGAAAAGGTGGTGAAGGAAGAATCCTGTTCACTCACCTGGTGGAGTCTGCAAACACTCCCAGCCAGAACCACAGGCTCTGTGAGGGCCCAGAGGTAAGCTCTGCCCTACAAAAACCTGCCTGAATTAAAATCTGCATATTCCAGAGATTGCTTCATCCCCCAAGAACAGCAGAGCTGGCCGGAGTTGCCCTGCCAAATCCAGCATATTGCTGGCAGAAGCCTCTGGAAGGGCCCCACTTCCTTCCCCAGTGTAAGAATCAGGTCCTGCAGTGAGAAAAGCCAACCTTTCCAAGCAGGCATTTGCTCAGGGCTGGAGCCTGACATGTCTTTGGAGAAACAAAGATGTGAGAAGTTTCTGCAGTAACACAAATGTGTCAAATAGCTTTCTAACACAGGAGAGCAGACACTGCTATTTCTGTCTTATAGCCTTAGACAGTAGCCAAGATTTTTCCTAGGCTGAGCATGGGTTTGGGATGCTTTTGCCTTGGAAGACCACATAAAGAAACACAATCTTATGGAAGTGATAAGCACTCCTTCACAGGGAGGCAGCAGCATTCATCTCGGTGCACCTGGGAGGGATCCCAGAAGGGCACCTGGAGTTGTATTTTAAATGGTACCAACAGATCACAAAAACTGAAGAAACAGATTCATACCCCGAACAAATATATTCCCAGAACATTATTTCATCTTTCCATCAATTTAAAGGGTTAATTTTCTAGGAAGAATGCTGATAGATTTGATAGAAAAAGACAATTACTTCACAATACTTTACTGATATTTTATGGTGAAAAGCCCCTCAGCCTAATTGCTTCAGATACAAGCCTAACTGCAAGGAAAATTACTCAAATATTAATTGAGCACTTCATATAACCCGTTACAGTGTTATCCCTCATGTTTTTTAAACATATTTTCAGAGATGCGCAGTCTAACAGACTACAATTAGCTTAATGAGATTTAAATTGCACTAATGGACCTCATTAGGAGAAAAAAAGTTATGAAGTCTTCAGCAGTTACTCAGAGGCTCCTGTCAGCATAAGGAGACAAGGTTCCCAAGCTTAGTCCATAGTCAGTGAAGAGAAATAGATTCCTGTAGAGAGAAAGAGACAGTCCAAGAGCCTAACTCAGATGTCCTGATTCAGCCTCAGAGGATCATGGCTCTTACCATCAGCTCTCCATGAAGCCTAAAGAGGCCACCTTATCAGAAAGAGAATAGCCTTTGTGGTTACCCAGGACCCTCCATAACTACTTATATATATATTAGGATCTTTGCTGTTATTTCAAAACCTGGTATGGAAAGAGGCATGGTGATGAACTGAATGAAATCCATCAATATACTGATTTCCCACAGAACAGTAGTGTCCAAAACAATTAAAAAAGTGATTTCCCATATTTCATAAGTAAACTGTGAGGTCCAGTAATGGAACTCCTGGTAAGACAAAAGACTGCATCTTGAACCAGACTGCTGGTTGAATCTACTTGGATAAAGCTTAAAGTGAACCCATCACACCAGTCAATAGCAGGATTAGAGAGAGTAAGGCAGAGAGCAGGAACTGCAATACCAAGCTCAAAGCCTTCTCCTACACTCCAGGTTATTTTAAGAAAGTAAAGATTTTTTTTTCTATTTTTTTCTTCTTGATAGTCATTATAGAACATTTCAGAAGTGAGTAGGAAGTTATTTTAATGATTGAAAGGTTTGATAAGCTGTTCTACAAAGAGGAATTTACTACTATGTAGGGAACAAAGCATGACAAAGATTGTAAATAGGTGCATTTGGTATATAAAGCTCTAACATCATACTATTACATGTCTATCAGAGCTTGAAGTCTCCTGAATATAGTTTATTATGGCTATAAATGGCAGTTATGAAGAACTAAACATTCCTATGTTTCTTTCTCAGTGGTAGTCTTTCACTCCCTTCTGAACCTCATCTAATGACCAAGAACCCTCTGTGAATTATGTATCTCTGTTTTATTCTCCTCTTTGGAATGCAGAACCTTGGGCATTGATTCATATTTTTAGGGGTTTTTGTTTGTTTGTGGTTGTTGTTTTTTTTTTCCCCCATGGTCTGCCTGAAGGTCTGCTGCCTTATTACTGAAGGCAAAGACCAAAGCCTTCTGTACCATGTCATGTGTCATTCACTTGACACACCCAAAATCCTCACTGCTGCATTGAGGAACATGTCTTTCCAACAGTCCTTCTTCTGACCATCGCATTGGTGGCAAAGGCTGGAGCACCTCTCCTTTGAGGACAGACAGAGAGCTGGGATTGTTCACTCTGGATAAGAGAAGCCTCCAGGGAGACCTTAGAGCACTTTCCAGTACCTAAAAGGGGCTCCAAGAGAGCTGGAGAGGGACTTTTGAGAAAGGCATGGAGAGACAGGAGGAGGGGGAATGAAAGAGGGCAGATTTAGATTAGTTATTAGGAATAAATTTTTTATTGTGAGGTTGGTGAGGCCCTGGCACAGGTTGCCCAGAGAAGCTGTGGATGCCCCATCCCTGGAAGCGTTCAAAGCCAGGCTGGATGGGGCTCTGAGCAACCTGGTCTAGTGGAAGGTGACATTGCTCACAGCTGGAGGTTTGGGATGAGATGATCTTTAAGGTCCCTTCCAACTCAAACCATTCTGTGACTTGCAAGCAAATGGCCACTATCTGATTTAAAAGGTCAATATATTCTACTTCTCCATTTAGCAATAAGCAAATTAGTAGCACTTCTTTGGTACTGCTTAGACCTTTCCAACCCACTTTGTACTCAACCCTTATTACACTGAGAAGGCCAGGACCCTTCCTGTCCCCTCCTCTACCTCCCCTCAGGTAATGCTGCCTCTGAACTTTCCTATGGCACTCTCCCAGCTGATGTCCTCTTATGAACTGGCACACCCAAACTCAGTACAAACACAAATGTCTTTCTGCTTCTCTTCTAGTGGCTTACATGTTTCTTCAGTCAGTCTGTATTCTCCTCCTTGCCTTCCAATGCCAGAACCAGTACCCAAAAACAATGAGCTTAAAGAGCTTAGCTTTTGAAGGAACCTGTCATAACCCTGAAATATTTATTGGTTTTTTAGCAGCATGCCAGCATTCTGTTTGGCTCGATACTTAGACTCCCGCTGATAGCTTTATCAGGCTTTACATCATGGTAAAAATGTTGCTACAGTAAAGATTGCCTATAGAGGGAAAAACAACATATACCATGTTTTGTTTGGTTTGAGGAATATGGTTGTTGTTTTTTTTTTGGGGGGGGGTGGGTTTATTTAGTTTTGTGGTGTTGGTTTGTTTTTTGTTTTTTTTGGGTTTTTTTGTATTATTATTATTACTAGATGAAACAATCTAATTGTAAAAATAGACAAGCTTGTTGGCACTCTTGGTATCAAAGGACATGACCCTGCCATCTGTCTGCTTAGAAAGACCTAATTATTTCTTCAGTTTATTAGCTTATTTCTCAGACTGATAACCCCTTGCCTGTTAAGAAGGACCAAAGCTGTTAGAGAATTGTGTTCACATAAACCAAACAAACCAAGTTAATCATCCTTGAAGAATTTGTTTAAACTAACTCCAGCCTAAACCCCAGTGTGTTAGAAACACGATTAGCAGCAGGCAAGGTGCCACATCATCTTTAGAAACAGCTCCAAAAACTCATTTCATCTTGATGTTTACTTATTAACTATGTATTGTGCACATAATCTGACAGATATGGAAGAGTCAATCGGTTAAGTGCATTAGTTTGTGTCACAGTAATATTAAGTTCTGTTTATTTAATTGCAGCAATATTCTATAATTAAAAAATACTGCACAATATCTTGTATATATATTACCAAGTTCCTTCATTTAGTCCAGAAAGGATCCCAGCTGGTCTTTTGAAAAAGTTGCCTGAATTCCAGATCTGTCACTTCATAACCTCTCTTATTCTGTTCCCTAATTACTAATTCAGACATTAATTATTTTATTAGACATTAGCCACTTAAAGGGTGACTTATTTCTGCCATGTATTCCATTTCACAGCAATATTAAGCCTCTGTTTTGCTTTACTTTTTGAAGAATTTTAGTTAAAATAGTAAGCTATGAACTCCTACTTTTTTTCTCCCTGTAACTCCATCTGTTTACTGAGAGAAACAGTTATAATTTGTTCATCTAATGTTTTGCCAGTTTTAAATTGCATATCGCAAGCTCTAGTGACTAAGATTAGTCTTATGAAATTTTAGGAAACGATCCCTTCTTCACATATTTCCCCACATTAAGCCAAAGCTACAGCTGTAAGATCAGTCTTTGGTTTCTTCTTGATAACAATAAAAGTTATATGCTCCCAAGTTTCAGTACTATTATGGTTAAAACACTGGTATCAGTATCTGTCATTTGTGTATAATTTGTGTATCATGAAGGATGATCAGAAAGAACCTTCAACAAACACACAGAGACAACAGTACCAGTGGAGACATCTCCAGGATGTGAGAAATCTGAACTGGTCTCATGACCCAAAGGGGCCTGTGTCTACCTTGGGTGGTTACAGCTCATGTGTCAGAGATACCCAACTGAAACAACCTGGAAGGGACTTTAACTGGAAGTGGCCTCCGTGAGCCCAGAAAGGCTGACTTTCTCTCCAGCACAGCTCTAATACCTCAAAAGGAGGTGAGAAACCTTTGCAGTGCTTGCTTAGCATGTTTGGTATATCTAGTGATGACAGCAGGGTTTTACTGTGTATACAAAGTATACAAAAAGAACACACAGAAAATGCCCAAGTATGAACATGGGAGACAAAATGTAACCTAAAAAAAAGACCCAAAAAGCACCACCTTAAAAGCTTTTCTAGTTTTCCAGGTTTATAAACAGATTTACAGAGCAGAAGAGCATTCACAAAAGAAAAAAAAAATAAATTACCTTTTCAGCTGAAGAAATTCAGATTCCCAAAATGCTACTTATAGGACAAATCACTACTTTTTTATTGGCAACTCCACAAAGTTGTAAAATGGGTAGAATTTTACCAATGTCAGAAGTTGCACGAGAGTGAAGAACAAAAAGATCCAGTCCTCATAAAGCTTGAAGTGCCACAACAGTTCAGTCAAAAGATTCCCCTCTAAGTACCAAAAAGCTTTGAGTCCCAAAATGCATCACATCATCAGGAAATATAGCAAGGTCTTGACCAGAAAGCCAGAAAACAGATGCAAATTTTCCCAGGAAATCAGATGTCACATTCCAAATAGATTGTGAAGGAAGCACAGGGATAAGGTTTTTGGGAACAGAAAAGTGAGAGATTTTGTTTTCAGTGACTACTCAACCTTCAGCCAAACAGAGCCTGGATGCAGACATTAGTTAGAGAGCTACTGCTGAAGAAATTAATGCCTGTACAGTGAATGCAACACTTCAAGCATGTTTTATTTTCTAGTTATTTGGAGGATGAGCTGGTTTTGAATTAGATCTCATTCTTATTGATAACTCTGAGAGGGAGAATTTTGTCTGTATGGCACCAAGCACAAAGAGGTTCCTAGAAGGAATAAACCCAGCTAAGCATGAATGAGTACAATGTCAAGAGCACATGTGCACAGATGAAAGCATCCTCTTCAGAGGTTTGTTTGAACAGACATTTTCAGCAAGTGCTTTGAGCAAAGTTAAGTATTCAGAGGGTCTTTACAGTTTTAGAGTTCCAATACATTGAGTATGAAGTCGGTGTTAAACTGCTGTTTCCATCTTACTCATTCTTTCCCAAGGGTCAAGCCCATGCTTGTTTTCTTCTACTGGATTAGAAACCAAAAGACTTCTCCCTAAAACAGAGCCAATCCTGGGAAGGGTTGAATTTCCATAGGAGAGTCAGGGGTGGCTCCATGTGTACAGGGTGTAAGTGGAGAGGTAAGGCAGGAGAGCAGGCAGAGGTAAGGTGATCTTCATGTGAGATCAGACCAAAGACAAGGATATGAGACTTTAGGTGTCCAGTTTGAGAGAACTCTTCCCTCATTGTCTTTTAGTACTAAGATAATTCCAGGGACATTCCAGGAAAATGGAGACTTCTTGGCTAACCAAGATAGCAATCAAACGCAAACATTCACATTAAGGGAGCCTAAGTGACAGAGCTGCTAACTGGCAGTTCCCTGGAGCCTGCTATGCTAACAGGAGTTCAGCTATTGCTGTAACAAGGATAGCATTACTGACAGATCCCCCGCATGCAGGATACTGAAATCTTGACCCCTGTGAAATCAGTGGGTGTTTGTCATTAAGTTAAGTGGGGATGTGACTCCGTCAGAACACGCTAATGTTTCTTTTTTTATTCCCCCACACACATGCATACTCACCCCTTCCTTCAGAAATACTCAAGTCTCAACAAAACCCTCCTTTTCTGCATCAGTCACACATAGAGTACCAGGAGCAAGAAATGTCCTTCAGCAACCTGCTTTCTATGTAGGGCTTACAGAAATAGGGCAGCCCAGTCTCTTTGGATGGCAGCACATGCATCCCCAAGGCTTGCTGGAAGGCTTTCAGCTGGACAAAGACAACTCCTAAACAAGCTGCATCCTCCTCTCCATGCTGGGGCAGGGAAAGTGCACAGAGACAAGGCAGGACTCGAGTCAAGTGGTTGACAGGACTGGGACATCTTGTAGGAGAAAGTTCTCTGTCTTGGGCTCTGTTAATCCAAAGGCCCTGCCTGTGGTTCAGCTCTGCAGGCAGCATCACTCCTGCTTCTCAAACTATACAGGGCTGCCCAGGGGATGATAGTCATGAATGACTGCCAGTGGGAGACAAGCTGCAATACTGGACACAAAGCCAACACAGGGGAATGCAGAGTATCCAGGAGGCTCAGGAGTTAAGTTTGTGGCATGACAAGCCTTTTGGGGTGCTCCAAGTAGTGCCCAACTTCATTGCTCTTTTCCCTTCTCCTGAATCCACTAAGCATTGGCCATACCTATCAGAGTTCTGGTTTACTCCAGGAGCTGCTGCTTCTCCAAGCCACACCTGGCATGTCTTTAGTGCCACCACTGCCGACTTTCCCAGGAGACCCTCTAAGCAAGACCACAACACAGACAGCAAAGCAAAGCTCACTTGTTGAATCATGTGTTTCCCACTGCTGGCTCTGGCAGGAGCATTACCAGTTAAATAAGATACAATTTACCTGCAACCACAGCAAAAAAATGGGGGTAAACCTCTGCTGACTGTGCCCATGTAAGCCACTCTCTGCTCTTCGTGCTTTAAATCTAAACCTTGCATAAAAGTAACACGCAAAAGAAGTGTCTGCTGTTCAGGCTGTGCTGCAATCAGCAGTTCTGAAGCATTTGAAATTGGTGGGGGGAAAAAAAATAAGATGTTTTTATTTCTGTCAATCTCATGCTGAGGGATGCCAGAAAGGCCATTCCAAAAGTGTGGTCAAGTCAAAGTGGACTATAAATTTAAAAAAAACCTCTGAATCCAGAACCCTAAAGCTGAACTGGAGACAGCAGTCCTCTCAAACTGCTTTTCAGATGTACAAACCATAATTTATAACGCAGGAAGTTCCTACAAGTATAGCATTTTTGTTTGGCAGATTCCAGAGGGAATTTATTATTGACACAGTAGCCACTATTATGTGAACCACATAGAGAAGTGGCTTAAATATTACACAATTACAACATGAAGGCAATGAGTTATCCAAAGAGCCTGTTGTGAGCTCAGATCAGATCCCGAGCAGCTTTATGGTAAAACTCTAATCTTTAATTTTGAAAGCTGAATTTCAGTCCAGATCTTCCCATGTTCTGACAACATAACAACAGAATCAATTTCACCCCCTCCTCAACCCTTCAAGGAACCTATTTATAGAGTATTGTACTCCTTACTAAATCTGATCATATGCCTTTTGAAGTCAAATGGAGGCTTTGTGTTCCTTACAGACTCTGCATTGTATCACTTCTAATACAGAGCAGCCAAACCAGGCAGCTCAATATCTGATTTTGTCATCCTGCACCTGTCCAACACTATGACATGGACAGCACAGAACTGGAGGTTATCACCAAATATGTCAGACAGCATGGGGGGAGGGAACATCTCACCTACAGAATTTAAACTTATTACATTGCCAAATACAACGCAAAACTATTTTTAGAAATCAATATGTTTCTAATAAAAAAAAGCATTTTTCTTTTTCCTTGTAGAAAAATCTATTTAAAATTGTCTTCTTGTGAGCAGACCAGGATCCTGTGCTGTTCCCTTTCTGACCTCAAAGTGGTTTTTTGTCATCTACAAAGCACATCCTTAAAGGAGTTCAATCCATCTATAATAGATTGGCTTTGTTAACACAAACCAGGGATTCACAAAAACTGCCAGTTTTTCTCTAGATATGATCCCAAAGCATATGCTTTTGACAGCAATGTTTTCTTTAATCCAGCAGTGAGTTAATTTCCCTATTTCAAATTTAAACTTCATTCAGTCACTTTTGGAAGACAAGCATTTCTTTGTCACCATTGCCATTCTTGCCTTCATTTCCAAACAGAATTAAACTTGCACAACAGATGCCACTTGGCAGTGGGTGTATATACATAACTCCCCCAAAAGTTTTGAACCCCTCAGTCAATTTGTCACAAGAATACAATGTCTCAAAACATGAGTCCTACAGTTTCAGTAATTACTTGTTTCAATAACAGAGAAGAAAGATTCAAAAAAAGTACTGCCTTAACATGAGCTCCCTTCTTATTAGACATCAGGAAACTGGGAGAGACACTCTGAGAATTTCAGAAATATTTCCTAAATTATTAAAACTTCACCTGCTGTTTCTATCTTGTTTGCCACTGAAGTACTCTCCACAGGACAACAGCCTCGAAGATGTAGTTGTGAGGAGAGAGGGGCAAGTTATCCATCCCTCTGTACTTCTACCCATCCATCCATTGGAAGTCAATTCCTTCCTTTCATTACTATTATTGTTCTTTACCTGTGATACTTTATCCACACCAGGAATACACAGAGTGCAATTGATAAAAATCACTGTGCATCCATTTGAGCAGCAGCACAAGAAGGAAATTCAGCTTCTGGAAGACAGAAATATTCTCATCACTTCTCTGCATGTTAATCAGCCCATGTCCAGGTGGATTCAGTCCTGCCACAGGACCATCCTAAAATCCAGAGCTTCTCCATTGCTAGATCACTATCTAAATGGAAGAGGAAACTGGTTCTATGTCTGCTGTGGATCTCTTATGTTTTCTCAGTTCTGATGCCACCCAGAAGTCAGCAAAGTGTGCAGGCAGAGTAATCTGTGTAAGATAAAACATGACATAAACCGGGACACAGACCCAAATCCAGAGACCTTCCTCTACCCCACTAGTGCCCAGACTTCTCTGAAAGCACAGGTTAATTTGGGACTTGGACAACTGATGTTTAATTCTTCTGCACAAATAGGAACAATTTCACCATAAGTCAGGAAGCAGCATACCTCAAAACAATCCCTTTACTCTATATTTCCTCTTCATGCCATTTTGAAGAAAAAGGCCTAAATTTCTCTTTGGCAGAAAATGTAAAGAAAGCAAAGGTGAGACCTCCTGCACTCCAGCTCTAATTATACAGACAGTAGGACTGGTGCTATCAGTGCACCTATAGATAGAGAAGGAGAATGCTTTTGCAGCTACTGACATCCACACAATATTCAACATTTCGAGTCCTGAACAGTGACTGGCACCTATTTGGAATTCAGAGCAAATCCCCAACCTTTCTGAGTTCTGCAAAGTGTTTGCTAGTAGGAAACACTAAGGAGGGCAGTTTGCTTTGCTTTAAACCATGCTGACTACAAGCAGCACAGAAGAGGCAAGTACTGCTCACCACTGCTCTCAATCCAAGAACCAAAGGCCATCAGATGAACCCTGCTGGCATCAAGCAAGTAAATAAACGGAAGCAGTTCTCAAAACAACTTAAAATTAAGCTGTGTAATGCTCTGCCACTGGAGCCACAGATACCAGAAACAGGCACAGAGTTCAAAAAGCTGCTAGAAAATTTCATGGAAGGAAAATCCACCCTGGACTATTAAAGATGAAGACATCACGCGTAGTTAAGGGACAGTGAGGACTTAGGATAACATTCCTCTGAGTACGTGCTGCCAGAGACAGGGTGGTGAGCTTTTCATCCAGCACAGCCAACTTCCTTCTGTTTCCTTGGATTTTCATCTGAAAGTTTCTGACTCCTAGTCATATATGGAGGATGTGGGATTATGTACTCAGGTACCTGCCTCAGCTACTGATTATGGCACTCTAAGTTAGCCATCACACTGATGACCTCAAGCCCTTGAGCAGGAAATGTAAAGGTCAACCCTTACAAAGCAATCTGAAGAAATGATGTGTCCAAAGACTTTTCCACATGCTGGTCCCAGCCACCAATGTCACTGCTTGCTAGTAGTGTTTGCAGACCACAGTGATCTCCTCTAACATAAGCAAGTAGCTTGGTGGTACCTTTAGTCAAAGAAAGGTTATTTTGGTTCCATCTAGGCTCGTAAGCTGCTGTACACTATTTCATCAGCAGCCTGAATAAAAAGGAAAATTGTTCCGTTTTATTTTAATTGCTACTCTGTCCATAAGTCAGTGGAATAGAATGTCAGAGCTGAAACACGTGGTTTTCACAGCTAAAGAGGCTGGCAGGAGTGGGGAATGGCAGTGAACTTACCTTGACAAAGCAACAAAAGACCACAGAAAGTGCCAGGACAAAGAGAGACAGCCTGGCTGCAACTGGCTGTCACAGGCAGAGGCTGCTGTGACATTAAAGGCATGTTTCCTCATTGTGGCAGCACAATGTTCACTGGAAGGCATCAGTTCCCAGAAGATGATCTACCAAAGTCTCCTTTCAGAGTAGGTATAACACACATGTGGATAATTCATGTAACAGAGTCCCTACAGAGGTTCTTGTTAACTCACATCCAGATTTCAACATGAGGTAGGATGCTTATTTGATAGGTCCAAACTATGCTAATGTGAGCCAAAAGGGCACTGGGATACTCACTGTTTCTGCAGGAAGCTCTGCCTTGCTTTCACTGTGATAACCTCCTGGCTTTTCAAATAGTCTCTCCCTCTCAGTTGCTGGAATTAATCTGCTAACATAAAGCCTAACCATGAATAAGGCAAACAGCAAAATGTCTTGTGATTTCAGGTATTGTGTGCCAGTTGGATCCAGGCACTAAAATTCAGCAGACAAACTACTGCCCTTCCTCCACAGCACCAAGTTTAGCCCTCAAAAACACAATGGGTAAACAGAGATTATTCCAAAGTGTAGAAATAATATTAAATGCAGAGCTGCAAATAACCTTATCAAGCTTAAAAATACAGCACTTGAAACTCAAAGCAAAATCTTTACACCCTATTGCTGCCAAATGTTTTCCATATCTGATCACTGGACTGAACCGACAGTGCATAAAGACCACATTGCTTAGGAGAAGTCACAGCCTCTGGTTTCCACTCCTTGCAGATGCTCATTCCTTCCCAAACAAGAAGACAGGATACAGGAGGGCACTCAAGGAAACACATCATGTAATAACTTTTTGCACTGGAAGGCAAGGTTTCTGTAATGCTGCTCAACAGAATATCCCAGACTAAATACCACCAGCACTGAGCTTTGTCTGTCGCCAGTCCATATTCACTGGATACAAATCTGGTTTATTCTTCTGAAAAGCTACACTGCTAAAACAGTACTCCTTTGCTGTTTGTTTGATCTTGCATAAATATTTATAACATTCCTGAGCAAACCCACATACCAATAGTATATGCTATTTAGATTTCCACAGAGAAGAGAACTTCAGATGCAGGAAATGTCATCTGTATCTTTCCCTCTTTTCAATACAAACACAGTGTTTCCAAGTCCTCTCCCTTAATAAAACCTATTATTATGTATGAACTTTCAGGCTGAATGTGAAATAAATAATTTAATTATATTTTTTATTAAATGTTATATCTGAATATCCAAAAACTGAAGTAGATAATAATGCTCTCAGCGAATAAATTTTTATGCTATTATGAAATAAAAGCAAATTGATCTAGGATTAAAGTACTAGACTACATTTCTTTTAAGGTCTTAATTAGAAGTTCATTGATTTTTCAATGGTGTTACAGAGGCATACAATAAAAAGCTTTTGCAAGCAATACACTCCTGGTACTTGCAGCACCAATAAAAAATGCAACTGTGGTGCATGTCCATTATGCTAAGTGGAAAGTCATATATGTGCTATTTTTGACATAAAACATTCAAAGGTGAAAGGTGGCCAAGAGTAGAAAAAGATCATTATGCCTATTTAATGAGCAAAAAACTAACAGAAAAAGTTTAGAACTAGGTAAGCTCAAGCTCGACAAATCTAAATCATCTGTATTCAGTTTCAAAGCCACCCACATTTTTGCTTTCCTTATTATCTCTCAGATTAATCAAAAGCCCAGAACTACTCAGGAGCCAGTTCTACAGTGGGTATGATTTCAAACCCCAGCACCTCTTACATCCTGTATTGCACTCTCTTCTACATTACTAACAGAAGCTCCCCATAGTCTTCCAGAGAATCACTCTGAGCCTCTGCTCCCTCTTTCTCTGTGCTGCACCACCTGGAGAGGGTTACAGAAAACAGCCACAAGCACTTGCAGACTGTCTTTCTGTAGCCAGTCAGCACCTCAGCTTATTCCACAGAGAATTCGAGGCAGAAATGTTCTTTTTGTGTCATGTCACAGCAGTAAGTGATCCACTTTATCAAGTTTAGTGTCTATCCACGACTAGTAATGAGCCTTCCCCCTGGCTCACTATGCCGTAAAGCAACATAAAAAAAGTTTATATTTGCAGATAGATTTCCTTCTCCAATTTTCAGCATGTTTAGCAAGAGAGGATAGATATGCATTGTGCCTTTCTTCTCCATATATCAACTGATGACTCAGCCTGGCACTCCCACAAAAACCATTTGGGATTAAGAGCCAATGCTCTAGCAGAGAATTGTGCACTAGCTTGCAGTTTATACTATGTGCTGAAGTTCTGGCTCTTGGGGAGTCTTCAGGTGTACATTCACATTTGAACTAGTTAGTATTTGTTCCTAATGGGGAGGTGTTGTCTTGCTAACCAAAAAAGGAGTGGCTCATAGAGATTGCAGTTGCTTCACTTCCTCTGTGTGCTTTACAAACCTAGATATTAGCTGCTCAAACTTCATGTTTTAAGAGTAAAACCTGCAGAACTTTCTACATTCAGAGTTGGGATAGGTTTTGGGGTGACCTAAGACATGCTGATGGTTTTTTAATAGCATATGAGAGTATTTATTCTCCTGCCTCAGAAGGAAGTATCATACATAGCCTACACAGTAAGCAACTGCAAAGAAGATAGATGCTGCTTTTAGAAGAGATTCTGTTCTCACAGAATCATAGAAACATTTGGGTAGAAAAAGACATTTAAGATTATCAACCATTAACCCAGTACCATGAATCCCACCACTAAACCATATCCCTAGGTGCCACATCTGCACAATTTTTAAATACTGTCAGGGATGGTGACTCCATCACTTCCTGGGCAGCCTGTCCAAGTGCTTGACACCCCTTCAGTGAAGAAATTCTTCCTAATATCCAATCTAAACCTTTCCTTGCACAACTTGAGATCATTTCCTCTTGTCCTGTTGCTTGTTACCTGGGAAAAGAGGCTGACATCCACCAGGCTACATCCTCCTTTGCAGTAGTTGTAGAGAGTGATAAGGTCTCACATTAGCCTCCTTTTCTCCAGGCTAACACCCCCAGCTTCCTCAGCTGCTCCTCATCAAACCTGTGCTCCAGACCTTTCCCCAGCTCTGTCCCCTTCTCTGGACTCACTCTAGACCTTCAATGTCTTTCTTGTTATGAGGGGCCCAGAACTGACCCCAGGATTTGAGGTGTGTCCTCACCAGTTCTCAGTGTAGGGCGACAGTCACTGCCCTGGTCCTGGTGGCCAAACTATTTCTGATACAGGCCAGGATGCCACTGGTCTTCTTGGCCACCTGGGCACCCCTGGGCTCATGTTCAGCTCCTGCCAACCAGCACCTCCAGGATGCTTTCTGCCAGCAGCTTTTCAGCCCCTTTCCCTCAGCCTGTAGCACTGCCTGAGGTTGTTGTGGGTCAAGTGCAGGACCCAGCACCTGGCCTTGTTACACCTCACACAATTGACCTCAGTCCATTCATCCAGCCTGTCCAGACTCCTCCGTAGAGCCTTCCTGCCTTCCAGGAGATCAACACTTCGAGTCTTGAGGATTTGTATAGAATGGAATAGAAATCTGAATCATAAACCAAGATACAAGGGCTACTCTTTAATAATAATAATAAAAAAAGCTTCAGAGTTTCATTTCCAGCTTTTTATCTCATTGCTCAAACTCAGGTGGGCTTAGAAAAGGTATTTTAGCTGTTTGATATCTTAATCCTAAAGCAGACAAGCTCATTAGTTCACACCATACTGAAATGCTTGGGCTATTTGAAAATAGCAAGAAGTAGCCCATTTGAGAATCCATCAGACCAAGCAGGGCACTGCTCTCCCCTCACTGACATTGAAGAATATACACGTTATAGCAAACAGCTCCTTTGCTGGAACTATTGGTTTCTTCTCCTTCTGGTCACAGTACAAGCAACATTCATCTCTGCTCCTTTAGGTACCACAGTACTGCAGCACGTGCCAAAATTAATTCAACCCTTGGGCCAGGCTCAACTAAACTTTACCCCAAAATTTCATTCAACGCAAGCTCAATTACAATCTGAAAAGACAGAGCTACTGGAGGAACAAGGTGGAGTTGGTTGCCTCTGAAAGGAATTGTCCAACAGACTGTGTTTCCAAATCATGCACACTGGTAACAGGGCAAAGATTACAAGCCAATAAATAAAGCACCAGTCACTCCAGCATAGAAGAAAAAAAAAAGTCCAGTACCGAAGAATTATGACCCAAGGGAGCCTGCCCACCTCTGCAGACTGGCATAGCCAGGGCAGACATCAGGCAGTCACAGCACACAGCCAGCAACATGAGGGCATGAATCACTCAACCCACACACTGCCAAATTTCCTGGCAGCTGCCTGAGAATATGGTGGTGGCCAGACATGGCGTTGCTGCCAGGAGAGGTGAATACTGGGGCTTGCAATACTTCCAAGAACATATCAGCTGAGCCCTGCACTGACTGTCTCTCAACTGCTATGGGAACATCAGAATTACAGCAACAGCTTCCTTTCTGCCTCCCATATCAGCTTTTTCAAGACTTTTGCCTTCATTTCTGATGATTTTCTATTTGACAGTGAGGGGAGGAGGATCATAAATCTGCTAGTCCTCATCAACACTGGCACCCCTGTGATAGCCTCAGGTTTGGAAACCCTCCTGCAATTAGGAGATGAACCCCTCATGAAATATTAAAGTGTTTGCTTTTCACATGCACAGTGCTCCAAAGCTAAGTAAAATGCTTTTGCCATTCATATCCCAGTGCCTTTCAAGGAACACAATCAGGGGAAAAAAAATTGAGGGGCACTACTGAGCATACTTTTGGCTTCATTTGAGCTGCAGAAACTCCATTCCTATTCCAGGTGCCATCAGTAGAAACTAATTTGGGACAGATAAAATTGCTTCAGTCTCACCTTCCAGAGGAGAGTATAAAGGAAGATTCAGAGGGAATGAGTGAGACTGTTGTCACATGAACTCTGCACAGGGAAAGAAGGTCTCTTCAGCCATCACTCACTGGACATTAAGACACCCTTCGGGCATCCCTAGTGCTGACCAGCATCTTGCTAATCCATTCAGGAAATTAATAGCCCCTTTCCATCATGCATCTCTCAGTTGTATATGACTCTAGGACAATTTAAATTGCCAATTATACCAGAGTAAACATCTGAACTTCCTTGATTTTTCCAGTGTAAGCACATAATTTAAGGTACCATTTTTCTTCTTTCGCCCGTGACCAGCAGAGAAGCACAACCACCCCTAAGATGCTGACTGCAACTCTTTGCTGTGCCCTCCCCAGGACAAGCAAGTGACACTGCAATCTCCATGTGCTACAGCTGTTCACAGCTCAGGAACATCCTCTCACATGAGGGCACATGCAACCCAGCTATTAGTTTAGGTTTGCATTTAGAAGTTTTAAACCTGAGCATAAAAAGTATGACTAGAAGGACACATGGGAAAAAAACCACAGAGCTTAAAAAAAATTAAAAGAAGGGATGGAAATTGCAGATACTCTCAGAGCTGATGTGGAAACAAAGCCTTTGGGGCAGGTGAGGCTGGTGCTATGGTTGAGTCAACACGTTTTTGGTTTTTTTGAACTGTAGCAGGTAGCTGACAACTATGCCATGGAAAATATTCATTCTAGGGCAGGAAAATTAGGAAAAAAACCTGTCGGCTTTTGTCTAGGAAACTAGAGTTGAGTTGGGACTCAGCTGATCCTTGCAAATATTCACAGGCACAGCAATGTCTCTGTGTCACCAGAAAGTTTAAGGGTGATTCACTCAGAGCAAGAACCTATGGCCAGCAAATTTTGTCACAAAAGCATTAAGTAGAGAGCAGCTTATCCACTGCTAGATGTTAGCCTCCTTTGACCAAACATTGCTTAGATAAATAATACAGATTTCAAGTTTTGGATTCAACTGAGCAAAATTTAAACAAAGAAAACATTAGTAGTCCAGACTCCTTTCTCACCAACGAAGAAAGAGAAACTTCTAAGGTTCAATATATCTGACTGATTTCGGATAGCTGTCATGGCATGAAATAAATCACCTCTTAAAAATATCCATTTCTCTCCATCAGCTTTGAAGGAAACCTCAACAACAAGTCAGATCAGCTGCTTGAAGTGCAGATGTCTACTAGTCAAAGATGATGAATTCCAGCTCGATATGCCATCCCAACCCCAGGCATTTCTCTGCATTACTGGAGGTGAAAGCTGCACTAATAAAGATGGGAGAGCATTTGCCACACTTGCAGCCTTCAGACAAAGGAAGCATCCAGTCAGCTCTAGCTGTAATTCCTAGTGGCAAAGCAGGAAAAGCAATCTCTTGGTTGTCAGCCTATTTCTTTGTGAAGCTTCAGGCTGTGGTTTTGCACACAAGATATAGGGTATAACTTTTACTCAGCTTCAACACTGTTGTTTTGTTCTCTCAAGAGACAAACCTTTCTATTGCAACTTCCAGAAGAATCCTATGATTTTTTAAAATCTCTCTGTGGTGGCAAAATTATTACCAAAGGAACCCACACACAAGTGAAATTCAGTCTGCAGCATTCATAAGTGGCCCAGTAAAACCCATCGAGGGGCAGCTGTTATTAGTCTGCTGCCAAATCAAGGAAGAATGTGAGAGGCAGTTGAGGGATGAGATCCTCACCCAGCTGAATGTGTTGCATGTGCTCAGACCAGATGCTCAAGGACACACAAGCCTTAAAGCCACTATCTCATGCTGCTTGTGTGGCCATCATAGTTCTCAGAACATGCCTCTTTTGCTGAAGGGCTTCCTGAAAATCCCAGATACCATACCCAAACCTCTGTCTTCTGACTCTTCTCTCTCATTCCTTAATGTAGCCCACCCTTTACACCATTACAGTGGAGCCCCACAGCCCTGTGGGAAAGGGAGGTGGACTAAGTGAAGGGATGCAGTGTGGGAGCAGATGAAGGCATGTATCCTAATAAGGAACCTCTCTAGAAGCCTGATTACAAGGCCAGGAGCATGAGCCCAGGTGCTCCAGCAGCTGTGTGACAGCCTTTCCCACCAGGAGTCCACTAGTTCATGGAACTGATGCAAAATGGGACAGGCACAAGTATAATCAGAAAAATCTCTCCCACACCCAGCTTCACGGCAGTGAAACCTCAGTTTTTCTACTCCACATATTGACTTCAGGTCAATTAAAACCAGCTATGCAGTAGCTGCTTAGAGATTTTCGTTAAGGTAGATTTTGTTCCTCAACATTACATTTTCAATACAAAATATGGAAGCTGAAAAACTAGAAGAATTCCCCCAGCAATGGCCTCATTGAAAACAAGCAATATGCTTAAAACACTATTGATTTTACCTCTGAGGGAGCTGTACATCAAAGAGGTCTGACAGTCCCCACTCACTGCCAATTGAAATGAAGCACAGCAAGCCACATAACGATAGAAGGACAAGGGCAATAAACTTCAGAGGAGTTTGTTAACCACTAACAGAGTCACAGGGTCCATAAGACACGTCCTTGGAGCAGAAAGCAAACTCTGAAGAGTGCCCTCCCATTAGACAAATAGAAATACTTTAGCCTGAAAACTTGTGTGTTTGTTTGATTTTCATCATTGCCCAAAAATAATGCACATTTCACAGAACGGTTTGGGTTGGAAGGGACCTTAAAGATCATTTATATCCAAACTCCTGTCATGGGAAGGGACACCTCCCACAACACCAGGCTGCTCAAGGCTCCATTCAACCTGGCCTTGAACATTTCCAGGGAGGCATCCACAGCTTTGAATGTTGATATCAAACCACATGTGGGATAGCAGAAGTTTTGATCCTTCAGCAGTTAACCTACAAAAAGTCAACACTGAAATACAGATACAGTTAATGTTCATCAAAGCAGATAAATAAAAGGTTTCTGCCTGAATGCAATTTAAACCTGCCAAGAGGGAGACATTCACTGTCTGTTGTAGTTTAAGCACCACAAGTGTATCCAACTCTAAGGATCTTGGGCACCATGTTTCCAGCAAGATGAAGGTGTAGATTTCTCCAAAGCATTCACTTTTACACAAATGTTTTCCAAAAGAGATGATTAGAAGAAAAATCTCACTTTGAACTGATATTTACTATACCCATTAGATAGGCTCTGAACAGATGGTAAGTATAGGACAACAGCACTAACATTATCAGCAGCACAAATATAGAATAAAATATCAGCAGCACTTATACTTCAAGGTCCTATCTAGTAACATACATAGTCAATTTTTTAAATAATATATTAACCACACAGACTCACAAATGTTCCCAACAATTTACATGCTTCAATCTTTTGTCTGGATTTTTTTTTTAACTCAAAGTTACTATTGGATCTTGGGATGTGTATTCTAATTGCTATAAATAAATCATGAATGATTGGCTCAATGTATTTTTCCATGGCAACTCCTGCGTCACACACAGCATTACATTTTTGAAGAACTGTGCTCTTCGAGAGAGAGGCAAAGATTCACACTTAGGATGGGCCTCAGATCAGTTTTACAGTTTCTGTTTGAGTAGAATACATATTAGCAATGAAATACAATAGTTTTAAGCTAATTGTGAACTACTTAGTTATCAAAG
Organism: Xenops minutus; assembly: GCA_035221455.1. Lineage (NCBI taxonomy): Eukaryota > Metazoa > Chordata > Aves > Passeriformes > Furnariidae > Xenops > Xenops minutus. Next base: position 57,416,827 of record JAWWEE010000158.1, read on the forward strand.
TCTATATCGTGCCCTCCATCAGAGCAGAGAGTTGCACAGCAAATACCTGTACAAAATGCAAGGCTTCTTGATTCTTCATGCTCAGGTCATCTGTGACTTCCTCAAATATGCAGCACCCCACTCCAACAAACTCCTGTTCCACTTCTGTCTCACATCAGAGTCCTAAGAAACCTCCTTCCTGAGGCTGCCAGCAAGGATGGGAAAGAAATTGTTTACCCAAGGCCTATGGTCTGGTCAAAACCAGAAAGGTGACATCTGTGGGTAGTAGGCTGGGCCAAAAAAACCCAAAAAAACCATAAGGAGCATTTTGAAACACAGAACTTGGCCCTGGTAAGATAAAACAAGCAAAACATGAGATACGGGATATATTCTCTCCACCTAAAAAAAACAACAAAAAAAAAAAAAAACAAAAACCAAACAAACAAACAAACAAAAAACAGTTCTACATAACTTAAAGTCACTCATTTGCATTAGAAGGGAAAATTCCAGAAGTGCATATTACCATCTGTTTTCTAAAAGGAACTCATGAAATATTTAGTAATTTTCAAAACTTAAGTCGATTTTCCATTTAGGAGGTAAGATTTGTACACCAGTTTAGAATTTTTGGTATCTAAAGCCAAGAAACCTTCTACTATTAGGTAAAAGAAACCAAGTTTAAAGACTCAGTTGTTTTCAAGATTTTCAAAAAACTCCCAAAATCCCATTTACAGCATCAAGCAAGTTCTGTATCTCAGACAATAGAATTCAGATGCATCTCCTGAGAGAAAAAGTCAAACAGTTCTAACTTCAAAATTGCAAAATGGTGATTCCAGTTCCAGGGCAGGATGAATCCTTCAAAAGGAACAACTCTGTCTGACCAAGAGCTCGTGAGTACACCTGAATCCAGACATCCTTCCAGCTCTTAAGCTTCAGCCAGACCCTCCCAAGATTTCAACCTGAATCAAAACCAAGCTATAGTTTGGCCTTAGTTTCAACTTGTGAAGATTCACATGCTGACATCTTAGAGTATCTCTACAAGCTTATGTTAAATAGAATCTAGAGAAATGCATTTTGAAAATTAATTGGCAAGACTCTCTCAATCAAGAAGCACAAGCTCTTCCTATTTCATGGTTTTGAAACCATTTGCCTCTGAACAAAGATTTTGACATCAGTTATTTATTCTGCATTTTCTAAGCAGTGTATATTTATGACATCTACTGCCTACATTATACAGTTTAATTTCCATTTATTCAGAGGAATTTATGTTTCTATTAAGTAACCTGCTGGAGACAACACACACCTTTGTTAAACAGCCATCTCTGAAGTAAAATTTACAGTGATGTGCATGCAAGCAGACTCACTTATTTCCAGTTCATGGTGAGCATCAGAAGAGCAGAGTGAATTATTCATGCTGGGTAAAAATTCTGCCTTAACTTTTTCCTAGGAGGAAGCTGAGTTTTTAGTCACATTATCATTTATCTCTTGTTGTCTGTTTTTGCGAGAAAATGTTGAGCTGGTTTTGAATATTTTAATCAAAACTTTAGTTTTAAAATTTTTCACTTGTTCAATGAAGAAATGTGCATTTTCCATGCACATCTGTTTCCAAAAGGGAAAACCAAAGATAATTATACACCTCTGAAAATCTGCAATTGACAGCATGTACCTTGGTGTTACTAGTGAAAAAAAGGGAAAGCATTCCATTTGACAGAAGAGATTTTATTTTTTTTTCACTATAACTAGCTACAGGATTTCAAGAAAAACTGAAATGTTGCAATCTCTGAACTGTTCAGTCTAAACTAAGTGGGACTAACCACATGGTTTCAGAGGCAGGCAAACGTGAGATATTGCATGGATTATATAAAGTCTCTTGATAATTACAAATGATTGTTAAAGGCAACAAAGCTACCTCAATAATAACAGTCTGGCTTGTGTTAATTATTACAGCCCTCCTGCTAAGTTACCTTACTGTCTCAGAGCTTCTAGACATAAGGCCAAATAAGAATGGCTCGTACTTCATCACGCCAGTAAATCAAAATCACTTTAATTATTCTCCAGTGGAATTCCAAAGCCTTCAAGTCAGCATGGCATGAGCCATATGTTTCTTTCTGTTTGGGCAACACTGCTAATTAGCAAAGTTGGGAAAATCTTATCTCAAAGTGATAAAGCACAAACCTCAGCATATGTTTACTTGAGAAGGAGTAGATTGAATTGCAAGTACACTTGCTGCTGCATTTACAAGAAGGCTTCGAGGTTAGGCTGTGACACAACTTGGTCACACACTCGGCTGGTGCAGGTCAGTGTTGCTTCACAAAACAGCTATGCTGGATGAGACCACCCCAGCTGGTTGTGTTGCTCACCATCCAGTGCTTTCAACCACGTAAAAACCTCAGGGTCTAACACTCTCCCTGGCATTGGACAGCCCAGAGAAAGGCTCTGGAAGAAGAAGAGTATCATCTTTCAAGGCCTGAAGATGCCTGCATTCTTAGACCTGGAGGTTCCTTTCATCTGAAGGCCAAAAAATGAATTGTTTTACAAGCTGGAAGATTCCTGTAACAAGCACTAGTGAAGGGCTCATTCCCCACAGCAAACTTTAGCACGGAATTTGTTGTCAGCCAGGTGACTAGAGATGGCTGCAGAAGGGCGAAAGAGCAAGTGTTGGCACCAAAGCTTTTAATTTTATACTAGTTCAAACAGCATTGTACCTTCCTGGATACCTTCATTTTGTGATTAGTACAACCTTAACCAACAAAAAGATAAATCTATTTGAAGTAAACTATGTTTGGATTTTTCAGCCAGTTTCAACACATTGAATAAACTCAATAAATTCAGTTTCAAGATTGTCTTTACAGAGCACTAAGAGAATGGATGAACCTCACTAAAATTTTGAGCCTGAATATGAAGACTGCAAATCAGAGTCAGCATGAGCATGCTCTGCTCATGCTACTGTGCAAAGCAAGGGGAAAGCAAGTAGGAAAACCCACAGCAGCTGGAGAAACCTGACACACTCTTACCTGGTTTGTTCTCTTAGAGTCAACCTCCTCCCTTGGCTTCCACAATAGACTCTTTGAAATTCTATCTACTTTATTCTTTCTTAACAATAAAACCAGAAGAGATTAAACAAATGATAGTGAAAATAAATAAATAAATAGAAGCTTTGCTAATAGCATTGAGACCTCAGCAACTTCAAAAAGAAGGATAGTAATGATAGCAGTAATCAGTAACAGAGTGACCTCCTAATTTCTTATCTTTGCAATCAATTCAACTGTGAATGCATCCAGATATATACAATTTCCCACACAGATGCTATTTCTGTGCCTTAAGCTCTCTCTGACATCTCCATGTGGATAATTGTTCACCTGTAATCTTTCTTGAGACCTTTCCAAATGTCCTATGCCTTCCCCAGAATTTGGCTGCAAATGCCCCATTTTTATCAAGCTTCACTTACAAATTAGTGGAAGGGAAGAAGAAATTGATTTTAGGGTATGAAAAAAAGAAAATCTTTCATTTGTTTCAAGACACTAATTACAAGTTAGAAAAAAAAAAATCTGCATTTAGAGCTTATTTTGCAGTTATGAACATTACAAAATTTTGCAGTTATGAACATTACAATAGCCTAATTAATACATGCTCTTAAGAATACACTGAAATTATGAACCAGTATATGGTGGATATTGTACATAGGCACCCTCTTACTCAAAAAGACTTTGATGGATTTAAAATTGAAATGTTTTAAGTCTGGAAAATACTGGATTATGTGACAAACCTAAGACTGACTTGAAATAGAATAAAATGCTGGTGTCTCAGCTGCCACTACTGGGTGAAATAAAAACGCGTTTGAAAGGCCAGGTTTCCATACACATTTTATCCAAGCTTTGTTAACAAAGCTGCATGGAATAATCTTGTGTCTATTGGCATTCAGAGGGCATTTCTCTAATTTAAGTTCTTTGAGATATAATGCAACTTATCTGTGATGCTGGATTCAGTAATTTACTGTGCAAGAGAAATAAACTGGGGAGAAGTTGTCACTGCCACTACTGCCTGGTCTTGTTTCCACCCTTAAAATTGCAGCTGACCTCCAGGAGGACATATATTCCTCAATGTAAAAATGTTCAGAAACACAAACAACTTGTACAGTTACTAGCAAGGTTTGGAGTCAAATATTTATTGAAATGGACACCATGGTAATTCCAGTTAGAGAAAAAACAAAATCAAAGAGGAAACACAAGGAAAAAAAACCAAACAAACAAAACAAAAATCATAAGGGAGAAGAGAAAAAGAGACAAGATGTTTCAGAGAAACCCCAAACTATAACTGTACCTGGTTTGGGCTGAAGATCATTGAAGATGTGACGTAAAGTCCTTGTAGTGAGGTGGCAAATCTTCAGCATAGTATGAAAGCATTTTCCCTGTACTTAGACGATGGTGTGATGTGAATATATAACCATTTTCCCAGGGTCCTTGCAGTCTACTCCAACTAAATGAGAGAAAAAAATCATAAGCTCCCTGTTCTTTGTTTCAAAGACTCCTTGGCAAGTATGGTTGTAGCAAATATATTTCAACCTTCATTTAAATATGCAGTAGCTAATCTAAACAATCTACTAGACACCCCTTCTCACCAGTTTTTCAGAGCACTATCAGAATGATTTTTAAGTGATTTTATGGATCGGATATAAGGTTTTCTCTTTTTCTCACTCTTTTAAGTTACTTTCGTGTCTGTGACCAATCTCCATGTTTAGTAACTCTCCCAATCTCTTTACAAGCCTTGCTTTCCTTCTTAATTTGCATGCACAGCTTCTTTATTAGACACAGTCATTCCAGCCTCTCTAAATATTTATTTCCAGGAAGGACAGGTTCTGTTGAGACATAAGTAGCTTCATCCTTACCTTCAAGCTAACCTCCCCACCTCCACCATGACCCTACAGTAACATCATCCAATTATAAATGCCCATCAATTCCCTCATTCTGGGGAAATTGGGTCTATTTAAATTCAGAAGCCTAGCTCTTTCCTTCACCTCCACAGCTTAATATGCAAGGTCAAATCTAACAGTTATGTGATTTCTGTTCCCAAAAGTCTGTGGCCTTTACTACTTCTTTTCCCAAAGTACCTGCCATCCCCAGGATTGACTCATATCCAGGTCTTTCTTCTGTAAATTCCATTAAAATTCAAGAATCCCAAATTTATCAAAATCCTTCATTTTCTATCCAACTATAAGCCAATAAAGAAAAATACTGGCTGTCTTAATTTCTTTACTCCTTCAAGAAAAGCATATATTTAAGTACCTTGCTTAAAAGGGGTGTATTTCAGGGTAGGTAAAATTCCTCCTCTCTGGGAAGATGTAGTAAACCACTAATTAGTTGTACAGATTCATTCAGGTCAAGATAAAGAGCACAGAAAAGATTCTGCTCCTCCAAGTTCATCAGTATCACTTCAGGTAAACAAGCTGCACTGATACCCACAGGTGGAGCCTGTTATTGTAACTTGACTTCCCACACAAGCAGGGATGAGGGCAATGCCTTGGTGGTAGCTATTTGTGTGCCTTGCCACATTTCCTGTGCTACACAGAGAAATCAGCAATGTGTTTTTCCCAATTTTCTCCAACAATAATTTTGTATAAATGCACGGAATAGTTTGCAAGAAAAATAACCACCAGCTGACAGCCAGCTCTGCAGATAATGGATGTTTCTATACTTTTTATACTTTCAGACTCTGAACTGCCACAGTCATAGCTGGAAGGTCAGCATTTAAACAGTTGAGACAATGTTATTTAAAGCTACTTTTTGAGCAGTAATTAACTCTCACAATATTGTTGGCAAACTCAGACCACCTGATTTGTTGCTTTGCCAGAAAAGTTTTGCTCTTTATAGAATTCTTTGGAAAGTCACAGACATACATCACAAGAAGTCACACAGCCTGACCTGGAATGGCAGGATACCTGTCTTCTGTTCCTAGATCTGTTCTTGATCTCCTCTGTGATTTGAGACAAGTTGCTTCTCTCTGCACTGGTTCTGTCTGCTCTGTTTGTAATCAGGGCATAGACCATGTCCCTGGGAAGTGTCTGTGAGTGCCTACCACAAACAAGGCTGTAAGTCTTAGTATCCATAAAAGTAGGTGACAAAATGGTGTGACATCCCAAATGAACTGTCATATACTACTGCTTTGTAGAGTATAAAAACTTCCACCACTTAGTCTAAGGGAAAATAATGACAATAATTTTAAGTCTCACTGAAAAATAGGGTAAAGCTTTCTCCTGGAGAATTAGCACTAATATACTTTAAATGTGCAGTAGATATTACATTTTAAAATACAAATAAAAAATTGTGTAAGAAATGTACCTATACATCATCTTACAGATATGAACTGGATATGAATCTGGTTTTGCTTTCAGCAAGGAAAACTACTATTCCAGTTCTGGAAAAACCACAGTACATTTAGTATGGGAATGAGACCCAAACCTAAAGAAATAGCAAATGTTGATTATTAGTCTCCATAAACAAGAGAACCGAACACCAATTTCTGCATTTTTTAGCAAAGAAAAGAAGTAGATACATTTTTCTATAGAAACGGAAAACTTGAAGAGATTTAATATTTTTGGCAATTATATTCACTCTGCGATACATCTACATCAATCACCGCCCACGCACGCTTTGAAGACTGAAAGTAGATAGTAAGTCTAGCAGAACTTCATGGTGGGAGTTGTGAGGCTTTTTTTATCAAACCTTGAAAGTAGGCTTGTAAAATGAAGTCTTAAAAACCTGGTTAAATCCCCAGGATTTTAAAATTTGGGACCAACGACTCACGTCCCAAGCTTTAAACCAGTGGATTCACCATTTTAGGTAATTATTATTTGAAGACTGTATTATTTAATTTAATTTCTTTTAATAATTTTTAGTTCATGTAGGTATTTACATTGGGAAGTGTTATTGACTTTATTCTGGAGGAGGTCAGAATAGATGACCAGTAATTCTCCTTCTGGTCCCGAAGGTTTTACAAATCCACCACTGATCCAAAACAGGGAGATAAGATGAAAAACAACTGACCTCATTACACCTTGGAGAGAGTCACAGCTAAAGCAAAACTTGATCTTTTAAGCTGGCCTAAAATTGTAACCACCTGGGTGACACTTCATAGAAGTTCACCCATCATTCATAGAGTAACCGCAAGGTTTCTGCTTGAGCCAACACAGCTTCCAGGAAAATTTCTAATCCTGATGCTTCAGCTTCAAATGACAGAGAACCCATCACATGTAGTCACTGGTTCTGCTCATTTGCACTTGAATAGAAAGCAGCTATATGAGAAATTAATCCTCCAAGTCCATCTAATGGAGCTAAGGAAAAAGAAAACAAAACAGAATAATACTGCAGTGGCTTAATTTTTATTGATCTGAATTTTAGAGCAGGACAAAAAGAACTCTTTTTCTGCATGGACCAGTGCACTAATGCCAGATACAAAAGCTTACATGGCTAAAAAAAAGCTTAGCTCTAACTAAACTGTTTGCACATGTATACCATTGGAGCAGGCAAAGAGTCAAGGTGGGCACTTTTGCTGGTGTTCCTGACCACCCAAGCCTGTAAACAGAGCTTTTAACAAACAACTCAATAGCCATCTACTCAGTATTTTCATTTCCCTATTGCATATTATCTTCTCAGAGCAGCATTGCAGGAAGCCTTTGTTCTGGATTTTGACTTTTACAACTAAGGAAGGCGGCCAGTTCCCTTGTGAAGGAATCCAAGACAGTAAATTCACCCACATTAATGTAATCTGACTCCATGACTGCTACAGACCACAGCAGAAGCTCACAGCTCCTGGCAGCAGAGGGGGATCTTTTTCCTCCTCCTTATGGAGCTCTTGCCTGGGGGACAGCTTTAAAGAAGATTCTCCATGTTCACAATCAATGGTTAACCCCTGCCAAAGAGTAAATAACTGTAATCCTAAAAATTGATGGGGTAGAGGGTCATGTCCCTTCAGGCCCTCAGCCCTGGTCTTGTGGCTCTCAGACAGGCTTGAAGGCAGGTCTGCAGATTCACCATGAGGGGCTGTCAGGGCTGATGTGGTCACAGCTATCCTTCTCCCCTACTCACACAGTCCCTAAAAATGGCACAGAGGGTTCAGGAGCATCTCCTGTGCCCACACTGCACTGTGGGTTTCCAGCTTGGTTCTTGAGCATGTGGTGGCACCACCTAATAATAATAATTCTGCCTGTAGATGTGATTCAAAGGCCAGAAGCTTTTTAAAAGACCTACCAGAGTGGTACTCTGTGGCAGCAAGGGCCAAACCACAGGACTTGGTACAACAGCTGTGGGCAGACCAAGACTGCAAAAGAGAAGAACCTACAGAACATAAGCATGACCCTTCTGAGATGCTCTGAGTATCCTGAGCTTGTCCCCAGCCTCCTCAGGGGAAGCAGCTGGGAGGGTATACCAAAGGATTCACGACAGAGACAGCCTGAGATCTTGTTTTTTAGGACACAGATGGGCCCTGGTGACGGAACAGCATGAACTCAACCAGCAAGTGTACAGAAACTTGCTTGTGCTTCACGTTACTGCTGCTTTCTCAGAGCTTTTAAAAGCACAGAATTCTGTAAGAAGCATGTTGGAACTATTTCTAGCAGTGACTCCTTCCCCTAGCATGAAGCACACTGGGCAGTGGCAGATGCTCCCTGCACTCTGGTCTCTTCCTTCCTGACACATTTTTCCACCCTGCCTGCTCAAAGTGACTCCACTGCCACACTGAGCAGGGCTTCACTTTGTCTCTTCCCAGCACTGGACCTGCAGGGAATTTACCTTAGATTTAACAAGTGCCTGGAGTTTTGGTTTCTGGTTTTAGTTCTTGGTTTTTGTTTTTGTTGGCGTTTTCAATTCAGGGTGTATATATACATATACAAAAATACTGCCAGGCTATTGTCATAATAATCTTGAGGGAAATAATGCTTGAAAAAACTGGAAGGCATTCTTCCTACACTCCCACGTGCTCTGTTTTTAAAAGGCAAAGGAAGAAAGAAGCAAGCAAAATACCAGCCATGTTCTCTAGATAATCTGTTTCTAGGTTATCTAGAAGTCACAGACTGAAGTGAATAAAACATCAGATTATAAATTCCTTTTTGTTTTGAGAAATTTATCACAATGAACTTGAACTATCCCTTTCTATCGAATTGACTCTGCTTTTGAAGAAATTAAATTCATCCAATGTGATGAGGTTTTGTTTGTATTTTACCACTTTACGTCCCACAGAAGGTGTGAGAGTATATTCCTGCCTGCTGCAGGCTTTGCATAGCAGTATAATGTTGTTTTCCTTTTCTAATCTCCAGTATATTTCTCTGAAAATGCAGATGCACTGAATCATCAAGCTTTGTGTTTGTTTGCAGGGGATAACAAAAAAATTTCAAGCACCAGTAACTTCGCTGTGCTTTTCCTTGTATTTTCAGTGTTTCTGAGTGATACAATTACAATCTATCTCATTGATTCCCAATAGAATTAAGAGGTAACGTTTCTAGCCCTAAATGACTTATTTATCCAAAATATGCAAGACTGTAAGAAGCAGGAACAAGCAAGACAAGCCGCTTCTCACTCTGATATTAGGATGTGGAGGAATGACTCTCTTCCAATACCTCTCCCTCCTAAAAAGTTCTCATGAGGGATGGCTCCATTTCCAGCTCTGATCTAGGCAGCTCACTGATGAGCTTCAAGACAGCAATAAAAATAATCAACAACCTTCTGGAGCTTACATCACATCCACTAATGGTGTTCAGAGAACCAAGATGAAATACCAGTAATATATTCAGTGGAGTCTTGATTCGGTGGGCACAAGAGGAGTGGTGGGGTGAGGAAATCATACTAAAGAACATTAAAAAAAATAAATGATTTTCTGTCTTTAAAACCTAAATCTAACAGAATATTTCAAAATGGAAGTTACTTTTTATAGCAGTCATGCTGCAGGAGGAAAGCTTGCGCACCACACTAAAACCCTAACAGGTATTAAAAGCTGTGAAGTTTATCTGCTACAGAACAGAAGGACAAAGACAAGGTCATTCACTGTGTGCAAGTGAAAGAACAAGGCTCAAAAAATCCCCAAATAAACAGGGGCAGAAAATAATCTCCTTGGCAAAGTTTTGCAGTATTTGAGCATCAAGGGACAGTCAGAAGGAATATTATTGACTAACCATGCTGACATTTTGCTACGGAAGTGTTTAATTCTTATAGTTCCTACCTGATAAAAGGATACTCTTTTCATCTCCAAGTGATGGTTTGGCAGAGGCAGCCACAAAATATAGAATATCAACATTTTTTTCTTAGTGGGTTGAGAAAGGGAGGATTGTCACAAAAACTTCTCATTTGCCCATTGCCCTTTACCTTGCTTGAATAGTTGAATTTCAGCAGCACCTGAGTCAAGTCCTTCTAATAAACCACCCCCATCTTTCTTCAGTGTTTCTTGTGGGGAGGTGGGTGAAGAGGTGTCCCAGGAGGACTTGTGTGTTGGATGCTACCAGCAGCTGCGTGAAGCCACAGCTTCCACAAAAAATGACTGGTAAGATGGAAATAAAACTCCTTCCCGAGAAAAATGCATGGCACAGTGCATCAAGCAGGAGGCTGCAATAGTGGCTAATCACAGCCTGGAAGATGATACATTCAACCTCTGGCAAGTGCTCAAGTAGGGCCAGCTCTTCTGGTCTGGAATAAAATCACTCAACACAGCTCAGTGTCATGGCAGAATCTGCTGAAAGAACAGCAGATAAGTGTGAATACTTTATAGATGGTAACATAGATCACCTGGCACCTAATAATTGTGGGATGTCTTTGTTGACAGGATCAATGCCTGAAGACTAAAGAATCTAAATAATTATATCTGTTTTCTGAGAAAACTCCAGCTGGGCAGCAATTCCACTATCAGTATTTTATTGGCAAAGCTGCAGCAGTGCTTTATAATACTCAGCCACAGATGACAAACTACATCCCAGTGGATATTTCATAGTAAACTGCTCCAATCATTCTCCACCCCCTGCTCTTCTTCTTTGCCAGATACCTACAAGTAGAGTACAGATTTTTTTTTTTTTCCTGTTTTACTCAAAGACTGTTTGCTAGGATTTCCATGCACAATCTTTGATCTGTGGATTGCTGCACATATTTGAAATTCAACATTTGATCTGCATCGATTGCTGACAGGGGAATTTCAGCCACAGGACTAAAAATGCAGCTCTCAGGATCAGATTTCTGGTGCAAATATTGAAATATACATTTAAGAAATAGTACTAATTTTGGAAAATAACAGCATAAAAGTCTCTAGGTTTATCCCACAGACTAAACTATAAAGGATCAATAACCTATGTAGGAGAGTTCATCCCAGTTCTCATTTTTTTTTTATTCATTATCTTACTACTCCACCTAATTAAGGAAATAGGAATTCTTGATCAATTTTCTTATTATTTAAGATCTCATGCCTCCGTGGCCTGTACTCTTTTCTTAAAAACCCTCTCTTCTCCGTGCTGACAGTCTTCCTCCAGGCCGTCTCCTCCACAAGGAGCTTCCTTGCCTTTAAAATACACTCATTAGCTTCCACTGAACCCTCCTTAATTTCCCTTAATTTACCCTATGTGCTTTGGAAGAGGACAGCATTGTTCATGGGCAGTAGATTAGTTGCCTTAGCCCATCTGCCCGCAGAGGAACATCCCTGTTACAAGCCATGCTGGCCATTTCCCAAATGGACACCCAGGGTGCTGGTCTGATGCTCAGGACCATCCTGTCCAGGTGATGACTCAGGCAGAGAGGACACGTTCAGGCCAGCCTGCCATGTCCCCACTGGTCCTCTGTGCTCACTGGACAGCAGCCCCTGGTCTGTGAGGCTCAGCACCTTTCAGAAAAGTTAAATTTACATCCACACACTTAACCCCCGCAACCCTTCCTTTAGACATTATTAAAAACCTTCATTCCCTGATGATTCACCAACACACCTGGGAGCAAGTTCTGCTTTTTGTTCATCTCCGACTCAAATCTTTGCTTCCCCTTAGCAACCGAGTGGCAAGCCTTCAAGATTTAAAAGAAATGAGAACGAGTGTGTAAGTGTGCACTCGCTTCCTTGGAATGCATGAAAGGCTAATTATAGAAATTAAATGCTAATTTCTTCAAGATTAATATAGGCAAGTAAAAGCCTTTTGCCTTATTTGCATAAGAGGCTACTTCAAAAGCTCTCGTCCTTTTGCCACTCACCTGTAATTTCTACCCTTCCCGGGTTACACCGGGTCAGGATTTTAATTGGTGCTCATTAGGCAAGCTGTGGATGCTCCTCTTTGGTCAGTCTTTGTGCCCACAGGCAATTGCTGCCTGCATCTCTGTAGTGGAAGAGGAAGGCAGGCACCCCTCATAGCAACAGCAGCACTTTGAGCTCTGTCACCAGTGGCTGTCCTGACACCCTGTGGAGAACTGTAAAGGGGAACAAAACATATATAAGAGAAAAATTTTTGCTGTCAAATGCCTTTTTCTGCCAAGAAGACACAAAATCCCAAACATGTATTCCCAAAATCTGTGTTATTTTGTTATGTTTTTAATGGGCACTGACTTCTGCAATTTAATGTGATGCTTGACATGCTCAGAACACTCCAGTTCAACATATCCCATAAGCTGTCCCTTAAAGCACAGCACTGCAAATGCCCCCATGAACTGAGGGTCTAATATATATTTCTACACAACCTGGTCTAGTGAAAGGTGTCTTTGTGCAAGGCAGGGAGATTGGAACTAGGTGATCCTTAAGGTCCCTTCCAACCCAAACCATTCTATCATTCCATGATACATATTAATCTGTTTGGTTTTTTTCTAAAAGATCCCTCCAAGACCACAGAAGGTCTTGTTATATCACACTCTGAACACATGTAAGCGAATATAGCTTACATTGCAAGAAGAAGTATTTTAAAAGATACTCTGGTTCTCTAAGCCAGGTTTTGGCAGAACACTGACTCATTGCAAACTGCCATCTCACTGTGCTGACCAGGACTCACTAACTGGGATGGTGATCCTATCAAAACCAGCAGCACAAGCTCTCTCTCAAGCAATAATAGAGGCCCAAAACAGACCACACCATCCATGGGAAAACAAGAAGTGGATTGAATGTGAAAATAAGCTGTGCTGTTCCTTTAGCACCTTGTTTTTTGATGCACCAAGCAGGAAGGTCAATATTAAGTTTATGTTGATGATTCTCACCCTTTAAGAGCTACACAATTATTTCAGGAACTTCATCAGAGACAGAATAACAGAACTGCCCCTATTCAAGAGCTATAATAAGGCAAGCAAAGAGAAGGAAGTAATTTGGTATACCTACGTGCACATATTAATTAAAGATAACAAGAATAATTATACACTTGGGAAAGGCAAAGACAGGTCCTCAGAATATCAAGAGGTCTATAAAAATTCTGGTGAAAGGCACCAAAACCTAAATAAAAAGGGGTGCAATTATTCCCCACCACCCACCTCTGCTGAGTGTGGGAAGGGACAAGAATCACAGCCAGAGAAAGTAAATGTCACAGATGGGTAATTGGGACAACAACTGAGAGACACTCTGTAGGGCCTTCACAACAGAGAACAGCTGAACTGAGAGGATCCAGCAACAGGATTTACTTGCAGGACTTAGAAAAAATTAAAGGGCATTTCACACCCTCAGTGATGGGAAATGAACAGGTAACTCTTCAAACAAAATTAGAAAGAATTAAGGTGAGCAAAAACTGGAATGGGATTTTAGCAGGCTGATGATATTTGCATTCCACCTCTTTCAAGACTGGGACATGAAAATAGAGAGATCCTTCTATATTCTCCACCTTGTTAAAAAACACAATACCCCTCCCTGCAATATTTCTGCTGCAAACCTCACACTTGAATTAGACAACAGAATAGGAAAATATAATTTACACTAAGATCACATGCAAACATCTTTTGCCTCCAGCATAAATGCACAAAACTAGGTAGACCCAACAACACAGCAAAAATGGCTTTATTGAGCTCATATCCTACACATCTTTCTACATGAATTGTCCATGAACTGCAGCTGACTTCATAAGGATGGTGAGGAAGCTGACATCATTGAGAAAGGAGAAAGAAGAGGCTTATAAGAAGATAGCCTTTGAGCACCAGGTAGAGAAACTTTTCAGCAATAATTTTAAACTCAGCTGGATGCCTATATTGGGTAATTAACACATGGATATAAAAGCATAACCCCCTCTTTTGATGCACACATCACCCAGATGCTCAAAATGTTTCAGAGAGCACAGAGAAGTGACACAGCTCAATATGAGAGTCTCAGAGACTCCTGTTGTTGCAGAGCAGGCAATGTACTACAGAAATTTTAAAGCACAGTGCCTTGAGCAATTTAAGCTCTCTTTAAATTGTACTTACACACTTCTACCTCTGGCATGAGCAAAAAGCAACAAGCACTTAGGATATGAACTTGGGATGTCAATAGGCTCAAATCAAATTTAAGAATCTTAATTACATTAATCCTTCATGCCAAATCCATACAAAAGGATTTCGTATATATATATGAAAAATTTTAATTTATATGAAATTTTAATCTATATGAATTTCCAGAATATAGTTTATAAATCACAGTTTAATTGGAGAATATCCTAAACCAAACCTCATTTCCCCAAAGTGTTGCAGAGAAAGCCTAAATACAGACCGGAGAGTTCTAGCAACAAAAAGTCATCAGTACTCATTTTTGGTGTCATTTATTCTCCAGTTAGTAACCAAAAGAGTTTCACTGCAGAATTTGGATTATATTAACAGGAAGAGCAGAGAAAAAAAAAATCCATAAATGAAGAGTCCTAAATGGAACAGGCACGGGTCAGCTGGAGAATTGTGAATAAACTCTTTGCTCTTCAAGAGGGTCATGGACTAAGGTAATACACCTCTAATGATCCCATTGCTATCCAGCATTATTTCAAAACAAGGGGCACAATATGATATTGATGTGTGGTTGCTCAGAGATTATGAAAAACATAGTACTGGAAGGGGTTTTTGCCAGATTACTGAATAGCTTTGCCTTGGATAGTAATTTAGAATCCTTTTTGGCAGCAATTATACGGCAGAACATACGCATGAGATGTGGCACACATTCCACCATATGGGCTAGAAAAAAGCAGATGTCTAGGGAATATCTTCAACTAAAAATATTGTGTCTTATCCGACTAAGAAAATTGTAAATATTTTAAATGATAGTCAGAATATTTAATTGCACTTTTTGAAATACTGGAATTTACATGTAAAATAAACTGACACTTAGATACAACGCCTTGAAAATGTATTTTCCAGCCCTTTTCTGTGATTGTATTACAATGAGATATATTCAATGTAAAAAGAGAAAAAAAAAGCAAAGACCTTCTGGAAAATCCTTCAGTAAGAACAAAGTCGAAGGGAAAGTCTACCTCCATCCAAGACAGATTTTGGTTGCCTTCTGGAAGACAGTAAGAAAGACATGGTGTCCCAGAAGACCTCTTCCCGGTGTTCACATGTGTCTGAGCTAAAGTTAGTTTCTCTTGCAAGCCAGCTACAGAGTATTTGAGACACCATGACTTAGCGAACATCACCTTAATTTAGTAGATAAGAAAGATTGTCATGGAGGGTATCAGAGTGAGTCACACTAGAAACTAAAAATCTCTTTCTACGTGATGATGCCTCGCAGAATTTGATTTCTTCCAATCCAGTGCCTGGGGAGACAAGGCTCAGCGTACATTATACGACTCTAAATTTTTCACATGTCAAGTGGTATTTGTGAAAACAATGGAATTAGGAATATTAGTCATTATTTGCTCAGGCAATGTTCTTATTTGCATGTGAAAGCCAATGTTTGTAGATAAAGGCATAGGACCAAAGATAGCTGTAGACTTCAAATAACCAAAAGCAATTGTAAATATTTCTATTATTTCAACAACTAATTTGAAAGGTGGAGAGGGACATTAAGATACAAATCAAAATACAGCACTAATTGAAAAAAACACCCCCAGATCCTACCCTTCCTTTGTGAAGTGACATTTGATTTGCTTCAACTAGAGCTTAAATAAAATGATCCCAACTGTCCCACAGTAGAGATGAGAGGGAAGGGGGTGTTGTGTTTGTCAGAGGGCTGCAGCAGTACAACCCAGCATGTCACAACCCTTTACATCTTCCAGGAAGAGTTGATTCTGCTCCAAGTATCTTCCACACAAGACACTCTTCTCCCCAGTGAACCACTGCAGGGCAAACACACCTATAAATTCTTATTTGAGGCTTTCAGTGTACTATAATCGTCTTAGTGACGTTTGTCACTTTTGGGCTCAGAAGAACCAACACTACTCTGTATTTTATTCTCTGGGCACAAAAAAGCAGAACAGAATGGCTTGGAGATCCTGCTCTATTTCCAGATATGACTTCCTGATACATGGCTGTACATCCTGCAGGTAAGACAGCCACTGTTGTCCCTTTCCTGAAGCCCAGTCCCCCCATCCACTGGAGTCTTGTCTTCAGTAACTCTGCTTCACATCTGGGGAGAAAGACACTTTCTTCACCACAATACATAGAAACACAGATTTCAACATTTAGAGATGACCCTACAATTTCATCTTAAAATTCAGAGCAAGCTGTCAAGACTGTCTGGAGTCAGCTCAACCCAGACGGCGCTGCAGGAACTTAGGAAAAGCACCACTAATATTAGCCCATCCAATAAATGAAACCCTGGGAGTCAGCAGCATCTGTTCCTGCAACCTTCCAGCATCACTGTGGACCTGCCTGTGCATCTAAATGTTGCAGGGCTGCTTGGGAATGGAGAATGGGATAGCATCCACAAACAACTGTACAGCCCCCCTTGGTTCTTTAAATGATGATGTGCTTTGCTGGTATGTTTGACATCTTATCAATGGTGCACTAGAACATTTCCTCAGGGGTGACATCCAGTCTGGTCAATAATAACAATAAATCCAAGGCCAATGCTCAGCAATTGAAAATTTAAATCTGATGGCTGGTATACAAATTCCCAGTGACACCTCATGATACTCTGTATAACAGGCAGGCACAGATGAAAAAACAGATTCAACTCTGCCAAAAAATTCCCATGATTAGGAAATGTCTTTCCACCCTGATCAATGGAGCATAGATCACTTCTTAAGAAAGACGGGGAAGATACAGAAATTGAAAATACAGTTTTGGCTCAAAACAGAGCCTTTCCATCAGGTTTAATGGGATAGGAACAAACAAACAAACAAATAAAAAAAGTACTTGGAGAACAAAAGCGTAAGATAGAAACTACAGAAAACTAAAAGAAATAATAAATCAAGCCCAGAAAAATATCTGAAATACAAACTAAATAGATACCAAAATTCTAGAAATCTTGAGCAGGAAAATGAAATCAATGTGATTTCATAAATGATTCTGGTTTTCATTAAAACATTTCTCACTTGAAAAATCTGTTATTAAAAAAATTGGCTCTTACAGAGGTTTTCCATCTACTAAGAATAAGACAGGACCTTTCTATATCTCTCTTACACACTAATTTCACTGTGTGCAACACCAGATTCAAGAGATACCTCAGATCTATTTTTGTATTGTGTGATGCAATAAGTAATGTCATCCTGTACAGCAAAAAAAAAGGAATTTAATCTCTTTTGATTTCCACTGCAGATCACTGAGTCATTACTGTTCTATTATGTTTTCAGGAGAGTAGATTAATACAGTTTAAAGCCATTATATACAAGATCCATGAAAACCAATCTGCTGCCTGTGCTGTTTCTTACTGCATTAAAAAGTCTCAAAAGGTAACTGAATGAGAGACCAGCTCACACTGAAAAGAAAATAGATGGAATTGTTTGCTTTGCCATGCTTCAGAGTTTTCAGTGTTTTTCCCATATTTATGATAAAGCAGGTAATATAATGCACTGTGTAGTTCAAGTCCTCTGCTGTTACAGAACCACAGGATCACAGAACACCCTTTTATCCACTGTCCCTGCTCAAGTAGGGGCAACTCAAGCAGCTGCCATGCTCAAATAGTCTAATTTTGGCAAGTCCCTACACCCATCTTAAACCAATAAACTCTTGCTCTCTCTCTACTTGAGATTCAGCCATGCAAAGTCTCATTGCCGAAACCCGAAATCCTTCCTAACCCACTATGGGACTTTGCTTTCCCAAAATCTGTGTCCAGCAGAACAGAACCAACTCTTCTCTGCAGTGGTAGGTGCCCTTGTCACTTCATGTCACATGAAGAAAACGTGATCTTGGAGCATCACTGATGTTGGTCTTCCCTACCCACAGGAAGATGAGTTTTAGCATCCATAAATTCTCATCCAGGATAATGAAGAATATTTCTTCTGTGAAAAACAATGCTCATATCTTTCTGGTTTTCCCAAAACTCTCAGCTTCAATTTTTTGAGGCAAACTAAGAGACTCACATTGACTCATCAATTTCATACTAACTTCAGATGTTTGAGTTTTTTTTTAAAAAAAAGAAGTGCATTAACTCTCTTGGAAATGGATTAGGCAGATCGTGAACAAATTGCTAACACTCTTTAAGAAACTCTTTACCATTAATAAGAAGCCAAATACTCTCAGTCAGAAGCACCTTTATGTAGAAAAACATAAACACCTTTATGTTTTCCACTAAACAAGATACACGCCATTAGTTTCCATTTCAATTATTTGGCAATAGAAAGCCTTCATTTAAAACCCACCTGCTCAGGAAGTGCCTAACAGAACCACAGCACTGTATATGAATAAAAAAGGAGGGACTGAAAAGAACCGAAGGATGGATCATATTATTCCTGTCCAAGAGTAACCTGCACCCCTACTCTGCTCCATGCAACCAACACAGCCTTCAGGTGCTGTGAAAGTGAAATGAGAATCAATCAATGCAGTGAAAAATCCTGACAGGTCTGTCCACAACAATTTGACCTTTTGTAATCACAGATCTGGTTTCTATTCCTTGTGCAACGGTTTCACACAATTAGACCAAAAATCTGCACCCAGATTTGAGACACTGCAGGTCTCTTCAGAGCTGTCAGTCAGCTTTTTCTCCTGTATAGGCAGTAGCCATTTGTCAGAAACATTATAGTTGATATATATCAGAGCTTGAACTTCTAGTACAGCTGAAGCTTGAGGATATTCATAGCCAAAGTAATGACTTTATTTGCAGGTGAACTATTACCCTGGCATCTGCAAAGATCTCATTGATGGAGTAAAGCACACACATGCAGTCACTTTCTGCTGGCTGCAAGTTCCATTCCTGACACATTCCAGATGCAGGCATGAAGGATGTGGCCACTGGGCTAGAAAGAAAGCAAAAAATCTTTGGTCCCTTTCATCCCTTTACCTTCAAATTATCCACCTCCAACTGGCAACCTTGTTTCAAAATTCCCAATGGGACACAGACAAGGAAAGTTCTGAGCCCTTCTTCATTCCTAAATCACTAGGTCCTTTAGATAAGGTGCCCTTCCCATCCATGTGCTATGAAAACTGCATTACATCATCACAGCTACTGCTTCCCTGGTGCTTTGCTACCAACTGTAGCCCACAAAACAATGTCCATTTTGACCCAGCTCTGGTCAATATAGGTCAGGGCTGAGGGATGGAGGGAAGGGCTGACAAGCTCTGCTTTTACTGTGGTCATCCAGTTTTTTCCTGCAGTCCTCATTGTAACAAGAAAGGTATCAAGAGCTTTAATCACTACATCTCAAAACACACAAGTTAGTACTTTCTCTGCTTCCAGACAGCAGATTAGTGCAGCCTGGCTGCCAAACATGATTAATAACTCTGCAAGGGCCTTTGTACTGCCTGCAGTATTTGCCAAAAATGGCAGAAATCAGAAAAGAGGAGAGTGTACTGCAATGACAGTTATTTCAGAACCAAATTACTTTTTTTGTGCTTAAAGAACAATCTCAATTACATGAAGAAAACTCGGTGACATAAGCCCTCCTTTACTTCCCTCCTCCCCAGGCCCCATCACCCCTCCTTCTTTAAAGTGCTGCTTGGCGTTCCTGAGATTAATTTCAGTGCTCTAAAATAAACACTTCCAAAAATAGTAAGAGGAAATGGTAATCTTGCAAAGTGGCGTTGGTTAGCTTATTTTCCAGAAACCAGAAGCCCTGTCTGCTTGAAACCCTTATTGCTTTGCACAGCAAGACACAAGAAGATAAATTACTTTCTGTATCAGCAAAGACCAAATGCACTGCTGTGCTGGTGGAGAGGCTCAGGCTTCAGGATATGTGGAAAGACAGTGAGAAACACAGGTCAGTGTGTGGGCTGGGGCAAACCCCAACACAAAAGACAATCACTAGTCTATCAAACCCCAGCTCTGCTTGATAAACAGGTTGGCAACTGCAAGCCCAGGCTGTTCCCCAGAGCCATAGATGTTCCTGTCAGCACCAGCACCAACGTCATTAGAAACATCCTCAAGAAACCCTTCAGCTTAGTCTGTGAATGCCTGTTATACAGGTCAATACCCTCCTTAGTCACATGCACATCCTCATTTCCCACCATTTTTGACCATTTAAACTCTGCCTCTCTCTGTAATCAATATCCTAGCTCTGCCCATCACCCACAACATGAGTTCATTATGTCCAGCGTGAGAAAAGGACTTTGCCTGTGATGCCAGTTCCTCCATCTTACAGGATATCCAGCAAGAAGGCAGCAGTCACTGCTACAAATGAAAAGGGTGGTGCTGAAATATGTGTGGTGACACTCCCTGGGAAAAGTGCAGCTTCCTGACTGCTGTGGTCATCTGTCAAAGCCACTGTCCACCACACAATTCCTTCAATCAGAACAACGGGAGTCAAAAACAAACAAACAAATAAAAAGTCAAAGTTTCTCCAGGCTGCAGTTTCTAAATTGTCGTGTTTCTGACTCAAAGTACACACACAGCAGAGCTCAGATAAGCTGGGATGATACTTGATAAGCATCAGTTTTTGGGATGGGGACTTACATTTCTGTTTGAAACCTATATGACTGTACAATTAATTCTTTGTCACACTCTGAAGCAGTAGAGAGGATCTTTTGTGTCAATGGAGCATCCCCATCTGCTGTTGGAGTGGAAAGGGAGCAGCATGTCCCCCACAGAGAAGCAAGAGGGATCTGCTGACCAGCAGGAATGCCAGCAGCCCCTGTCAAAAGGCTGAGAGAGCAATCAGGACTTACAGAGAAACTTTGCTTCCTACTCTGGTGTGGCATTACCAGAGATCTGTTCTAGTATCTATTATGAAAAGAAGTTTCTAGGAGCCATAGTTTAAAAAAAACCCCAACATTTTAGGAACAAATTTGCATGTGAGCCAATAAAAAAAACATTGCTTTCCTAATCTTGCTGTCTCAAATAATTACCTAAGGAAATTTGAAGTCTCTAGGTGGGATACTTGATGATGACAGTTTAGATGTTAAAATAGATTTAAATCTTTCACTGCTGGTGATGACATGAAATGTGTAATGGCCAATAAATTTTAACAAAATTTTTTACAGTATTCATCAAGTTTCAGACATTTCTAAAATTAAAAAAAAAAATTAAAATGTCCTGTTACGTAAGTTCCAAAGGGATTCTGAAAAGTATCCAAATGGAGATAAAGGATTTTAACATTTTCAGGATTCTAAAGTTTACTGAATTCACACTCCTATCTTCGGTCATCTCCTAAGTGACAAGGAGAACATAAAAAATGATCATACTCAGCACTGCACAGCAAGGTATGGATTTAGTAAGGGGCAATCGCAAAACTGAAATTAAGACATTAATAAGCCTGCCTGTCAGAGAAGATGTGGAGTGATTCCAGACTAAAAACTTCAACACAGCTTTCTAATTACAGATTATTCTTCATCATAGCAGCATGATGAAAACAATCTTGATAAAGTTACCTATTCATCAGCTAACTGTCATTTCCTCACAATAATAATCCTACTTCTTACATAGAAAGCAAGAGTTCAATATCTATCACTGGTATAGAAACATAGAAAGCAAGAGCTCAATATCTATCACGTGTACAGAAACTAATAGCTCCAGAAACTCAAGGGATGGATTAGAAGAAAGTAAGCTATTTGTCACTTTTCTATGACCCCCCTTTTCTGTGTGTGTGATGTAGAAGTGGGCTAAAAATTAATGAGACAAGACTACTCCCATGCTGCAGAAGTTAAGCACCCACTTTAAACAGCGCCCAAAGAAGAAAGGGAATTACTTGCATGCTTGAAAACACTTGCTAAATTCAAGGTTTTAATGCTGAGGGATGACTGAAAGCAGCCCCAGAAGACGCCATATTTTCATGACTGATTTAATTCAGAAAATAATACATTAATCTTGAGTTCTGGGGCTGCAATAGCTGTGCATGTGTACACAGCCACAGCTTGTAAAGGAATGAGAAGAAATCCAAACACTGGTTTTACTGTATAGACAGCACGTAACTTGTTCCAAAACCATTTTGGAGGTCTGTGTTAGGATTAATGTTTTCTTACTCCTCTACCTTATCATGCACTCCCCTCGTAGAGCCAAAAAAAAAAAAAAAAAAAAAAAAAAAAAAAAAAAAAA
>JAWWEE010000158.1:57439306-57599508 GCA_035221455.1 Xenops minutus
CCCCCCCCCCCCCCCCCCCCCCCCCCCCCCCCCCCCCCCCCCCCAGACGAAAAAAAAAGCCGATCGACATTAAGGTATCTCAAGGTCATAAGATGACAAAATCCAGACTCTTCAGTCAATGCTCCCATCTCTCAAGGACAGAGGATCTAACCAACTTCCTCCAAGTGAGCAAGGAACTTCATTGTCATTCTCATGGTAAACCAAAAAAATGACTGGAATCTCCTTCCATGTATAAAATAGGCAAATAATTACCTTTAAGGTCTCTCAAAAAACAGCATTGAATCACAGTTTGTCTTTGGGCTGAAAACATTAGAGGCCATCTACTCAGAGTCTGCTCTCATTTCTCTCCTCTTGAATTCATGTTGCAGTGGAGGGAGATGAATCCTTGCACAGGCTCCATGGGTCATCCTATGCCAGCATTAGAGTTCAGGTGTTGTAAACCCTTCCTCATTACAACCCTTTCAGCTCTCCTGGTTCATCCTTTGCAACTGACACCTCTCTATCTTAGGAATCCTCCTTGCTGCAAGACAACAGAGTCAAAGAATCATTAAGGTTGGAAAAAACCTCCAAGGTCATCAAGTCCAACTTTTGAACAAAAACTGCCACATCAAATAAACCATGTGGTCTACTCAATTTTTCAACACTTGGTCTCTCCACCACTTCTATATGGAACCTGTTCCAATGCTTAACCACTCTTCAGTGAAGAACTTTCTCCTAATATCCAACATGAACCTCTCCTGATGCAACCTGAGGCCATTTCCCCTTGCCCTATCACTAGTTGCCTGGGAGAGGAGGCCAAACCCTACCTTGCCACAACCTCGTTTCAAGTACTTGTAGAGACCAACCAGGTCCTCCCAGGTCTTGACAGACAGCCCTAGATTTACTCATATTGGTTACTTCTACTCCAGGAAGTCTTCAGCTCCTCCAGGTCCAAATTCCTGTTCTTATGACAAGGATCAACCTTACACTTCCTCAGGGAATGGAAACACCTCTGCACACCACACAGGTTTCCCAGAGAAGTTGTGGATATCCAATCCCTGAAAACGTTCAAAACCAGGCTGGATGGGGCTTTGAGCAACCTGGTCTAGTGGAAGGTGTCCCTGTCCATGGCAGGGGAGCTGGAACGAGATGATGTCTAAGGCTCCTTTCAACCCAAACTGTCCTATCATTCTATGATTCCATGATCTGTCAAGTATCATGCACTGAGTAGGAGTTTCCTCACATACTTCTCCTACTCATGTAAATTATTGACCAGTGGACTGTGGCACAACAAGAGGCTCCACATTCCTAGGTGGTCACCTGGATAGCCAACAGTTGTACCTCTGCTCCTCAGGGAGCACAAGACAGAGTCTCTTCAGATGTCTGTCCTGTAGCACACTTTAAACCCAGTCTCTCCTTAAAGACATTACTCGATGACCTCATAGTAGAGAGGATTTGCATGAAAGGAAGGACACAGCATCAGAAGGCTGGTTAAGGCTTTGATTCCTCAAAAGCTTACACAGGGACAGTCCCAGTGAAATTAATTTGTAAAATTAAACACACGCATAAATCCTTGCAGAATTTAGGCCTGAGAGAGAGCAGGCACTCACATAGCCTGGGAGAAACATATCCAGCAAAGGATATCCTACTTTTGAATCAAAATAGGTTTCAATAAACTTAACAGCTCCATATAAACATTCTTACAAGATCATATCCATTTACTGCTGGAAGGATATAAAAGGATCGAAATAGAATTGAAAATTATTATTATATCCCTACACTGTAAAAGTGATTGTTAAGGGCATCCAGAAGTTGAGAAAATATTAAGTTTTATTAAACCCTGAGGGGAATTCAGGAGACCAGAAAAACTGCACAAAAGTAATGACAAATTCCTAGAAACACAGGGACTGGAAATCCAAATGAGCAAGTATCAGGCTAAAATAATCTATCTCCACTGGCAAATAACAAGGGGCAGGGGGAGAATTTCCAAAGTTTCCTGAAATTTGAAACCTTCTTCTCCTTTTATTTTGGGGAAAAAAAAAAATAAAGATAAGCTTTTTGCTAGGTGGAGAAAGTGGGACTTTGCTATAGAAATGGCAAACTTCCAGCAGCAGCAAACCAACAAAACTACTAACAGAGATGGTGAAACAACAAGAACTTTTCACTCAAAAAAGGAAAGAGAGAAGACCCTGAACCTATAGTGGGCAATATACATATACACATGCATATATATACACATATATATATATATACACATATACACACACACACAATGGCAACCATCTAAGCTCCTGCAAAGGGACTGCAAACTGAGTTTATCTCACCACACTTAAGCCAGTGTGGTTTTGACAACCAGATCATACCACTTTAGCAAGAATAGGCCATAGTGAAAGTGGGCACCAGGGAGAAGAGCCCCAGACATAAGGCTGCTTACAGGGTGTTATGAAGAATATATTAAAACCAGACAACAGATGCTTCCAGCACCATGGGAGGTGCCTTATGCAGCACAAAGGGTTCAGCACGGAGGAGGTACCTCTCTCACTTATGAACTCTGCAAAAAAGCCCTGAGCTCTCAAATATTAACCAGTCAGATGCCTTTGCTTTGTGTAAGCACATGACCAGTAAAGCAGAAAGGACACTTTGTTTGCAGGAAACTACCTTACAGTCCGTTTAAAACATAAGATATCAGCAAAGAACTCTGAGCAGCTGCGATACAATCACCTCCAGATTCCTGCAGAGAACTGTGTGCAGACAGGTGACGATCTCCTTACGGCAGCAGTTTGGCAGATTGCTTAACCAGGAGTGCTACTTCCATAACTTTGCACATTAATCCCAACCACAAACTATCCGAATCTGAACAGCTTTACTAATGAATAATGAACTAATTTTCATCTCGTTCTGAGTATTCTTAGGGGAATTCTTAATAAATCTGTAATTTATTAGGCACACAATGCATTTCTTGATGAGAAACTCAGTCTCTCAAGGGAAAAAAAATGGTCCTACTCTCCCATAAGCCTGATTGAGATCGTGGACCATCACCACCAAAGCCCACACTCACCCCAACTAATTTACATGTGAATTACAGTTTGGGGTACAGGCAATAGACTTATTTGGTAAAATCTGTCGCTTTGATGAAAGCAATTTCCTTGTTGATGATGATACCTTGCTAAGTTACATAGTCTTCCACCATCTCCTAAGAGGTAGAAAAGGAGAGTCAGAGAAATTAGAAATACACAAAATGTCAGCATGAACTAAATTGCCATCAATAACTCTTGTTATGTTTGTCTTTTCATACATTTTAATCCAACTTGAACTGGGCTTCTCTCCTAAAGAACAGAGCTACTGCTACAGAGGATTCATATATGAGAATAATGGCCAAAACAGTCTGCATTTATTTTGGAGTAGAGAGTGCTTTTAGGAATGGGAGAAAATTGGATCAAAACTAGAGGATTATTTTTTCCAGCATCCTGTTGCCACCAGCAGCAGGTACCAGCTGCTTCAACAGATGATACAACAGTGCTGAAGTCATCGAATAACCCATCTACAGAAAAAAAAACCAAAAAACACCAAACCAAATTGTTTGATATATAAGCAAGTTCTCTTCTATTATTTTTTGTCCTGTCTTCTGTAATACTGGTGGTCTCTGCCAACGATGTAGCTGTCTCCTATGACTTGAAAAAAGATTAAAAAATTATCTTGTCTGCATCCAGGGATATGTGGAGTTTGATATATTAGGTGCACTGTGTAATATAACTAGTGTTCTCAATAACTACAGCATTGTGTCAAACATGATTTCTCTGTAGGTAATGAAAGCCTTGAAAACCAACAGCTATTGCAGCAGAGCAAGATTGGTTTTCTAAATTACCAGAAAGCAAAGGCTTTAGATTGTTATGGATTCTATGGAGTAATTCACCTTTAGGGAGCTCTGCTGGGCACATTAAAATTCACAAACCACACAACCTGTGGCATTACAAGCATTAATATTTATTGCTGTGAAAGCAATAGCAATGCTCATATTTGAAAGAGTCATAGAGGCTACTGTGACCTCTAACAATTTCCACTGGCATTAGTGGGAGATGGGGCTTTTCTTCCCCACATGGAGAAAGGACCAACATAGATCTTCCCATTATTTGCATGGGGGAAAACTTTTATCAGTTATGCTCTGGGAAACAGGGAGGGGATATTAGAACAAAACCTAGATAGGTCCTTACTCATGGCATTTAAGCCACAATGTCAATCTGCCAGGCAAAGCAACACCTGCTTCTCCCTCCTGCACCCAGCCCCTCACACAGGACACCACAACGTTCAGGGTAGTGATGTCATTTCTGGTGTTTCCAGAAAGGGACACGGGCTCCTCTCAGCCCCATTGCTTCTTGATTTCAAGCATTTTTGGCAGCCTTTAGCCGAGCAAGTTTACAAGGTTCAGCAGCTGAGGTTCAGAATATTTGCTTTATTTAGTGTGTTTTCACTGATGCAGGCATGTCACCAACCCATTTTCACCCCAGCTGATGAATGCCTTTTCTCTTGCCTGATCAGATCATCTTCCTTTTTTAAGAGGACATTGAACCTCAGTAGTGAAGGGACTAGTTCAGCAATCCTGTTTTTCTCCCTTATATCCCTATCTCTCCCTCTTTTTTTCTAAGACTGACAGTCATCCCCAGTAAGACTTTTAGGAGCCCGTAGACTTCTTCAGCAAAACTAGAATGATTGCAACTTGTACCACTCAGAGGTTTAAAAAAAAGAATTATCCTTCCAGATAAAATTCACCCAAAGAGGAAAACAATCCTGCATTTAAAGACACAGTAACATCAACTCTAGGTAAGCAAATATTCCTTATATCCCTTGGGGATTGTCACTTACTATCAGCTGAGGAAGTGGCTCACATCACCTACCGACCTGACCTCAAAATCAAATTATTTTTTCATTTCTTCCTTTCCAGAATCTCAATGCATATTTTAGCTCAGAGCCCAAGAGAGGCTGCTTCTACAACCAAACCCCAGCTCAGCCCCAGCAGCCTCCATCCCTGAGCCTGTGCAGGGGTGATGTATTCATCTTTATAAACCAATGCACATTGTCATTCATGAAGATTTTTAAGGCACATACTACAGATAACACTAACTTTTCATGAGTATTCACATGTATGGATAGAGTTGCACACTGAGATAGAGTTGGTTTTAATGTTCTTTTCCCTGGTTTCCACTCTAGATTGTGCTTAGTATTTTGAGATTTCCATTCACTAATTAAAATGTCTTGCAAAAGAGAAACACCACCCAGCTGCTTTTTATTAGCTGTGTTTCACAGGTTTATTATCTTGTACCAGGAGAAAACAACTGACTGTGTATTAATGATTGTACGCAGAACAACCACTGGACAGATTTTTCCTAGTGCTCCACAATAAGTACATGTGAATGGTGGATCAGTTCAAAAATCTTTTTGAGAGGTGTTTGACCAACAGAAGCATTTTCCTTGTATGGACACTCCAAGCTACATTTTCACTATAATCAGCAAACAACAATACAAAAAACCCCCAAACAACAAAACAAAACAACAACAAAAAAAAGGGGGGTAAATTCTGCAGGAAAAGAAGAAAACTCAAATTTGCAAGAGCTCAATAAGTTGCCTGGTGGGACAGAGTTTCTGGGCCAGTTCACATCGTGGTTGCTTTGCAAGCAGCCTAGAACTAGTGCTAGAATGAGTTGTCCCTCGTTACATACCTTACATTTCCCTGGCCTCTGTTTTCCTTGTTTGGTGGTGATTCCCTTCCTCAGTTCTGGCAAATGTCTTTGCTATATGATGGGGTAATTTTGCATCTATTGCACAAAGAGGGAAAAACTTCAGAGAAATGTTGCATGATCCAAATGACTGATGCTCACGTAACACTTAGGTGAGCATCTTCTTCAGAGAGAACATGAGGACCACAGGCATCCACCACTCCTCATGGAAATACTTGGTCCTATCTCAAAGGTGTAGGAATGAGGAATGCTTGGGGTTAGAGATGGTCTGATAACCAAATACATTTCTTTAACAAGCCAATTTCTAACTGTTTTGCTGTGCCTGCTTTCCCTGGGGGAAGACAAAACAGGAGACTAAAAGTGGTATTTCTGCTGATGCACAGCTGTAAAACTCAGGATCGTAATGGGTGAAAAGCGTCAGATCTGTTAGTAACCATTCCCACAACATCTAGGAACTGTGCTGTCACTAAGTGGACAGACAGTAGTGGAGGCTTGTTTCCTTTTGAGCAGATACAAACAAATCAATATAGCTATTAGTGCATAGCACAGCACAATCATACATTTGAGAATTTGTACATGCTGTAACACCAAAGTGCTCATAAGTGTCAGGTTTAGATTTTGCTTCATTTTTTGTTCCAAGAAAATTAAGAACACAGATACTGTTTTATTTCATTAGATACCAATAAAAGACAATCCTTACTTGGTCATATCTCCAGGAATATTTGAATGACTATGCATTTCTTCCTCCAACATGATCTGTTCATTTCTTGCTGAAGATGTAATGTTACTTTGAGAGCTGGAGTCCCATCAACCTAAACTATTTCAGTGCCTGTTGTCGACTCTGTAGGTGACGAGCTTTCTTGTGCTCTCTGCTACACGCACTTCCACTCCTGCAGAAGTCCTTTTCAACACTTTCCACTTGAAATACTATTTCAGGATCTTCTCTAGCACTTTTCACATCCATTTTCACTCCTGAAATGTCTACCATTATATCTTCCAGCTTTGCTGCAGTGTAAGCAGCGCCTTCTGATCCCTTTCTTGTAGACCATTCACACCTAGGCCTTTTTTATAAATTTCCTTGCCCATCTTCTCCTATAATTTTAATTTCACTTATAAACTTCCCTGTTTTAATTGCTTCCTCTTGACTTTAAATGTTCAACTCTTCCTTTGTAAGACAAACATCTATATGTTTTGCTTTCTATTTGCATTAATTTCAGCTAATTATCATTGAAATTCTACTCCTGAATTGTCTAACTTGGTAAAGATTTCTGCTTTGGGGATCTCTGTATCCAGTGATTTGACTTTGTGTTCATGAAGAGCCAGAGAACACGTAGGAAACTTTTCTGGTAAACTGCTTTTTTTTTTTTTGGTCAATTTTTGAAGCATTTACTTCTGGTTTCAGCAGCTCTGCTGAAGACACAGTGAATTCTGACATATGCAGACTTGTCCTTCAGCACCATGCTTAATTATATCTGTACATATGACTATATCTGGTTTGGGAATATTCACTCCAATCCTGTTCTCTTTGCATGTAATGAAATAGCTTCTCCCATCTTTGGCAGGCTGGCACCAGGACACTTCATACAATCGCTAATTCTAAAATACCTTCTTTTCCAATCGTGATTCTGAAGTCTGCATAGGGAAGGTATTTTCAGGAATATTTGTTTCTGTTTGTATTTTGGCAGCAGAAAAGTCTACCTGAGGCTTTTCCAGACTTCTCTCCACCTCAGCATCACATTTTTTTTTTTTTCTTTCCCCCCTTCCTTTAACAATATCCAGCGTAATGCAAGTATTCTGTAGTTTGGCATATAAAAGCATCTCTGGTGTGGCTTGGTCTCAACTTCTATGGTTTTAATGTCATGTTCTCCTTTTAATCTGATTCCTTCTCCTCAGGGTTCTCAATACCTCAGTCTCCTCCAGGATCTGACATATCAAATTTAAGTTCTGATGTTGGAGCTTGCACAGAAATGTCAGCAATTTCCAGTGACATTTTTAGCAGGGCTAGCTCTGCTTCCAGTTTTGGAGAGCAGATCTCAGGCTCTGGCCATATCCTTTTTCTTGGGGAGATTCTAAACTTTTTCTCCTGGAATCTGGAAATTTTAATATTCCAATTTCTTTCAACCAGTCACTAAACTGATCCTATGATTCCTATTTCAGAGTTCCTCAGTTCAACTGAAGCATCTCCTTTGGGTTTTTGAAGGATGTCTTCATCAGCAGAGTTTGATTTTTTTTTTTTTTTTCCCTAGGAAGTTTCAGATTCCATTTTAGAACCAATGTCACTTTCTGACAGTTTTCCCTTACAGCAAGAAATTCTAAACTTTAGGTTTTAAGTTTAATGTATTTTAATTGTACATTCTGTGTCACCTACAGATATTTCAGGAGCTGGTGTTTTCCCTCCTGGTTTCAGAATATTTTTGCTCCAAAGAACGATCTTCATTTAAAATTTCAAAATCTGATGCAGATTCATATCAGCAAGAACTGACATATTTGATTCAGATTTTGAAATGTTCTTTTGATATCTAGCATTGCATTCCCTTTTGGTAGATTGCTGTTCAATTTTGGAAGAATGAATATCAAAGTAGGACAAACCCAAGCCAGAAATTCTAAATACAATATTTGTAGAGGCTCTATCTCCTTTGCAGACAGAAAGAATTTTAGATCCAACAGTCCCTGAAGGAGCAGCAGGAGTTTCCTCTCTTTCTGTATAAGAAAGATACTCTGACCAAAAAAACTTCTTTTCCTAACCTACTCTTAGGCATCTTGGAAGGAGATGTGAAACAATGTTTGAACAACCTAAACTGTCCAGTGTTTTCTGTTTTCTTATCAGAACTATTTTCTGATATGTAATCAGGCTTCATCTCTTCTGGAACTTCCCCAAATGAGTCCTTCCTAAATTTTCAGTCCTAAAGGCATTTTCTCCATTCCAAGAATCCCAAATTTTGTTTTGCTGCTTGTTTTTCTCATTTCCAGTGTGTGTGGTGACATATGTCATTCCTTTTCATCAGTGCCATTTTCAGCCCTTCTACCTGTAGGAGGTCTCATGCTGTGTGATCCATTTGGATTCCACCTTCTCCTTTTCTTTTCTCTTTGTTCATTTCTGTCTCTTTTGGGGGAATTTTGATGAGCCCTTGTTTATCTGGGCTCTCTTTCAGATCAGGTAGTTCTAAACTGAGCTTTGATATCTCTGTTGTTATAGCTGGCACTTCTGGTGCAGTAACCTTTGATGTTGATTCCTCATCTTTGGTTTTTTAAGTGTTTTTTTCAACTTCGGATTGTTTTGGGTTTTTTTGAACGGGTGGGAATGCCATTTTTTTTCAAGTCTTTTGTTAAAGTTTCAGAACAGGGCTTGGGCTGATAAAGTGTTTGCACTGATAAAGTGCTTACTCTTCTGTGCAGTATTTAAAGGCTAATTAGCACAGATTTTTAGAGGCTGGCACTAATTCTTCAACTAGAAAGAATGAAGAAAGAACTAGTTGGGAGGATTCTTGGCTTGGTTCTCTGATGATTCTCTAGCTTTATTTTTGTGTAACTTCAGTGACAGATCTTCAGTCTAGATCTGGAGCAATGCAAATGTGGGGTGCTCCATTCTCAGGACTGGAAGGTTCCTGTGTGGTTTGTGTGGTTGATTATCTCACCATCCAGTGAGGCACAGCCTTTGAGTGCAGAATAGTGCAGCTATTCAGCATGTTGCAAGAGAGAGAAAATTTTATAATCCAGATGCTTTAATCAAAGAATAGTTACATGCATTGGCATACAAAATTACCATAATCTGTATGCTTCAAAATCAAATTAAGAATAGATCAGAAAGTGGGGTTGTTGTTAAAACAAACAAACAAACAAACAAACAAACAGAAACAAAAACAAACAAAAAAAGAAACTATAGCTTCTTTTGTTAATCATTCTGTTTCCTTTGCTTAAAAATTATATTATTCTCTCTACACTTCTTACATTTGGGCTTTTGACCTTCTACGATTCAATACTGAAGATGCATATGAAGGTAGAGAATTTAAGTAGTCTGTTTCATCTTTAAGAATGTAAATCTTCATTCCATTATCAGGCATTATCTTTCCTGCTAAAAGATGCTCTGTTTTATTTTATTTTATTTATTTATTTTCCCCATTTTTGAGGGAGAGAACTAAAATACTGCTGCTGTCTTGTTTTCCTCGGAATTTTGATGCAGATCATTTAAACTGACAAGAGAAGCAATGGTTACACTGCACATATTTTTGACAAAGATGCAGGTTAAACACTGACCCCTCTCAGGCAGAGAGAATCTCTTCTCACCAGAAGAGGTTTCCTCTTGCCGTATATTGGTTGGCATGAATTTTCTAACTTAACTTCAGCAATTGGTTTCTCTTATCAGACAGAAAAGTAAGCTGTCATAGATCCATGTGAACACTTGTGTACTTTGCTGACACTTTTATTACTGTTTATCAATAATATTAAGGCTACAGACTGTGTCTTTACTTGTTGTGTTTGCTATTTACCTTTGCTTAGTTATGATAATCGCAAAATCATAAAATGATAGAATGGTTTGTGTTGGAAGGGACAGAATCACAGAATATGCTGAGTTAAAAGGGACCCACAAGGATCATCAAGACCAATGCATAGACCTTCACAGGACCTTCACACCACCCCTAAAAGGCACATCATGTGCCTGAGAGCATCATCTAAACACTTCCTGAACTCTCTCAGGCTTGGTGCTGTGATCACTTCCCTGGGGGACCTGCTAAGAGAAAAATAAGTCCTTTAACACTTCTACATTTGATAAATCTGCCATGTAAAGTAGATAAGCATGTCAAAGTATACAGCTTTATCAGAATGTCTGCCCTGTGTAAAGTAGGAGAGCTGTGAAGGGGAAAAATAACACAGGTCAAGTTTGGTAAGAGATTATTTCATACAATTGTGCACCATTAAGAACAGATTATGACAACTCCAAATGCAGAGCCCGTGACAAACACCATGGGAATTTTACAGCCTGTGTGCTCAGAACGATGCAGTGACAGCTAATGCTTTAGTATGTAAAATTACTGTTCATTAAAAAAAAAAAAAAAAAGAAACTGCTGGGAGGAATTAATTCTACACACTGTTTATTGAACAGAACTCTGGGAATGGAAATGAGAAAACAGAAGTATCAATCGTTCCTGACAGTCATCGTGGCATTTATTTTTCACTCTCACATTAGGATCCCTCAGAAGAGGAAGTGAAAGGGATCTTTCATTTCAGTCATTCCCCCAAGGAAGGCAAATCAGCAAATAACCCCAACTTCCAGCCAGATGAGAACTTGCAATTTCAAAGGACTTGAATAGGATTTGTTTCTCACTGGATTGCCTTTTGAAGACAGATGTGCAGATAACTTATGCTTAAGCACCTTCTTAAGCACCTTCTTAGTACAACCCATGTTTTTCTGGCTAAGACGAGCACCAGGAGAAATGTTAAATGCTTTAAAGTGGTTTTTATTCATAGGATCTGATGTTCTGAACAGTGGTGGCTTTGGAGAGAGCCCCAGATGGTTCCAAGGTTTGACAGGGAAAGCTGCTTAAAAGCAGGTATTCCATGTTTGACTCAGAACCACTACCAAGGATTTCTTCATCAAGGGTCTGATTTCTCCTCTTATTTTCCTTTAACAAGTTATGCTCCAAAACTCATTTGCTATTATTCCTTTGCTTCTGATGATATACAATCTTCTTGAGACTTTTTTTAGCAGTAGCACTCTGTGCCACAGAGAACTAAGAACTTCAGTGATTTTTCTTTCTTTTTCTAAAAGCAGTTGTGTTTTACCCTTCTTAATATCCAAGTTCTGCATTCTCTTCCTTTATTTACAATGAGCAGATTCACTCATCTCTGCCACAGGCTCTCAAGGACTCACTTTTATGAAAGTTAAGGGCTGCAGCTAATCACAGAATACACTGAGTTGGGAGGTACCCACAAAGATCAATGAGTCCACCTCCTGGCCATGCACAGGACCATCCCCAAGAGTCACACCATGTGCCTGAGAGCATTGTCCAAACTCTGTCAGGCTTGGTGCTGTGACCACTGCCCTGGGGAGCCTGTTCCAGCATCCAACCGCCCTTTGGGTGAAGAACCTTTTTTCTAATATCCAATCTAAACTTCCCCTGACACAACTTCAGGCCATTCCCTCGGGTTCTGCCAGTGGTCACCAGAGGGGAGAGATCAGTGACTTGCCTAAACTCGGAGCCTAAAATTAAGAAAGAAGTGACCTGACTTTTGCTGCCCTATGGGCCCTACAGAGATTTGCAGCCAGCCAGCAGATCAGCAAAGCCCAGCATTGTGTGCACAGCAGTGTGCACTAAGCAAGGATGCAGATTGAACAGAGCACTGCAAAATGAATGTTTTCCAATTAGATCCTTTGCCACTGCAAGGGACTTCCAGTTGGACAGATGATTATTTCATTTATATAACTGGCGTGGGACTAATTATCAAACAGAATTCAGCCAACCTGCAAAAGAGGCAACTGCCTACCCAGGAGCAGTTAAAAAACCTTTTGGAGCAAGACTAGAACACCAAATACTCCATAATTCTGCAATATGAGCATGGACAGAATGACTAACTTGAGAGATAGACTCTGAATTGATTGGAATTACACATTTAAAATAAAAAAGTATATTTGAATCTTGTTCACTGTGCCAAACAAGGAACTTCCTCCTTTATGTCTTTGTTAAAGAAACTTCTCGTGGTCCACACTGATGGTGTGAGAACTCATACTTGAGTCTGCCTGCAAAACCTCCCTGCCATGGGACTACCCCTCCCTTGAACACTTACAGGTATTGGGCAGATGGTTTGGGTTACAGATATGGCTTTGCATATATTTATTTATTCACTTATTGATTATTTTTATTAATAGTTGGATTAGGTATTTGGTTTTATACCAGTATGGGATTTTTATAAAGTCCTTGTTTAAAAGAATAACTATACAGGCCTGCCTCAAACTCCTTCTTCCCCATCAAGAATTTAGAATGATTTGCTAATTACCAAAGCTTTATCATTTGCAATTATGTTCACTTCAGACCTTCTTTACTTCGACAACAAACATAAAGCAACCTTTGAGAAGCTGGGAATTTGCCCCATTGTATCTTCCTCTTTTACACCACACGTTCTACTGAAATCTGTTACAGGGGAGCCATCCTACAATCTCCCAGGTTACATTTCTGCAAAAGTCAGCAGAACAAGTTATAACAAAAAAACTTGGCAACTCTTTCAGTTATAGATGGCATCTTTGCCAAGTGCCTCCCTGCTGCACAGAGCAGATTGTCGCTTCTCACTTCAGTTCCTTGTGCTTTGTCCCACAGCTTGATAAGCATTTTTGCAAGTGTTACAAGATGGGATCTACTCCCTTCAGACAGGCAGACACGTCTTTCACGTGCAAAGCAGGATGTGAAATGGAGAAATCTCCACAGGGAGGACTGCCAGACCAAAAGCAGATGTTGAGTGAAACCTGGGGGTTTGGATACTGCAAGAAACCACAAGTGCTCTTAGACCCTTGCTCACCACACAGTAAACAGGGATCAGAGGGAGAAGGCACTAAGTTGTCAACCTTCATGCTTCTCGTTGCTGCCACTGTCATGGCATCCAAAAGTTTTCCATGCACTAAGAGCAAGACAAACTGCTGTACTATTTATATAGGTCCCTTGCCTCTCTTTCCTTTATCCCTGGCAAAGCTTTCAGTGCCTGAAAAGGGTGCCTGATAGCAATAGCATTCGAGCAGAACAGCTTTAAATCCAAGGTTTTGCAACTTCTCTTGTGGTTATTATATCACTGCCTCAGCTGCTCTCTTCTGGAAGCTGGTTTCACAGGCAAATCCAGGATAGCTTCAACCCCTTGCTCTTCTGCTCCTCTTTGAATCCTGTCTGAGAAAGCATCATTGTCTCTGCACAGTCCCACTGAAATATGACCATTCCCCAAAGAGGTCTCACCTTGAATATGCCTGCCCTCCATGCAAAATATTGCTTCTCTGTTATTGTCACTGCCAGGTGTGGGTTTTTTTTCCCCTTGCAGCAGGAGAGCGTTCTTTTTAGTTTCCTGCTTTAAACAGGTGAAGACAGAAGTGCCACCTTCTAATGTGCCCAAAGAAAAGT
Source organism: Xenops minutus (assembly GCA_035221455.1). Lineage (NCBI taxonomy): Eukaryota > Metazoa > Chordata > Aves > Passeriformes > Furnariidae > Xenops > Xenops minutus. The sequence continues at coordinate 57,453,114 of JAWWEE010000158.1, forward strand.
CCTGGGGTTTGCTTGGAGACAGGGAAGAGATTGGAACAAAAGAGTCACAGGGTTTTGAATTCTGAAAGGAAAAATTGTTCATAGGCTTATAGAAATGTCACAGGAATTACTGGATTTGCACAATGACAGACAAACTAAGAATAGAAATACTTCAGTGCTTGTCTGTAGGGGCTCATCCCACCCTGCTTTTCACATTCTCCCCATCTCAGCTTCCTCACTGTTCAAGCTTCAGTGCCAGGGAAAACAGATGCTAACACCACGCACAGACTGACACTACAAAGTCAGGATCGGACCAACACTTCTCCAGGCTAAAAAGCTGTTCCCATTGCCACTTTCTGAGACATGGAGAATTTTGAATTTTAAATCAAGCCTAATAGTGTGTGTTTTAAAAGGTACTTTCTACTTCAGTATCTGAAAACCTCTGGCATAGTGTGTCCCTGGGAATGTTTTTGGTACTTTTCTGAAAAAGAAAATAATTATCATCCTATAGAGCTTCCAATTCCCAACAAAAGAATCTATTGATGTGTCCAGAAAAGGGGAATGGAGCTGGGGAGGGGTGCACAAGTTTTATGAGGAGCAGCTGAGGGAACTGGGGGTGCTTTGCCTGGAGAAAAGGAGGCTCAGGGAGGACCTTAGTCCTCTCTACCACTCTCTGAAAGGAGGTTCCAGCAAGATGGGGATCAGTTTCTTCTCAAAAGTAACAAGCAACAGGACAAGAGGAAACAGCCTCAAGCTGTGTCCAGGGAGGTACAAATTGGATATTAGGGAAAAATTTCTTCATTGAAAGGGTGGTCAAGCATGGGAACAGACTTCCCAGGGAAGGGGTGGAATCACTGTCCCTGGAAGTGCTCAAAAAACATGCAGATGCAGTGTTTGGTGTTAGGTTGATTTTTGGAATCAATGATCTTAGAGGTCCTTTCTAAACTTGATTATTCTATAATTCTATGGAAAAGAATGGAATTCCAGAAATTCAAGTGCAATGCAACACTTCACTTGTAAAAATTACCGTGAGCATCTTCAACACAGAACAGCAAGACTTGACTGTACTGGTGGATATATATACTCCACCAGGTAACAGCTCTGTAAATCCAGCCCAGGATTCAGCTGCCTGCCTGTGCTCACATACAGCTGTGCAAAACTGGTTCTTCTTCCCTGGAAAACTGTTGGTGGGCTCAAATAGACTGTGTGCTAATAAGCATGCAAGGAAAGGACAGGAGAGGGACACAGAAATCAAGTTGCCATGATGATAACAGTAACTCAAGCAAACAAAAAACACTGACATGAGAAGATATAAAACCCCAGGGGCCACACCAGAAGATAGAAATCGAGCAAGATCAGGGAACTGCCATTCCAAAAAGCATTACATTCCCAGGAAATTGTCAGACTGCCTGGCCAGGAGAGACTCACTGGGGGCCTGCACATCTTCCTACCACACTGTGGCTATCCTGCCTGCAGAGTAAATAGTGCCATTTCACAACACAGGCATGACCACTGACATTTCTGGAGTGCCCAAGAGCAATGCTGATGAGGAAACATTACTCAGGATGGGCTGCAGTAACCAGGTAGATTGAAACCATTTTTCAAGGGAAGAGAAGTCAAACATTTTAGGACAGCAATAAAGACAAATATTGTTTCATTTTCTGAGCTTGAAGAACTACTTTCTCCCCTGTAAGAACTTCAAGCATTATAAAGGCCCTCTTTTGCAGAAGGGCAACCTACTGCAGCATATAACTCCCTGCAGTGGTGTCATGTCCCACTTGGGGGACTGTGCTTCCCAAAATAAAGTCAAACAGCTGCTAATGACTCCAAACCTGTGCTCTGCCAGATCAGCAGGCTGTACAGTGTGATAACAAAACGCCCAACAGGGTCTCACCAAAACACACCTGCCTTGGAGACACAGAGCCTTGGGCTTGCGTGAGCGTGTCCTTCTGCATTAGTTCAAGTGAGCTCTCTCCTCTTTGTAATTTTTTTTTTTTCCTGAGCTCTTTAAACACATTATTATAGGATTTCATCTACAAAGGGTTGTCTGGGAGCTTTTTCTCTTTGTGTGACATCAGTGATCCCAGATTTTGACAAAGGAAGATTACTGCCTGTTGCAGTAGCAGAAAGGTTTCAAGTGTGACTGTATCTCCACATACAAGGGGCAATACAGAGAAGAAATAGTCCTTGCCACTAAGAAAGTACAATCTGCTCTTTTCTCTGAAGGATAAAGATTACTGTTCTCACCTGGATGTACTAGGGTGCATTAGAGAGTTACCCAAGGTAACACAGGAAGACTGTCACAGAAACAAGAACAAGATTCAAGTTTCAAGTCAACATAAAGTAATTTTTTTCTACTCCTTCTAAAGGAAGATTTAGACATGTCAAAAATCAAAGGAAAACTCCAAAATTTACAGTTTCACCCTAAATAAATAAATCCTTTGCTCAGCTGAAAGCTGTCATTTCAGAGCAGGACCCCACCTAAATAGAGATAATTTGGGAAGAGCAAGGTAGCAAAGCTGAATCTCACTCTTCAAGAGCAAAGGGAATACACATATAAATACCTTGTTGCTCCCCTACCAAGCCCCAGCAAAAAATAAGGCTGAGTAAAAAAAAATAATTTTAAAAATCTAACCCTGCCTGAGCCATCCTTGACTGATTTTGTTTGAAGATTTAGGGACAGGTTGAATAACAGAGGCTCCACCTTCTATTCCAGTTTTTGGGATTTTTTTTTGCTATACTTAGAGGCAAAATTCTTATGCTAATTTAAACCTCCCTTGTTTTAATTTAAATTCATTATTACTGATTCTACCCACCATGTACTTGAACAGATTATTCCCCCACTCTTTGAAGCCACTTACACACTTAACACAATTGAGGACTCTTTCCCTTCTCCCTTGGTTTTCTCTGTTTTTGGGAGACCCCATTCCTTCTGTCTTCCCATGCAAATAGTTCACTTTCTATGCCCATCATCAGCACCACACTCCCCTTCTAGACCACGTCTCACTGATCACATTCCTCCTGAGTTGCAGTGCCCACTGGGTTTGTAGGACTTCCCTGATTTTCCTCCCTTGTGTTCATGCAGCTGAAGGGTCCCCACCTGAGTCTTTACCTTGGAGTCTGTTCTGTTGGTGTAACCTGTGTACCCTACAGGATATCAGCACCATGTTTTTGATGTCTATGTTTCCCACCACACCAACACATCTGACAGATCCATTGTGTTCTTTAATGACCCACATCCAAGAACCTCCAGTCCTGCTGTGATTCCTTTACAAATTAATTGAGAGGGTGACAAGCAAAGTTACATGACCCTTTCAGTCCCTGTGCCAACTCGGCTGGTTGGCGCCCCCAGGGAAAGAGACGTGAACATTTCAAACTCTGGATTGGTGCTTTAGGTAAAACTGGTTTCAATTTCAAAACGTTGGCACACGTCGGGGGTGCTGAAACGCTCTCCAACTGTCAGCACTTTGGCAGGGGCACCACTTGGCTTTCAGTGCCAATCTGTCTTTAGACATCACAGTCTGTAAACCTGCAGATGGAGTTTTCCACAAGCAGAAGCTGACATGTCAGAAGCTTGATGGTGGGATCCGCTGGCCAGGCTCCAGCAGCAGTGTCTCTCCCTCTCAGTGGGATGTGGGCTGAGCAAACAGGCAGCTAAAGCCACATGCTTTGAGGGTTTGGGCACACCCCAGCAATCCCTTGTTCCCTCTTCTAAGAGAGGAAGCCTAGCAGGCTCTTTGCAGGAAAGCTAAGAGCACAGAGATATTTATTAGCATACCTTTACTGGTGCCATAGACAAGATTACATTCTGGTTTGCAGACTGTTGCTTCACTAGCTAGTTAGACCAAGTGTCCTGGTTTTGGCTGGGATAGAGTTAACTTTCTTCCTAGTAGCTGGTACACTGTTGTATTTTGGATTTAGTATGAGAATAATGTTGATAACACACCAATGTTCTAGTTTTTGTTGAGCTGTGCTTACTCTGAATCAAGGACTTTCCAGTTTCCCATGCTCTGCCAGTGAGGAGATGCACAAGAAGCCAGGAGGGGACACAGCCAGGACAGCTGGCCTGAGCTGACCAAAGAGATATTCCAAACCACAGAACGTCATGCCCAGTGTATAAACTGGGGGAGCTGGCCATGAGCTGCTGGTCACTGGCTGGGGACAGACTAGGCATCAGTCAACAGGCAGTGAGCACTTACACTGTGCATCACTTGTCTTTCTCAGACTTAGTCTCTCTCTTTTTTTTCATTACAATTATTATTATTGCTATTATTATTACTAGTATTTTTTTCAATTATTGAACTGGTTTTATCTCAATCCACGAGTTTGGGGTTTTTTTTTCACTTTTTCTCCTCATTTTCCTCCCATCTGACAAGGGCAGGAAAGAGTGAGGAGCACCTGTGTGGTACTTAGTTGCCAGCTAGAGATAAACCACAACACCAAGTTCAGTGGGTTTGTGTTTCTTTTGGTGGTGTTTTTTGTTTTGTTTTGGTTTTTTAAAAATTATTTCATACAAATTTGGCCTTAATACCTTCCATATCAAATGCTTCATTCTACTCATATTAGGAGTAACCGTATCAGGTACCGTGCAGAGTTTGTGCATCCCTGGAGGCAATCAGATAGGTGTAAGTGCCTCATCAGCACAGGCTTGACATTAAACCTGTCACAGAAAAGTAAATACAAGATTTTGGAATAAAGTCAGCCTATAAAATCCAAGAGACTGAGGTCTATCCTGGAATCTGGCAACAGGACAGGGACAGAGCAGCACATTTACCTCTACTCTCCTAGACTGCCTAATACTGAAGCCAAGCTTAGTATAGACTAAGCTGTAAAAGGGATTCTGAGGGATATATCAATGCTCTTCCAGCCTGCAAGAAAATTAATTTAGAAAATGCTTACAAGCATTCCATTAAGAGTATCTCATCCATTTGACTTTTGAAAAATGTCAGATATTCTTAAACTACTATCTTGCAGCCAACAAATAAAAACACCTAATAAGTATCACTACAATAGTAACATTTTGGAACATACATTTACATCTGTTCTTGCTAGTTACCAAATATACACTCATGTCTAAATATTCAGCAGATAATTGATATTTCTGGATGTGACATTGTGAATGATATTCCCCTCAAAGTGGTGGGAATACATTATGACTCACACATGACATCTGCCTTATGCCTAAGGAGTTATTTAAACAAGAGTATTTTATCAGGGGATTATTAATATTGGAACCTAAATTAATGAGCATTAACCTGAGTGAATATCTAGAAAATATTACGAATGGGTAGGAGGGGAGAAAACCTACTTGATGACTCAGAGCAAAGTTTAAAATATCACTTAAGGGGGTATAATGAGTACAGAAATAATAATTTGAAAATTTGAGTCAAATTATGTCTGAGGTAAAATTTCTTAAGGGTAGCAGCAGTGCCCCCCATCACCACAAAGTCACCACAGGCATGGAACAAAAGTACCCTTTTTCCATCAGCCCAAGATCTGACTGAGAGAATGACACAATGCAAACATTTCAAGGATTCATAGGCACTGTTTGAGAGCTTTAGTCCAACAGAATTATTTCTTAGGCTAGAAGACAACACTTCTAACTGTAAAAGAAATTTGACTCAGTTGTGTATCACTGCAGCAAATGCTATACTGGGGTGCTCAAATAGGAGCACTGGCTGTAGGATGCAAGTATTTTTTCCCTTCCATTCACCAGTGTTGAGGCCAAGCTGAGATTTTCCCAGGTGCAGCACTGCAGTAGTTGGAATATTGGCTGGGTAAAGAAAGGCTGTAGGACACCACAGCATGCAGAGAGGTAGAAAATACAACCTCTGAAGAACTACAGAGAAAGTTCAGTCTAGAAAACAGAAACATAGGAGTGCACAGGATCATATTTGTGTATACAAGAGCAGCCAACAAGACTGGAAATAAACTGTTGTCCACATCTGGGGGGGAGGGCAAAGAGTAGTAAATTTAAATTATAATGAGTGGAAACTCAGGATGTCATAGGTTTAACATTTCTAACACTCAGCAAAGCAGCTGAAGAAGAAATGGGGATGGATGAGGAGGAGGTACTGGGGTCCCTTCAAAGAAGGAATTTAAGCAATGTGTCAAACATTTCACACTTGAAAAGAGTGGACTTTGGGGTGTCCTAACTGTGGCATTCCTGCATCTGAGGGAGCCTACAAGAAAGATGGAGAGGGACTTTTTACAAGGGCATGTAGTGACAGAACAAGGGGAAATAACTTCAAATTGAAAAAGAGCAACTTTAGATATTGGGAAGAAATTCTTTCTGTAAGGGTAGAGTCACTGGCACAGGCTGCCCAGAGAAACTGTGGGTGCCCCATCCCTGAAAGTGCTCAAGACCAGACTGGATGGAGCTCTGAGCAATCTGGTCTAGTGGAAAGTATCCCTGCCCAGGGTTGGAAACAGGTGGTCTTTAAGGTCCCTTCACACCCAACCATTCTATGATTCTATGACTTGATATGCCACGAATGACAAGAGCAGAATTGATATATCTTGTGGGAGAAGCTCTTTGCTAATCTTGAGAGATAAGGACTTTGAGGAGCCATTTCCTGTGATTAACAAACAGACAGAACGCTGTTCCTACTCACACCAAACCCATTTCATTTAGCAGCATGCAGGCACCTAAAAGAAGACCTGGGGCTAAGAATCAAACATGCAGCTTGGCAGGTAGTAATAGGTAGCCAGCATTTTCCTCTCTCTTTAGAGAATTTATAAAGTACACTCTCAGAGAGAGGTTGTCTCTCTCACATATGGGAATATGTCTAATTAGAAATGTTTAACTTATCCATCTTACAGTTGGAATAGGCCACCAAGGGCTCAGAGCATAGGCACCATCTGACAAGCTTTTAATGGGAACCCAGCAAGCCCTCAGTTGTTTAGAAGCATGACTACTAATCTGAACTTCCCAAATGTATTTCTTGTCCTTTATGAAAAAATAATGAAGTTTTTCTCTGTGAGTATTTATAGTACCTCATGAATTTGGGATGAGTACTAGCAAATAGTTTAACAGTCAGTGAAACAATAGTAAATAAATACATAAAGACTTGTACTCAAACTTTGGATGCAGTGGTTTCTCCTCCCTTGGCTCCAATTAGCAAAGGGCAACTCACATGCCAAGCCTTGAAATGTGTGGTCTTTTACATGGCATAAGCATTAACTTTTCAGGGACTAAAAGGGAGCTCCCACTGGGTGGTTTGCCTGCCTTGGTCCTCACTGGCTTATAAAGCATTAGCAACTACATTGGTCATCACAGCTGACATTCAGCTTGATGCATCTGGCACTAGAAAGCCCCAAACTCAGAGGTGATGGGGAGCACTAGTGACCATGAGGGCCCTAAGCAAGGGCATGATCTCAAGGGATTTCAGGTTTGTTCAGCCGAGCAAGAACTTCAGTGAGCACTCATGAAACCAGTTCAGAGTTCCTGGTCTCCCCTTTAAAACAACCCAAATCCCACCCACAACTTGGAAGTGTTCATAAACCATATAGATGTGGTGCTTAGAGACATGGTTTAGTGGTGGGCTTGGCAGTGCTGGTTGGACTCAAGGATCTCAGAGGTCTTTTCTAATCTTAGTGATCCTGTGATAATTCTGTCTAAAAAAAGCATAGGACAAGACTAAGTCCATGGAAGGATGACAAGGCCAGTCAGAGGAATGAATGACTAAACAGAGCAGGTGATTTAAGCCTGAAAGGGAGATAAGTGGAAGGGGAAGGAAAATTTCAATTGGATCTACAAAAATTTCAGAACTACCTCATCTGTGCCAACCAGTAAGTAATTCATTCCCATTTTTCCTAACATGATAGTGTGTACCAAATGAAAGAACTCTGGACAGCAACTTACACAGAGTCATGGATGGAAAATTCAGTTACTTGGAGACAGTGTGTAACTATATATTTCTAAGTAGTTCCTGGAGTTTTTCTTTAGGAATAGGACAACAAAGGAAGCAAACTGTTTGCTTTGGTTCCCACCTTCCTCATTCCACACATTTTCTGGAAAGAAAAAGTGCTACTTATTGTGCATAAACCCAATGGCTGGAGAGAATGAGGGCTCAGCAGAGTTTGCTTTCATTCTTGTACCACAGAGCAGTAAATCAGTATGCAGAACCATAGAATCACAGAATAGTTTGAGTTGGAAAGGACTTTAAAGATCACCTTGTTTCAAGCTCCTGCCATGGGCAGGGACACCTTTCACTAGACCAGGTTGCCCAGAGCCTCATCCAGCCTTGCCTTGAACACTTCCAGAGATGGGATGTGTTTTGTCCAACTTCTCTGGGCAAAACTTGTAAGTGACAAGTTTTGTGCTCACAAGCACTCCAGTGTCACCACCCCAGAGCAAAGATCAGAGTAAGTCAATCAGAAAGACAGCTCTGGCAAGCAGAAGTGGGGTCATCACAATCTTCTCCCACAGAGAGTTGCAGCAATGAGGAATGAATTCTCACCCTTGTCCAACCCTTCCTCACCAGGATTGGTTTGAATCCTCCCATGGAAGGACAACAGCCCTGAAATCAACAGCATATGAGCCTGATCTGAACAACCCCAATCCAAAGCCTACTCGAACCTCCACAGTAAGAGCAACATCACTCACAGAACACCTTTTGTATAAACACTTCAAGGAATGAGATTCATAGCTTCAGTTGCAATATTCAAGACATAGATTAGAACTCCAAAATAGCCCATCTCAGGTAGGACCAGACGCAGGTGGTGTTTGCTGTGCCCTGTCCTTCTGAGTGCCTCCTTTATTGGTGCAGAAACAACATCTTATTTGATTATTATAAACAAGATTTGTTTGCAGTATCAATGGTGGTGCCAAGCTTCCATTCAGCCTTGTTTCATTTATGAAAAAAGATTGCTTTGATTTGGGCTTATGATTTTTTTTTCCTGTGTATTTGCAATACAAGGAACAGAAAAACCTTCTCTGATCAGGAAGAGGACAGGAACAAAAGTGCAAGGCTCTTGACTGAAGACAATTTTGATATGATGATGCTTTGTTGAACACGAATATTTTTTAAGAAAACAAGGCCTAGAAAAATGTATTTTTAAAAAATAATACCCAAGTACTTTCATGACAGAAGCAATAAGTGCACAAAGATAAAACATGCACTGACATCTCTCTCATACACTTACAAGTATGTCAGAGTTCCCAGGGAAAACTGTTACATTGACCTTCCTCCAAAGACATACAGAATTATTTTCATTCTAACAGTGTAGTAATTAAAACCAAGATGAGGACAGAATGTTTGAAACTACCTCTTATGCAAAGCTAAGCACTCAAATCCCATTCTGCAGATCAACTGGGATAGCTGGGGGAAGGAGGAACAAACTTCTGAGCCCTGAGCCTTCCTCCAAAACAAGTAGCAGGAATTGATATGTACAGGCCTGGGACATCATTGGGTGTCCTTAACCACTGAACAGTCAAACCTAAGATGGAAACGTTCAAGGCCAGCCTGGACAGGGCTCTGAGCAGCCTGATCTAGCTGAAAATGTCCCTGTTCATTGCATCAGGGTTCGAATAGATGGTCCCTTCCAACCTGAACTATTCTGTGATTCTATGGAGACCTCTAACTCTCCTCTTTGCATAGCCATGTTTTCACTGATAATTTTCAACCAGTCATTAATATTTTATCTGAAAGCTGTACAGCAACCTTTTTTTAGTACTTGACAGCTTGCAAAAGAAGAAGTGAGTGTGGAAGAATGGCTGAGTGACAAGAGTAGCAGAGAGCTGGTGGGAAATGATCTTTATTATCTCTATTCAAGCAGCCTAAGCAACCTCAGGAGGAGGTTATGGAAACCCTATGACCAGGTCAAGTGCATTTTCGTGGCTTACAGGTATAAGAAAATTCTTGCTTCTACTTGTTGACTTGAGAGGAATCCATAATTAACAGGGTCTGAATTAGGGGACCTATCATGGAATTTCACTTCCTGAGAGTCTTGACAGTAAAACACAGGAAAAATTGACACAACAGCTCTCGTTTGGGCTCAGTACACAGTGTAAGCATTGTCTAGTCCTAAGTAATTCCTGAACACTGAGGAGTTTAGGTAATAAGGGAAGTAGGAGATAAAAAAAGATACTTTTTTAGGAAAGAGACCTTCTCCCAAACACTTCATGCCACCAGTCTGGTAATTCTGCCACAGCCAAGTCCTATTACTTCAAAGGAATAGTCCAGGCAAAACAAGACAAGCAAAGCCAAGTTAAGCGAAGCAAATGGAGCTGGCAGAGCTGCTGACAGAGGCAGGTGAGTCCCAGCACTGTCAGCGCAATGCTGTGCTGCAGTTCTTGCTTCCAGAGCAAGCGCTAAGTTTGCACTAATTTTTACACTTTTTATTTTCCTTCCCTTCTCCTTGCCTGGCATGATTTGTTAAGTAGTACCCTGTCCAGAAGGAAGGGGAATTAATAAGATGTCAGCTTTTCCAGACTCCTTTTTTGAGGCAATCTAAATTGCAAAGCTCAGCCAAAGTCCTCCACTCCCCCCACCTCTCTCCCTGCTCAGCTGACCCAGCTTAGGAAAGCAGAGATGCCTGCCTTCAGCCATTAGGCTGTTAAGAGCCTGGCACTAACACTATAAATATCCCATATTCAAACATTATCATTGAGCTCCCAGAGAAGAAACTGCCTTGATTGAAGAATGGACTCATTAAGCGAGCGAAGTGACAGCTCCCTTTGCAGTTTCTAAATGCATCTGCTCTGATGGGATTAGAGATGCGTTTCCCACCGGGAGGAAAGAATGGCCTTAATGCCAGGTCTGCCTCTGGCTACATCATTAAGCAATAAGACATGACAGGCAGTACATTTTCAGGGGGTGTTTTGCATACTTAGGTGTGCAGTGTGGTGTGACGGTCATAGCAGAGCAATCTTAGCCCCCAAGAGCTGTGTTTTTGGTACATTTTATACAGACCCTTCAGCCAGCCAAACCCTAGGTATTCGCAATGCAGTAATACTAGGACCCAATCAGAGAGCACTACTTTTTGCTGCCCAAATAATTTTTGGGTGCAATTCACCCCTGCTGCCTAAAAACCATGTAATCAGACTTTAGATGAAACACACAGAAGTCGCCTTATCTATTAAGAAGGATTTGTGAGCAATCATCAGTTTAGACTTGCTAATAACAGTCCAAATCCTGGAGAATTCCCTAGGCAAGTGCCATGCCAAAATATTCACAGATGGATGAAGAGAGCCAGCACTGATCCCACAGGTTTTTGACATGCCACTAAGCACAGCTGCAGAAAACCAAGCTGTATCTCTTGTGCATGACTCTTTAAAAGGCTGGGAGATTGGTACAAACATTGATGAGGGCCTCTACATCATCTACTGCCACCTGGATGTAGGTTTGCTCTCAGCTAATACCATTTCTGTTTAAGAGTCCCACCTATCACCACTGAAGCAAATAAAATGGCGTTAGAGCTCTTCACCCTCTACTACTGGACACATGGTGAAAAAACATGATTTTTGCCCATGCAGGAAGTACAAGTGCCCTGCCTAGTCAGTGCAGAGGACAGCAAGCAACCCTTAAAACCAGGCAATACCTACATCTGACAAGGCCATTGTTGTCAAATAGAGCAAGACAGATCCTGATGACTGGCTTAAGGGTGATCAACTCACCTTAAAATCAGTAGGGTGGTCTTGAACCTTTCAGATCCCAAATGATGGTGAAGAAATTAATATAGCAGAGTCTACCTATTACTGCTTTCAATGTGTCAGTCCTTCATACACCAGGTCTTGCAGCTCCTCTTTCCTCTGGACTCTGAATTGCTGAAGTCACTGCTGACTGCAGTTGCCTGAATGTATTCATAACCTATTGCTTACTCAAATAAATTTTTCAGAGCAGAAATTCTGTAAAAATCCCTCAAGCCAAGCACCTTAAAATGAAGATACTGAAAAATACCTCCAGATACTTTTCAAAAGCATATACTCTTTCCTGCAGACTGCTATGAATGCAAAATACAAGCTACATATTTCATATCTCCACAAACCAAAAAGCAAGTCTGCTCGACGTGCAGTTTGGTTGTGTGGTTTATACACACTATGTGAGCAATTTAGGAAAGCGAAAACTGCACAAAAGAGACAGTAAATGTGGGAATTATTCCTTGGCTCACAAAAGGCTAATCATGTGATCAAACACCACACACTGAAAGAGCCAGGTGCTCACAGCTGCTAACATACTCTGACCACAGCAAATGTTCTCATCAAGTAAGCCCCCTTACTTCAAAGCAAGCTATGAAATATGTAAGGGTTCTCTTACAAGCCTGAGCTATTTTCTAAGTTGCTTAAATGAATTCATGTGGAGGGGCTTAGGTCTGGCCAGCTCAGCACAACTAGCAGTGAGCAGCTTTAGACTCATTTAATACTGGAAAAGAGCACCTGCAGTATCTGTGGACTTGGTACTTCATTCCTGAGAGAGGTTTAGCCAGAACACACAAAGTTTATTTCTCTGCTGTCTCTGAGATTTGTAACAAGTGTTTCCTATCAGTAAGATACTACATAATAGGGGAAATTAAAACAAATATGACTCATTAGCCCCTTTTTTGGATGGAATGAGAAAAGGGGCTCAGGTATCCAACATCATCTCTCACTGCTCAGCTTAAAAAAAATATTTCACTCCAATGTTTTAGTCAAAAGGTTTCTGTTTCTACCTTCTACCTGGAAAAGACATTTCCATCCATGCAGCAGATGAACTCAAGTTATGCCCTAGGAAGCCTCCCATCCTACCTCTTCTGTATGTTTTTATCAATTACCAAGGCTGGTATTCAAGCTCCCACCCTAATCTGGTGCTGTAGTGCAGCCACAGCCTCACATTAAAGCATGAAAATTTAAACTCCTCATGGTTTGCAATATTTACAAATCCATGAAAGTAATGCAAGCAAATAGCAGTCGTCTGGGGTTGAAAAAAGCTGCCGTGCTGAGATGCTTTCTACTAGCAAATCTGTTCCCATCTTTTATTTACAGGAATTTAAGAGAGTTCATTAGTCATAGAACAATTCATATTTCAAGATAGGTGAGAGCCACACAAATGTACTATGTTCAGTATCTCCCCAAGTGTTTCCACATTTTTATAGGAAATGCAGATGCTGAAACTTTTCAGGCAAAAAAGCCTGAAAAAGGCAAGTAACTGCTGCAGAGGGTCCCACCCAGGCTGTGCTACACAAACCTCTGCCAAGAGGAAGGTGTCCTCTCAGTTCCCAGAGAGACAGAGCCTGGCATGGAAACAATTTTACTAAATTCATATCTGTCCAATTTTTTTCAAGCCTACACAATATTGGATTATCTTTCAGCTTTAACTTGAGGTAGATTTTTAAAAAGCTGCATAAGTTCTGTGCCACTCAAACCTTTTTTTACACATTTGCTATAATGTTCCTAGAAACAGAAGGGCCACCTTGCAAGAATATTCCCATTTCTTTTATTCACAGGTAGCTTTGTGTTACAGGTCCCTTTGGCAAGAAATATTAGTAATATATTTCTGTCTCTGAAAATATTCAAGGTCACATTCGATGGGTCTCTGAGGAACCTGATCTAGTTGAAGGTGTTACTGCTCCCTGCAGTGGGCTTGGACTAGTTGGTTTTCAAAGGTCCCTTCCAACCCAAACTATTCTATGATTCTATGCTGGGACAGACTCTTTACCAAATGGAAAAGGGATTTTCTTGGTAGCCTTCACAACCTGTCCCAACATCCTTTTTTTTTGTAAATATGTACGCTTTAGGAACTAGGCAATGGAGAGAGTCTGACTTACCCCACAGGCAAACTATATTCCTGCAAATTGCCTTACTTGTCTCTATGCCAGTTTGCTGTTAGATAAGATGAAGCACCCTTTGGGAAGAGAATATTGATGAAGAGAACTACATAAGGAGCTAGATAAGTGGTTTTTTTGTCAATAGCGTATGAATATTCTACCATGAGGATCCTTTTGTCTGAGGATCTTCAACAACATGAAGCTGAGAAACATTCAAAGCTTTCCGATTAGAGAAAGCAGAGGGATCCATAGCATTCAAAATGGATTATTTTTACAAGAACATCTGTAAATTCAGAATACATAGACAAGGCAGATGATGGAAACTCAGGAAACCTCCTTCACTTCAGTTGATTTTAACTTTCTTTCTAGAGGTACCAAGGCTACTCTTCTTCCTTCTTGTCTTCTACATCCTTTCTCTTGAGAACTCTGCAGGACTCTACAGAAACCTCTTGTGAGCCTAATATATAGTCTATACAACTCATAACACAGTGATCCCTGTTCTTAATTCACCCATAGATATTACTGGAAGAAAACAAAATATAGCATCCTCATTAGCATATGTGTTATTCCTGGAAGGCTCAAAGATTTTCCCATGAAGCTAGGACTGTTTTGGTTTGAAAGGTTTCAACAATGTTCTTCTGCCAGCTTTTCCCCAACCCAGTCATAACTTATTAAGTGATACTGCAAATTTACTTTAATCACTGCTCCTTCCCCTCATCTCCTCCTCCTTACAGGGTTTCAGAATAATCATAAATTTAATTTATTCTTGTTTAAAGGCTTAATGCTGTTCTCCACTTTCCTGACATCAGAAATCCAGGGAATCACAGTCAGCCTTTGGGAAACCATCTGAGATGGACACAACTCTCTTGGGTTGTCTTGAAAGGTGCACAGAACAGTGCAGGCATGTTTCCTCTGTAGGACAGAAATTGCCCCAGTGTACAGCCTACATGTCCTTGTCATGTTAACCTGAACAGATGCCAAGCACTGCCCCTGGCTACAGCTTTAAAAAATATTACCTTATTTATCAAGGAGATGCCTTGAAAGCCCTGTGATACAGAATACAGCTGGCTGAAGCCTTCCCCTCCCCTCAAATAAAGATCGGTCTTGCAACACGGTGCACACAGGACATAGGTAGGTTCAGAGTCCCATAATAGGACTTGGAAAGCAATCTCATACAAGAGGAATTAGTTGGCTTACTCTAAGAATATCCAGAAGTTGTGAATACAGCAGCAGTCCTGAAAGTCTGGTGAAGTGTTGCCATTGTTGCCTATCCCAGTGCTACTGGAGACTTTCTGCTAAAGCCCAACCTAGTTGTTGTGTTTGATGTGAGTGAACATCCAAGCACACAGGTGCTCGTGACTGTCACTAGCACTACATCAGGCAGGCCTCAGACTCCAAATCAGCCTGGAAATTTCAGAAAATGGGATTATTTTGAGACTTGTGTCTGGACTGTGCTAGAACACAGCCTTCTCCCTTCAGTTCTGTGTGTGCTGGTGGACCTCTACATGAAGGTCTCATTCCCTCTTTGGATTTCCTCTGTTCTGGAAAATTCAGGGTTTCTGCACCTGGAGCTGGGCTGGAGCTCAATCGTCTCCATCGAAGCCACGCTGACAGAAATCACATAAAGAAGAGCTCTGGCCAGTGCCAGTGTGCTTGAAAACACACACACAGAGCCAAATTCTGGCACTCACACAAGTCTGAAATTTAGAAGGCTTGGCAAGTCTGGACTTGAAATTAATCATGGTTAATTAAAAATAAGGACACACCCCTGAGTCAAATTCTGAGGTGGGGAGACATTTCTATTGGGCGTCTTACCCCTTTCCACACCCAAAATGTTTCCACTTTATTGGTTGTAAAAGAAAAAAAAAATCCTTTTTCTGTCAGTTTACCATTAATTCTTCAATTTGTTTACAAGGCAGCAAGTGAAAGACTCTTCTATGAGGAGCTAAAATGCTTACAGATCACTATGAGTTCAAAGGATGTGTCATGGAAATACATTGGGGAGAATTACTATTTCTCATCAGTGGGATAATTGCAGGCAATCCATCTGAAGGTTAGAACACAATATTTGGAAGAAGTTATTGCTTCTACATTTCTTTATAGTCTGACATGAAAGATCTGAAACTTCTTCTGCATGTGACTCAAATATGAATAAAGCTCATAACGAAACATAATAGAGGAAAATGAAAAATTCCTGGCTGATACAGAGGCATCTGCACTGTGGTTAAATTATATTTTGATTTTCAGCTCATTTGTTTGTTCCTCCAGACAGCTACTGATCTTGTTCTAGAGGATCTTAACTCTGTTGAGGACCCCTTGACTTTGTTGACTTTTAGTCATGCATCAGGGAGACTTTAAATAAATCAGACATTGCTATTGGCCAATAATAAAAAAACCCCAGAAGATACTGCTTGTATCTACAAATTGCTGAGGATACATACAGAGCTGTATTCTCCATCCTTGGGGCAGATAATTCATCTGCAGACCTATAGGCTTTCACTGCTTAAACCAAGGGTTCTGGGCTGTTTAAACCAAGTTTGCCAGAAACTCTCATAACGTAGTGTGGGAGTTCCTATAGTGAATGAGCCAGCAGAAACACAAGAAGATTGTTTTCCTAAACTCATCATAACAAAGGATCAAAAACTGAACTTACCTGGAAAGAAGTGTAAGACAGTATTGCCTTCTCATGTCCAGAACTCATCCCTTACAGTTCAGGTCTCAAAGTCCCTTGCTGGAATCCACTAAAACCAATTCTGTCACTCATCACATGAGCTTTCCATCCCTCCCACTTCTAGCATGTGTAAGAACAAGTTAGCTACGAGATATGGAAAAGGAATTTTCAAAAGTGGACTTACAAAGATGGAGAGACAGAGAACAACACAGAGACTGTGGAGCTCCAAATGTTTATGGCAGAAGTTTAAGGAAAAACTGGACTCTGATAGCTCCTGGACATTTCTTCATCTCAAGGACCACTTAGCCAGTATACGATTGTTCATAGAAAGCTGTAACCCCTCCTTTTTTAGGGTTTTCCCTATGGATATTTCCCCATGTACACCCCTCCTCTTGTTCCCCAACCTGGCAGACCCCTTGTTGTTTTATCTCCAGTTCCTCTCCGTGTTGTTTTCTTCCCCCTCACAGTTTCCCTCCTTTACCCTGAACTCTGCTTCCCTAATGCTTCATTTTCCCGCCTTTGGTTATTGCCTATGTTTGGTTGTTCTGTTACTCGTTACACACTCCACCCTTTTCCCTATCCAGTCGCATCCAAGTTCCAGAACCTTCCCTCAAGACCCTGTAAAAACCCCTGCTCCGTGTGAATAAACGCCTTTTGTGCCTTCACCCCCAACCTGGTGTGGTGTCGTGTACAGAAGGTTCTCAGTCGGTAGCTCGTCATCTCTCCATCTTAAAGCCCAGAGTGGTTTCTCTGCCAAGACCTGGCCTCTGAGCACAGAAGTCCCCTTGGAGTTCACCATGTCTAGGAGTCAAAATGCCAGACCATAGAGAAGGCCCAGAAGAATTCTATTTTACTGGCTGCTGTCATGCTAGAGCTGGGGTGGCAAAGATCAGTCAATCACCTCAGAATTGCTGACCAAGAATTTGGGGATTTCAAGAACTGCATGTTCGACACAACTGTATTGGAATAGATTTAAGCAATCTGACATCCTCCCCAGTCTTTACTCCTGAGCATTTATTGCTCATAATTGGTGCAGATTCTTGCCTTCAGCAATTTCTCACCCAAGTAATGCAACTAAAGATACCAACCGTGCTGTGGGAGCACAGCACAGCCTTGGGCACTAAATGCTTCCCAAGAACATTCCCTGGCAGATGGCATAAATTTAGTGAGCTGCAGATGGGAAAGGGAATCCCCAGGAGATGCAGTGACAGCACAGACACTGCAAAGGAGATATTATTTCTGTGTCCTCACAACCCATTTCCACACAGCTCTCGACCTTTCTCCACATTGTATTGGGAATTGAGCATCTTTAACAAATCACACTTGTCTGAGACAGATATGAAGAAGAGAGGCATAAGCAGCATTTACTAATCTTGAAGAGAGATCACTGAGACACCAAGGGCCTATCTCTAAGACGTGGGGTGTGAGATGCTGGCTCCGTGTCAGCATGTAGATGCACTAGTACAATTGTATTAGCAGAAGCAAGGAAATTCCCTGACTTCTGCTGCCTCCAGGCCTCTGTTGTCTCTTTGCTCACCTCTGAGCTCTGCAATAGAGATGCACCAGCTGTCTCTGAGCTCCCCTGAGCTCTGCACACTGTGCTGTTTCAAGGGCTGAAACACTTCCAGTTCTTGTCATAAAGTACCTCTGAAGTACAAGATCACACCACAAGATCATAGCCATGGAAGAAAAAAGTTGTATGGGCCCAGAAAACAACAGCTGGACTACATCAAACAAGCTAGCTACATTTAAAATACATTTCTTGTCCCATATCTCAAAGCCACCTTCTCATATCTCCATGTACATGGGCACAAAAGGTCCCAGGACCTGCTGGGGTCACCTGCTGAACTACATTGGAAATCTTTACAGCACCAACACAGTAAGGTTATTGCATGACATACCTGGGCATGTGTGAAAAAGCAGGAGACAACTGAATAGAAAACAATACAGCTCTCAGGATTAAGAGAAGGAATCTCTTCCCATGTTAGAAATATTCATAATTTGGTTACCAGACCACCTTGGCGAGTCATGCCTTTCAGGAGGCTTTCACCTTAACCAAATGCTTAAGCATCCCGCAGCACCAATATCCCCATCCAAAGTGAAACCTGGATAAATGACTAAAAAAGTACTGACATTAGAAGTGCTACACTGCAGTGAGTCACTCAATTAGCAACCTCTAAGCAATGTTTAGTAGCCAGAGAAGGGCTGTCCTGTCTGGTAAGTGACTCACAACATGAAAGAACGTAGCACAGTAGCAATCAATCCCAAAGGTGAATAAGCAGCAGCAGTTTTGTCCAAAGGCTGAGTAGCATAGGCAGCAACACATCAATATGATCCCTGCTTCTACTTCTTTCCACTTAGTTAAATGAGCACTACTGAGTGTAAGCCGATTGTATCATGCCGTGTCTTATCTAAAGGGTGAAGATCAAAGAGCACCAGAGGGAGAGGTTTTCAGACACTCACATAACTTTACTATTGCTAAAATCCTTATTGCAACAGTTGTCTGACTCTAAATATGCTTCAGAAGATCACGGGAAATGAACTGCACAAATTCTACATGAACAGAGACTTGGATCTACTGGGAAAGACAAACAAATCTAATTTTAATTCAAAATAGTGGTTTTTTACCATTTTTTCTAGAAAAAAGATGGTCTGTCCTTTCTCCTGCCCCTAGATGCTCAATCCTATCAGAGAATGATGGAATGTTTGGGGTTGGAAGGGACCTTAAAAACTGTCTGGCTTCAACCCTGTCTGCCATGGGAAGGAACACCTTCCTCTAGACCAGGTTGGTCAGGGACTGATCCAACCTGGCCTTGAACACTTCAAGGGATGGGGCATCCACAGCTTCTCTGGGCAGTCTGTTACAGTGCCTCACCACCCTCAGAGTCAAGACCTTCTACTTAATATCTAATCTAAATACCCACCTTCAGTTTAAAGTGATTACCCCTTATCCTATCGATACATGCCTGTGCCAAAAGTCCCTCTCCTCTCCATCTCTCTTGTAGCCTCTTTTTTAGATACTGGAAGGTGCTCTCAGGTCCCTTTGGAGTCTTCTCTTCTCCAGTCTGAACAACCCCAACTCTTATCCTGTCTTGATAAGAGAAGTGTACCAGTCCCCTGAGCACCTTCATGGCCTCATCTGGACTCGCTCCAACAGGTCCATGTCCTGAAATAGGGTGGCTACATATTACAGGGAGGATGTCAGAAAAAGATGAGCTTACAGTGAATGCAGAGGAAGGCTTGGGGCTTTCTCTTTCTGCCCCTGGGGCACAGTCCTGAGTCCCACTCCCTCACCATCCATAGGCATTATAAAGTACAAGGGGGCAGCTGAGATGGTAAAGCTCATCTCCTTTCAGCCTTTGCCCTTAGTGAGTGACAACCTGACCCTGCTACCTCTTACTGTGACTCAGGATCTGAGCAGCAACCTGAACGTCAAACCAGCATAAGCAGAGTGAGCAGGGAAAGTAGTAGAGTTTTCTTACTTAAAAAGATAAAGCTGTCACACACCCTCCCACACTGTAGTTTTCTTAGTGGTCCTGAAAGCTGAGGACAGCTGGTGGCTCCTTGGGAAGGAGCTGGATTTGCACAGCATCACACAGGAATTCACCAGGCAGATGGAAAGTTTGTGCTACCAAGGCACCCTCCAGACAAGCCATGAAATCACCCACTTTCATTCTGAAAAGCAGAAAGATTTTAAGGATCACACAACATAACTGGAAAGGAGATGGGTGTCTGGGCAGGTGGACACTGCCATGAGCAGATGCAAATTCCCTCCATGGTTCTCATATACTACATGTGTTTGATGGCTCCATGCAGACTTATCCACAGATACAGTCAGTATAATGTTTCCAAATCTCTGCTCTGTTCATAAGGTATTCCTTACCACAGGAACTTAAAAAATGCGGAACACAAAGCCAACTTCTTTAGTGCTAAAAGTTTGACTCTACAACCTTAGCACCTTAATTTCCTCCTTTTAAGACATGCAAATACAGATAAAAATACTCTAACGGTGCTGACAAAGCCTTCACAATGCTGTATCTGGGGTTATCGCATTATTCACAGGTTAGCAAGCCTTACATGAATAGTGCAGCTCATTTGGTTGATTTTTTATTCAACTTTCATACAGTGGTACATAATGGCACAGCATGTCATAAACCCTCGAGAATTCTATTTTAATGTCTTCCCCAAATATTTCTGAGTTAGCATTACAACAGTTGCTTTCAACTCCAGAGACAAATTCTTTGGAATGCATGAAGGCAGATGAGCAGAACTCAGGAACAGCCTCAAGATAAACTAAAAAGCAAGAAAAATCCTTTTTCACACTTAAGGACTTGGTATTGACTCAGAATTTCCCAGTATAATGATGTTTTCCTCCCTTCAACAGCACACAAGGGCCAGATCCATCTGCAGAGATGGTATAATCCAAAACAGCTGATGTTGCAGTCTGGTGTTCTTGGGCAGACACCTGGAGGTCTTCTTTCCACTCCCCCATCCCCATCCTGTAAATCCATTCTGATGGGAAGGTGCAAGGTAAGGGCTTATTAAGCTTTTATTATCAATACTAGAGGCAAGTGAGAGTCTGTAAATCCCATCGTTTACTTGTTAATGCAGAAGTATTTTCACATACAGCAGTATATTAGCTTGGAAGTCAGCCCAAGCTCTTCCATTCCACATCAGTGCCTTCAATCTATTAATTGGACATGAAAAACCCTAACTATTCTCCTTTATCCAGACAAGCTCTCACTTTGATATATTTCTGAGCTAACTTTAAAGAGTTGCACAGAAGACTGCTCCAAGTGAGGCTTCCTATCTATCTGTCTCAAGAGCAGTGCCCAGTATGTGCTCCAGACAACATCTCACACAAAGATGCAGGCAAAAGACCGAATTCCAAAAGAGCTGCCCTGACCTAGTTTCATGTCAACCTTCAAGAAACCCCAACACATGTATTATTGTTACTGAGAGAAATCCAACACTTCCTTTCTAAGCCAAGCTTAGAGGCGAAGGCAGTTTTGGGGTACAGCCCCACCCTAAAGTGGACTACAATATAGTCTCCCTATTAAGTGAGGATCTGAGTTCACAAGACATTGGCTTTAGGGCAGTCTTTCCTTTGGTTGAGTGCAGAAGGAATCATGTTTACAAACTCTCCTAGGCCTGTTCCACTCAAACCCAGATTACATTCAGCCTTTGGAAAAATCAAATTGTTTTCTAACTTTACTCAGTGTAATAGAATCAAGCCCCAGAGATTTTTAGTAGTCCATGCCTCAGGATCACCTGTGTCAGATCAGGATCTCCAGAGTTAAACTATTCAAATTGTGTTTTGTCTGTTCTTATATAGTAGCATCACATCAATTCTTCTGCATAACAAAGCACTATTCGGTCAATTATTCCAGGACAATAAGGCAGGTTAACAGAAAGTAAGTAGATTATCCTTAGATAGGAAGAGTTGCACTGTATTCAGTTTTTCTTGGCAAAAGCAATGCTCTGTGGAATTATGAAGCACCCCCTTCCAGTTCTCTCTATTTCGAACAAGATCATTTGGATCCTGTACACCATTAGTCTGAGTAGCAACAATCCCAAAAGAAGTCAAAGGGACTATAATACTTGTGAAACAGCAGTCAGACCCATAATGTATCAATTGCTCATTCAGCATGAGACGAAAGTATTTCAGTTTTAATGTTTTGATTATGTTAATTCTGCCTTCAAAAGATCTTTAAGCTACAGGGAAGAGCACAGGATACTCACATAATGTTGTAGTTTGAATCTTTTAATCTCCTACTTAACACAGGCGACATAATTAACAAAATGCAGTGCCACGTCCAAAAAAAAAAAAAAAAAAAAAAAAAAAAGTAGTTTGGAGAAAAACCTTTCCAGAAAACTTTAGTGACCTTCACACAAGTATACACATTTTATAGGAAAAGCTTTGCTTAAATAATTTTTCATTTAGCCAGACCCAAATATCCCAAATTTACACATCCACTTAAACAACCACCTCAGTCCTTATACACTCATACCTCTGATTTAACAAGAACTTTTCATCATTGTTTTTCCTTTTTTAAGGAATTTAATAAAAAACATAAGCATCAAAGTCTGAAAACTAGTCTGAATATATTTTACCAGTTCTATAGGAGGGTGAAATACAGAGAGAACTGTGAGTTTGTGCATCTCAAAAATTACCTACCTGTTTAAAAGCCTTCATTAGCTTGGCCACAGACCTTTCAGGGTTTTCACCATATTCTGAATTGTTGCTTTGTCTATGTTCATTAGTTAGAATGAGATCTCTGAGTCAGCTAAGAAAGAAAGAAAGAAAATGTGAGTTTCAGCTTTCTGCAAATCTGATTGTTGAACATTTGCAGCTGATTGCATTATCCCCTGGCCTAAGCCGACTAATTGCTTTGGCTCAATTGAACGATAATTGGATTGTTCCCTATGGTTGTGGTTCAATGCCACAGCATTGTGTTATTGATAATACAGTAAAAGACTATTAAATCCATGGCCTTGTTGTGGAGAATGGTACATTTAAAATAGATATTTGTCTTTATTGTGCATATTAATTCTAATTTTCTTCTTACTTATATCTTTGTAAGGGCATTAAAAATATATTTCAAGCTGCAGCAGAGTGAAAGAGGAGAAACTGGGCCTGAGTTTTCTTCCAGGCAATAATTTCAGAAGACTATTTTCTGAGGTTTATCTGCCAAAGAGTTTCAAAATTACATTTTGGATCCTTTCCCTGGTAAACTTTAAGGAATTACATCCCAACATTTTTCCAGCTTCCTGAGATAACAGTCAAAATTACAAGACAGACAAGTCTCCCCAGCTTTAGCTCCAGCTCTCTCTTTGATGTTTATCAAGACCATGGGTTTCCATCAGTGCTCTGCTGCATGTAGCCACATCCAGAGGGTAAACTATGCAAGTGAACATTGCAGATGGAGACCTTTCTGTAACAAAGACTCTCAAATGATGCTGATTCCAGCAGCTGCAGAGCCCAGGTGCTCTGCTGAATGCTGTCCTCACCAAGGTGTGATGAGCAGGAGAACTCTCTGCTCCCATGGGTGAAGGTGAAGCACTCCTTGAGAAGAAGAGTTGTAGCTCAAATTGAAGAGACACAGGGCTGGGTGGAAAGTCAAAGCTCACATTCAGCAGAGAAGCCACTTGTAGCCCTTCCACTCTTCACCCAAAGGCAGTTTCTCCTTATCAAAATGCTAAAACACCTGTTCAGCTCACAGCTGTACTTGATCCTGATGAGGCAATATTAATTCTGGCAAAAGAGTTCTCAAATACAGGTGATTTGAATCAGAAAGAGTTACAGATATCTGTGAGTCAGGAGGTGGACTGGGACAGCCTTTGTCATACAGTTTAATGTATGCTGACCTCAAAAAAAGTCTCTAATGATTTATCAGTTTCAGGAATCATCTCAAGGGAAACATGCCTGAGTTCATATTATGGCTGAGAAGAGTTTGCCTCTGTAATAAATGAGAACTTCAAACCCTACTGCACCACCTGAGATGAAAACTGTGTCCTCCTTGAATTTCTCTTGTCTCCAGTTAGCATGCTGTGGCACAGCTATGCTCAGACCTACACCTGTTCCAAGAGCAGGGACTGAAAGGCTCTAAAGCTCCTGCATGAGGTGAATAATTAGATGATTATTCACACACAGAGCTTAATCCCAAACCCAGGGAGACCTGTGGGAGTTCACTGACTAACGACCTGCAAGTTGCTACCCAGAGACTCCCCAAAGATTAATTATGTGCCAGATCTGCTCAGATTATAGGCCTGATTTACAACACCTTTTGGTATTAAGCTTGCCAAACTCTTTTTATTTTTCAGTTTAACATTAAGTGTTTGTACTGAAGTGTTCATATTGTTGCTTCAGGGAGCACTTTTGGAGAACATTCAAAGCCAAACAGCTTAGTGGCTTCCAAGGAGAGAAAAAAACAAAGAAAAAAAAAAAAAAGAAAAAACCCCCACCACAACATAAAGATATTGGCTTGGTCCTTGGTGCCAGACCTGGGGAGGGAGGAAGAGATTTTTAGGCTATTATTTGAAAACCTCTAGCAAACTCATGGTGTGGGATGTCAGCAAGCAGAAGGGGGTCAGCAGTCACAGCCTATTCTTTCCTTCACCACATGAATATTCACACTTTCGATTTTTGATGTTTCAGCTCCTAAAATAGCCAAAGACCCTGTTCTCAGCTCCCATGAAAGATGACACTTTCCCTGCCACTTCAAGTGGACATCACTGTGGGCAGTGGTTTCTCCTTCAGCCTGAGCTTGTCTTGGGACACCAGCTGGTCCACAAAAACCCTTGCGGAGGGAGGACAGTCCAAGGTTTTACAGCAATCCATTGGGTTGGAACTTTTAAGTGAAGGTTGCCATGAGACTCTTCGGAAAGGTAAGACAGCATCTGTAGAACGGAGACTGCTGCACTGACAGCATGGATTACAGACTGTGTGGCAGTAATTTATCACTTAGAAGTTACCAGTCTGCAGTAGGGAGCAGTCTGGGATTTCCCTAATAACAGGGTTACTCATCAAAACAGCACAAAAGGAACTGAGCCATCTTCTCTCAGGCTGGAAAAAAAGAAAAGTGACAAGGAGGTAGTGAGCATGCATCGGTGCAAAAGTGGAGCTTCGTCAAAGATGCTCTTTCCAGTTTCTGGGGTATTTTTCTGGACCTGTGCTTGCGCTGTCTAATCACAGCATCCACCTCTGCAGAGGTAAGGGAGGCAAGTGGAGGACACCCAGGAGGCAGACCCACTCTTATTCACAAATAAGTCATCATCCATCTGCAGGGCAAGGCAGAGATAAAGGTCTTCCCATAGAAGACCATTTAGTCTGTGAACAGCATTCCTTCAGCTGTACAGGATGGTCATACTGAGTCTACATCCTGCCACCAGCCCCATAAGGCACAAGCTAAAGTACTAAATTCAGTAAATACAGCTATGGTTATTCCTGCAGTTCACATCAGATACAGCAGACAAATACAAAGACCCTTAAGTCCTTTGCACTTCAGCTGAAATTATTCACAAACCCCTTTGGTCAGGAAGGACTGTTTTGTAGAAACATGCTGTGGCATTACACACTCAAGTGTTTTACATTTTCTCATGTAATTTTTTGGACTCCGTCGAGGCAGTTCACAGGACCAGCCAGAGTCCTCACCCAGGAACAGGCAGCAAGCCCTGCATGGGCTTCAAGTCCACAAATTAGAAACTGATTTGAGGGGAAAGTGGCTTTACTAGTTTGTCTTGCTGATAATCTTCTCCAACTTCAAAGCTCACATCTATCTCGTGAGGTGAGGACGGTTTCTAACTTTAGTTGACCCAAATTACTTCCAGCCCTCCTCTGCAGCACACAGCAACACTGAGCCTTTGTATGGTGCCTTTGATCACTACATCTCTGAAATAAACTGGTCTGTGTCCCTCTGCAAAGACAGCTTTACAGGCAAAAGCATTTAGGTGAAGCCTATGGGTGATTCAGCTGCCCTTAACAGGATGAGTCTCTGTTTTGGAGAGGCAGCAGGGAGAACTTGAGCACAAAACACACTTTACCTGTCGAGCTTTGGTTCACTGCTGTCACATCTAAGGCCAGTTCCTCACCTAAGGGAAAGAGCCATGATCTGAGTATCCATAACATGGTCCTGCAGGTAGAAGAAACAAGCTTTCCTGAAGTCTAAGTTAGTAAAAAATGATACAATCACCTACAGCCTGCCTCACTCTCAGACTAACTTTTAAATTCATTGGGAATGGAATACTGGGACATTCTTCCTTTGCATCCTGAAATCTTTCCTATCCCTCCTTTTCTCAATCCCCTCAACAAACACACATACATACTAAAAATGCTGAATTAACACAAAATTACATATGAAAAAAATGCTTAGTATTAGAGAATTTATGTCAGGATTTTTATTAATCATGTTTTTCTCTCCAATTAATTTTTATTGTGTTCTACAGTTGTATCCTGCTGGGCAGAGCAATTAGAGATGTTGCCCATCAGTACTGGGAAGATTTTTGGTCATCCTCTATACTTACAACTCCACTGATTTAGCTGCAATGGTAGGAAAACAGCTAAAATTCTCAGGGTTATTTGTGACATTCACTTCTGTTACTTCAAAGAAAAATCAAACTCAAGCAAAGAAACACCGCATCACAGAAAAGGGCAAGGCCATTTTTAAACACCACGAATTAGCAGAACATAGCAAAACTCAGGGTTTTGCTTATTCATAGATGTGACCCCTCTAAAAAGTGAGAAAAGGGAGAATATTTTTTTTTTTTTTAAAAATGGTTTAAACTCCTCAAGAGCATATTATGTACCTGCTCTTAAACCCCACCTGATATGAACCATGCAGGCAAGTGATAAGGCAAGACAACCTTTTTTTTCGGGGGGGGTGTGGGAGAGGTGAACAACCAGGGGCAAAGACTGATTTTCGCAAAAGCTGTAGAAGAAAAAAAATGTTTGAACTGTTTCTGCACATCTTTTCATCATGCACTTGCAATTTTTAAAACCATTTTAAAATAGGGTGATAAATAGGTCGCTCTCTGTGTCCAGCACAGAGATAAGAGGCTGTTTACGACTCTGACTGCAGAACTTTGGCTTTTGAGTTCAACTGGTAACTGCTTACATGGCAGGTCCCCAGTGCTTGCCCAGAAGGCAAATGTTACAGTCAGAGAAAATAAATAAATCTGACTGCTCTCATGTTTAGCCTTGCTCCAGTACACCAATACTTCTATATATGGCAGCCCTGAAGCTCTGATGCACGGACATCACGGAGCATGATGACTTGAAAAAGTAGTCCAAAAAAGTTAAAGCATTAGGCAAGGGGGAAAATTGGATGGTTTTGCAAAAATAATATGAAAGTAGTTGACATGTCTGCCAAAGAAGACTTGGGTGCTGCAGCTGCTCCCAGAAGTGACATGCAGTGACATTCTTTGTTTGATTCAAAAAGGAGGAGATACAGGAGAGATCTGAAGGAGAGAGACACATGAAGCAACATCAGCACTGACCTAGCACTGCCTAGGCCATGACAAAACTGAAGACAAGAGATATGTGACATATAGCAAGAGTGTATATTGGGGTAGGCACTGTCTCAGTATCCATGGAAGGGAATATTCTGAACCAATGCACGTGGTGGAGTAGCTGACAGAGTGTAATGTTTTAAATGGGTCACTCTCTGTGCCCAGCACAAAGATAAGAGCCTGGTTATAACTCCAACTGGAGAACTTTGGAGCCCAGAGCCACATTTCAGAAGGGTCTACTATTCACCATAAGTGCTTTTACATCCCATTTGGATTACTCGTATCTCTAAGTTGTACTAAAGCCACACAAAGACTGTGGCTGAAACCTGTAGAGAGAGGATTATAAAACAAGGTCTCTCCTTTCTCTCTGCAGTTTAAAACAAGACCCCTTAATCCAGTTCTGGACATGAAGAATCTATGACTCCCAAGGCTTTACAAACCTCCAAGACTTCATTGTACCATTTTGTAGTAGACCTGTAGTCATCAGCCTATCTGTGGACTATGCTGCACCTTGTTTGCTATTCAAAAGGAGGGGTTTAATCACCTCTCTGGCTGCACAGAAACTAGCTAAACTACTACCTATTTCTTGTGTGGACCAGATGTACCCAGGGGAAGAAAGGAATCCAGGAAGTTGTATTGCACCAAAGCTGGGAAAACAATGCAGTCTCTGGTCCAGAAATACTTCACTTAACAAACAAATTCTGTCAGAGGTGTGGAAGTTATCAGTGAGCATGAGCAGAAATGCTTCAGACACTGGAACTGAAAAGTTTCAGCTGATGCCTGAAATAAGCTTGTGAGACCTGTTTTGGAGAAGCAGGAGACCAAAGGATATGGTGACTACACAGGAACAAGGAATTAGAGCCATAAATCCTCTCATCACATGCAGCCCTCCCTGACATAAAAATATTATGAAAAATATCCAAAAGTAAGGCCTGTGGGTGGTGAATGCTGTTCTGGGTCTTCACATTTCTGCTGCTCCTCTGCCCTTTTGTTCCTGCTTTTGGGCACAGCAAAAGGAGTGTGGAAACAAATCAAGAATCAGTCTTACTCAGGAGGAGCAAAATCTCAGACAGCAGCTAACGGGAAGCAGAACATATGTTTACTGTCACCTTCCTCCCCACATTTGAAAAGCCACCTTACTTTCAAGGGGGAGAAAAATCCTTTTGCAAGTCTCTTGGAAGCAAGGAGAGCCCCTCATCAGCCAGCTGCTGGCTCAGCTCTCAGCAGTGGCTCATTTTCCTTCATCTGTGCCACCTCCCCAGCGCTCTGATGGAGCCTGTGATTAATTCAGCTCTTTACCCGAGTTTAATGCTGTTCCACAGTCATTTTGTGGAAGTCGTTTCTCTCCCGTGGCAGAAAGCATGGCATTTTCATGGGCGTCTGTGGGTTGTTGTTTCAGAGTGATAGCTCGTACTGCTGTCACTTGCAGAAACATCCCTTCCACAATCCACATCCTGCCACTGGGCAGGGGATGGCTCAGTCCCCAGCTTACAGAAAGGCCAAGAGCCCATCAGAGGGATGGGACTGACATGGGCTGGTGTGGGGCAGCACAACCCCCTGAACCCAAACCACACAAACCAGAGCATGGCTTACAAACACAAGCACATTGCTGCCTGGAGAGAGAGGGTGGGGGAAAGGAGGATTAAATAAGAGAAGTAACAATTTTTCCTTCAGACACTTTCATTTAAGCACAAAGACTGCTATATAATCTCTGCATTCCACAATCAAACCTTATCAATAACCCTCAATTTATCCCAGAGGTGACCTCTCCTACACAATTGCAGTGTGTGCATCTAGATCATTTGCACAACCAGCCTACTGGGAGACCATAAGGTTGTTCATATCTGGAACTGGACCCAAATGGAATTCATTGCAAGCTGCAGGACAGGGAGGTTTAAAACTGGACAATGCACAAACTATGAGTAAATGACAAATTGCAGTTCTGGGGCTCCTGGGTATAACACAGCACTAGACACACATGCAAAGCTAGGAGCACTTTTATGTACTTCATTCCTTCACCAGAAGGATAATAAACAGGCCACATAGGTTTATACCCCTTGATTCTCTGCTTTGTTTCTTTTTTTTCCCCAAAAAAGTTCTCTTTGCCCCAAGCTGAAGTTATTTGTGGAATTAATTACTTTGAGTCTAACAGCAGCACTTAGAAGTGTAGAGGCCTAAAGTGCGTCAAAAATAGGCAAATATTAAATGAATTTTAAGAATATCGGATTTGTAATGTTACATATTAAGATGGGGGTCACCCTGTTCACTGTCACATACTAATCACTCCAGAGAAGAACTTACTCCCATGAATGACAGGCATCAATCTTTCCCAAATGCAGTCCATTCATATTTTCTCCTGTCTGCTCCGAAGAGGATGAAAGTTTCAGTTTTCAGATGAGTAGTTTTTAGTTTGTGTTCTGGGTACTGTTGGCTGCTGGATAGTCCCATTTAGCAGCTCCATGGCATTTCTGTGTGAGATCAGAGCAGAAAGTACAAGAAATATTTGTCATCATTAGGATTAAACAAACTTGCACACCTGGAAATTTACCTCCAGTAATGGTTTCAGCTGGGATGTGAACAACAGGGTCACTGGGTCATCTTTTTGCTGTTCCAGGTAGATTTCATGGCATAACTTTCTGACAAAGCTTCCTTTTCTACAGGCTGAGATTAGAGAGGTATTCAGAAGTTTCTCAGAAAGAGCAAGAATAGAGAATTAAAAGAGAAAAACCAAACACCTTGGGCTGACAGATTAATGAGAGTGAAAGGAAAACAATGTTTAATGAGTTATTATAGGACATTGTATTTTGCCAAACATCCATGGTCACTTGATAACCGTGACATGTCACAGCCACCACATTCACTTTTTATGGATGTTTGACTTCAGCTGCTCTCCAGAAAGATGGAAGGTGCTCTCATTTGAAGGACCATCACTAGGAAATCAAAGCTTGCTAATTAATATAACTCCCCAAAAGAGATGATGAGTGAGTAGTGAACAGTGATATCTATACATTTATTTTTTAAGTGTTCACTTTCATCTCATAATTTTTATTATTTCCTTGGTCTCTAGAAAGAAAACTCTATTTTATTGATCCTTTCAGAGAGAAGAAGCATGCCTGACTTCCTACTAATAATTATGCAACTATACATGCTTCCTTTCCCCTCAAAAAAGCAATCACAGTGCCCTTGACTTCATTTGTAGTCTTCATATTTCAGGGGTTTTTATTCAGTCCTCAACCTCTCCTAAATCTGGACCTTGAAAAATTAAGTTGGCAGGCATAGATTGTTTGATGACTTTTCTATCCCACACAATGAAATTTGGAGAGTTTATCTTCTTTTTTTTTTCAGTGGAAGGCAGGGGAGCTACTGGGGGAGGGAGGGGGTGGTAAGAGAGAGGCTTTGCCTGTTCTGTTCTTGATATAGTTATTAAAATTCTTGGAGCTTTACTCTTACTACAGTTGATAAAAAATAAACAGGAATATAAACCAATAACTAACTGGAATTAAAAAAAACCCTACTGGTTATAAGAGGGAATGTGATATGCTTCCTTGCATCCTTACATACTGTCAAGAGCATGATTATATGTATACCATATGTGTACATATAATTCTTATTGCACAGGGCAATATTTTGCTTTTACTTCCACCCTGCCTTTCTCCTTCATCCCCAGGAATCAATCAGCCAGTGGCAAACCCGTCTGCACAAACTCATCCATGTGACAATTGAATCAGTTTCTGGTCTTCCCTGGCTCCTGCATTCCCACCACCCATCCCCTTCCCATTGCTTGCACTTCAAATCTGTACTGCATCAGAGGAAGTTTACTTCAAAAATAGAATCCAGCATGCCTCAATAGGCTGCTTGAATACATCTGAGTTTTACACACAGGAGGTTTTCAATGTGGGGATTTTCTAATTTGGGTGTGTTCTGGGCAGCAATGGTGTAATACAGGACATTCCAGGGGGAGCAGATCCAGCTCCTGCAATAGGAATCAAGATAAATTTTAAGTATTAATGTGAAGGCAGATTGTCTTCACATCACTCATGGCACCATAAATATTAACCTAAAGCTGATTTAACAGTCATTTCTCCTGTTCTTGATCTGCAGTAGCAGCTTCTAGCGTTAACTGCAGAAGTGCTCAAGCCTTTCTGAGGTTCATATTAGAGGGAAAGAGTAAGATTTCCCAGGCTTGGGATTTTCTGATTAACACTGATCCATAACACCTTGGTGGTCTCAGAGTGCTCCCTGTGAGGACCAAGGCTTTTGGGACCTGCATAATCCACTGAGCTCCAACACTCTCAAGACACTGCAGGGTGGATTACAGACAACAGCTCGAGCAACACTCAAGGGGACAATGCAGGCTATTTCTCCTGCCTCTTTTCTTTCCTCTGTTGTCCATGCTTTTTAAACTCTCCTCCCCTCCCCTTTTTTCTTTTAATACTTAAAGGGTTTTTTATACCTTTAGGCTGGAGAGAATAATGTATCTGTGAAGAATTTCATGTCAGAAACAATCTGCTAGAAAAACATGTTATGTAAGGCAATAAGGAGCCATTACAAATGCCCAGAGGGAATCAATATATCCCCTGTCTAGCACCTCTTGTCCTGTAGCCATCACACTGGCACCTGCAGCAGACAGACTGAGCACTGGGCTTTCCTGGGTTCAAACCTGCACTCTCTGTCCCCCTGTTCCCTGCCAGCAGACATGTGTCTTCACCTGCTTTCTCCAGTGTGATCTGAAATTAATGGGAACAGGTAATATTCTGGTTCATGACAAAGGGATCTGCACCCCAAGCCAACAAACTTGTCTGCTGGCACTCTAGGGTGATATATCCAGAATCAATTTTCCATCTTAAAGTCCAAACCACTGAAACAAACACAAAAAGGCAAGAGTCAAGAAACCAGATAGAAAAAGACTACACTCTTGTAGGCCAAGAAAACCTTAATGCTTTATGTCATACTTCAGAAAATCACTTTAGCCTAAGACTCACTTCGTGATTATGGTCCCATTTCAACCCCACATAGCCAAGTGGAGTTCTGATGGAAGGTTTAGAAAAGGCCTTTTAGCCACAGACAAGGAGATCAATCTGTTTAGTCTCAAAAGGGAGAGAGTGGGAGACAACTTGATTACACTCTCTTCACATGGAGAACATATAGGGCACTTTAAAAGGATTCTTAATCTAAGAGCGTGGCTTAACAAAATGGTCCGAGCTAAAAGCTGAGCCCAGACCAGTTCTAATTAGAAATGAGACAC
Source organism: Xenops minutus (assembly GCA_035221455.1). Lineage (NCBI taxonomy): Eukaryota > Metazoa > Chordata > Aves > Passeriformes > Furnariidae > Xenops > Xenops minutus. The sequence continues at coordinate 57,485,762 of JAWWEE010000158.1, forward strand.
TTAATAAAAAAAGAATTAAAAATTATGAGTCACATTTTTAAGTGGTTGTGACCACTGGGACAAGAAAGAACAGTCTCTAAATCAAGACTGGATGCTTTTTGGAGTTGTCCTGCAGTCACCCTCTAAGGAGCCAAAGAGGGAAACCCAGTAGAATTTACCAAAATCTCACTACCATCTCCTTCTGAACTTTCCTAAGCCCCCAAAATAGCTGCATTTAAAAAAAGGATTAAATACCCCTTTCCAGCAATGATAGTGCATTGCTATTTTGGTCCACGTTTATCTGGACTTTAGCAGTGTTTGTGCCTCTATCAAAACTATGCTCAAAAGGAAGAGACCACCCAAAACAGCCAGTCCAATGCCTGTTTTAGTGTGCTAATACCTTATCCCAGCTGGTTCTTGTCTGCTGTCATCCCTTTCTGTATATGTTCAAACTGGAAGAGAAGCTGCTTTTTGTAGAAAAGCAATACATATACAGACATCTGTAGTACAGCCTACTGTAATTTCTTCCTGCACCCACCATCCCACAGGCAGGAAGAGCAAAAGTGCAATGACAAGACACATGCACAATGAGCAGACTTGTATTGCACTCCATTTATGTACATTCATAGAATCACAGAGTTGGAGAAGACCTCTGAGATTGTTGAGTCCAACCATCAAGCCAACACTGACCAGTCCACCACTAAACCTTGTCCCAAAGCACCACACCCACACTTTTTTTGAACACTTCCAGGGATGACAATTCCATTCTTGAGAAGATTGTTCTAACGCTTACAACCTTTTCAGTGAAGAAATTTTTCCTAATATCCAATCTAAACCTCCCCTGGCACAACTTGAAGCTATTTCCTCTTGTCCTATTGCTTGCTGCCTGGGAGCAGACACTGACCTCCAGCTGGCCAATTACCTCCTTTCAGGCAATTGTAGAAGTGATAAGGTGTCCTCTCAGCTCCCCTTTTCTCCCAGTTAAACATCCCCAGTTCTCTCAGCTGCTCCTTATAACACTTGGGCTCCAGAACCTTCACCATTCACTCCTACTTGTTAAATAACAAGCACTGCTGGCATTCCTCATACCAGTGTCCATTACTCAATACAGAGAGAGATTCTACCACTAGTTACAGGTCTATAAGAGCTCTGGATGATTCAGAAGAGATTTAACAGGAACCAAACAGCATGACTGTTTCTCCTGGAATATTCGTACCCAGGTTCTGTATAATGAAAAGAAAATGATTCCATGAGCTTCCAAAGAAATGAAATTTCTCATAGAATCACAGAATGGTTTGAACTGGAAGGGACCTTAAAGACCATTTCGTTTCAACCCTCTGCCAAGGGCAGGAACACCTTCCACTAGACCAATTTGTTCATAGTCTCATCCAACCTGGCCTTGAACACTTCCAGGGATAAGGCATCCACAACTTCTCTGGGCAGCCTGGGCAGCCAGCTCCAAAAATACAAATGACAGGAGAACACAAGACATCTAATATAAAGGTTTCCCTTTCTGCAAGGGTTTCAAATGAAAGGGTTTTCTGGCTGACCAGCATCAGATCCCATTAGTGATTCTGAAGCACAATGCTATTTGATTTATTTATCAAAGCTGTTACTTTTAAAGGCGTTTAAAGACAACATGGTCATCTGGGAGGGGAGGGAGAGAGACACAGAAAGGTGCAGCACAGAGAGCTCTCAGCTAGAAAGGCCTCTTCAAAAATTTGAAGTTCCGTGTGAGATTTTTCTAAGAAGTCCCCAAAAGCTTTTATTGAAACAGTAATGCACTTCCATGCCCACCACCAGAGAGAAGCACAAACACCAAGGTGCAGAGAGGTTTGTAAGCACATGCAACCCCTGTGAGCAATGTAGATTTTATTCATGGAGAACTTGCCTGTGGTTTTAACCTGGCAGCCCTTCTTGCTCGCTCCTCTCTCTTTTCAGGGGAGAGCACATACCTATGTGGGTGGGAAAAAAAAAATCAACACTTTAAATATCACATTATGGCACAACTTTCCACCCCAGGTAGTTTCTACGAGCAAGCACATTTCCTCAGGAGTTTGTGGAGAAGAGCAAAGGTACACCAGCCACCATCAGCAAGGAGGGAGGCCCTGCTTTCTCTGCCCACAAAGGCTGGTGCTTGGTCCCTGCACTGGAGCCCCATTCCTCTTCTCAGCTGCAGGAAACTTCTCCAACAGAGCTGCAGCTGCTAAAATCAGTATGGGATTCAGTCTATTGTATTCTGAACAATTTGCTGCCCTCTGTAGTCCAAGCAGAGCTTTATTCAATCCATGGCAGGAACATTACTGCTTTTAACTGAATTCCTCCACCAGCCCTTGGAAGTGTGGGCCCAAGATGGCACAAGGAAAAGGGGGTGATGGCAGGTCTAAGTGGGCAAGCAACAAAATCACTCCAACAAGTGCAAGTGATCGCTGGGCCAGTCATCCTGAGGGAAGCACTCCCCAAGAGTCATTCATCAAACTTCACAGGCACCACCCTCCAGTTAAAAAGGGGACAGAATTGGCTTGAGGCAATACCTGGCTTGCTGCTCATGTTTCTAGCAGCTCTGTTATGTCTCCAAGCTATAGGAATTCAAAGCTATTGGAATAGAAATCTGAAAAGCCTGCATGAAGCTGAAGAAACCCCTGCCACAACAGCCTGAACTGAGACTCCTGGAGAGGCACAGCTCTTCAGCACACTGAAACACATCTGCAGATGCGACATTTCACTTGTCAAGCTCTTGCTGCTCAACTGCATGTTTCACTCAATGAGTTAACCAGGAAAAGGGAGATCAGCCCATTGTCTGGACTCTACAGAAACCTGCTGAGCCTAAGGGGACTCAGAAGGGCTTGGGTTTGGAGACCAGAGGGGCTGAGCCACAGGGCACCACTGTCCAGCTCAAGCACAACACAAAAATAAGGGGCTGGGAGCATGTTCAGGAGCTCAAGGACTTCTTCCTCTCCAATGGCATATGGCCCTAATATTTAATTTATGAAAGAGGGAACACAGCTCAAAACAAACTGAAGCTCCTATTTTCACAACCTGACTATCCTGAAGCAATTTCCCCCTTTCCGTCTCAACTCACTACCTTTTTTAAAACTATCCACAAAACCTCCAAGAGGGAAAAAAGCACTTTCACTGCAAACCAATGAAGTTTACAGCCAGATTTTTCCCCAGAGAAAACAGTTCCTGCTTTTCCGCCTTCCCCAATTACGCTGGTACAACACATCTCACAAGGTGACAGGTGCTCTGGGTTTAATGTAACCTAAATAGAGCCTGCAGGTAGATGCAGCCCTCCAGTGGTGAAGATAAGGACACACAGCTACTCATTTTTATTGTGTGTGCATAGAGTCATCACAATTGGCAAAGAATGCTGCTGCTTCTCTCTTGGTGGCTTTTGGGGGTGCCAGCATAGAGCAAACAGTAAATACACACCCATCTCCAAGTGGGCAAATGGGCTCTATCCCACAAGCTCCATGGCTCAGGGGCTGAGGACAGACAGAACTCAGCACAAAGCTGAGCCTCACAGCTTTCAGAGGGGCAAGGCTTCTTCATTTGCATCCATGCCTGACCTGGGATGGTGTCATTCTGCCTAGGAGCCCTTCAAATCAGACATAGGGTGTGCATCAGGGTACCCTTCCATCCCAATTGATTCCCAATCCTGCCTGCTCAGTCTCTTGGCATGCAGGTGGTGCCCCAACCACCAAGCTCAGGTTAGGCTACTTCATGTTCAGCCACGATCCATGGAAGACATCACTGCCACTCCACCCTGACTGCAGTCAGTCTCTCAAAACCTTTGCAATGAAACAGAGCTAATATTGATGGTCAGAAAAGAGACCTGGAACACCGTGGACACCCAGAGGCCAGTAAGGGTCATCATTCCCTCACTATATGGTCTCTTACCTGGACAACATAGACATTATTTGCTGCTACTTCAGGTCCTTCAAGAACAGAAGGGGAGAGGGAGCAGGACATGAGCCCAGGAAAGACAACTTCCTTCACACCTTGTGGCTCTGACCATACTTGTTATACTTGATGTGAGCACTTCAGCAGAGCCTGGGTCCCACTCCCATCCACTTTCTTACCACCAGGACAAGAAGAGAATTGCCCCTTGTGAATAAGTCAGAGAAGCTCCTTGCATTTTTCATGCTCACATCAGACCTCTGTAGAGCTCAGCAACCAATGCAGACAGTACAGCTTCTTAAGAGAGCAGAGGAGAGAGTTTACACCAAACTAGCAATATTTGGACACTGTCCTGGACCAAATTCTAAGGAAAAACTCAAAATGATGTTTCAAACAGGTACAGAGGGAGCCTTGTTTTGGGGCTGCCAGTCCATGGAAAATGGGGTCCTTAAAGCCCCAACCCAGCCAGCACCCATCGCTGACCTCACTTAACAGCGCTGCTTTTACACGCAGCTCCTTTACAGCAATTCTCCTGAAATCCTTCAATGTAGCAGTGCCATCTTCAGGCACAAAGCCTGCTCTGCATCTCTCGGGAGGGAGTAGAAACCTGCCCGGAGAGGGACGGGGTGTGCTGCAGGGTAGGCTCAGTCACCTGAGGTACCAGCATTTGACTTACCATTGCCCCTTGTCAGCTACAGCTTGCCCTCACTTTCCAGGTGACTCCAGCCTTGAGAACTGCAAACGCAAGATCCACGTGAGCTTTTTCAGCCTCATGACAAGTCTCCCTCACAATGCTTGCAGCACTGATTTTTTTATCCCAAGCAGAACTAGAACAGACCCTGCCGAGCTGGTCCATCAGCCCCTGGTAACTGCTTCACTCAGACCCATCTCCCAAGACATATATTACCAGGTAAAACAATTCCAGGAGAGAGTAACTCCTTGGTAGCAAGTGCAAGGCTCCTGAGAGCTGAGACCTTCCACTCCTTCCAGCACAGATTTTGTCCTAAATCATGTGCTCCCACAACAGCTTTTCCATTACGCAGCCCACCTGTCTGAGCAGCAACCAGAGATGGTCTCTGGCTCTCCTCCAGAGCAGACATGTCTTCACCTCGGCTCTCTGCATTATAGACCTGTCTCCCAAAATGATACAAAGATGCCCATTGGCCTGAGACTCAGAATTTTGCACTAATTTTTACACTAATGCTGTAAGCAAGGGCCCCATCTCACTGGGATCACCAGGAACAGCACTCTGATTCCATGAGCCAAAGGCTGCTGCTGTGGTGGGGATATCACCCTCTAGACCTGGCCATGCAGTACCTGGATTAACACCTGCTAACACTATGCAGAATATTTAAGTCCTTCTGGCAGTGTCACAGTGGGCACATTCACAGAGTCCCACCCTGCAGGTCCACACACCTGCCAAATCCCAGAGTTTCCCTGGATGATATCACCTCGTGCTGCCACTCCTGCCCACACTGCAGGGGCTTGGGAGAGACCATGTCTGCCTGGGGCATGGTGCACCCTGACTTTGAGAATACTCTCTGGGAATGGGACTGATGATCCTGTCTGTGTTTGGGGACACACTGCAAAACTCGCCTGGCTCCCCCTGGCATTCACACTGGAGGGCACCATAGTGGATGGTGTAATCATAAAATCATATAATCACAGAATGGTTTGGGTTGGAAGGGACCTTACTGATCACCCCATTCCAACACCCCTGCCATGGGCAGGGACACCTTGCAATAGATCAGATTGCTGAAAGCCCCATCCAACCTGGCCTCAAACACTTCCAGGGATGGGGCATTCACAACTTCTCTGGGCAACATGTTCAGTGCCTCACCACCCCTTACAGTCAAGGATTTCTTCCTCATATCCCATCCAAATCTCCCCTCTTTCAGTTTGAAGCCATCTCCCCTTGTGCTAGTCCTCCATGCCTTTGTCAAAAGTCCCTCTCCAGCTCTCTTGCAGTCCATTTAGGTACTGGAAGGTGCTCTAAGGTTGCCTTGGTGCCTTCTCCTTCTCAAGAGCTCCAACTCTCTCAGCCTGTAATAGGATGCACTCAGCCCTTCTGAAAAGCCTATGTAGTCCTGAGCCTCAAAGGACAACACGGGAAACAAATAACTGCTCCCCACTACAAACAGGGGATTCTGGCACCTTATAGGGAGAAATACCTTTACCTTTCTAGCCATCCTTCCTCTTCCCTGACAGCAGATGTTACACACAAACCTCCCTGCAGCAAATTGGCAACGATTTCCACTAAGCAGCTTGTGTCAGGAAAAGCTGCCTTCCACCGGTAAGAGCTGCAATTTGGCACCACTCAGCCCAGTTGGGGATAATTTCCCATCAATGGCACATCGGTAAGACAGAACAGATCTCCCCACTGGACTAGAAGAGCTGGGAGGCTGCAAGGCTCTGCAGCACTCCGCAGCCAGGACCTCAAAGCATTGCCTAGTTTGGCCATCAGCGCTGCTTATCTCAGGGCCTGAATTAATTAAGCCTTGAAATGCACTGAGTGTGGGATGTAATAGTGAGTTACAGCTCTCAGCTGGGTTCCCTGGGTCCTGTGCCAGCCCGTCCATGAGCCTGGGCAGGCAGTGCCGAGGTAGAGCAACTCAGCAGCTGCTGTGATTCAACGTGGCTGCAAATGGCTGTGAAGAGCTAAGGAAGAAAATACAGCTGAGAGCAAAGCAAGCCCACGGTGGTCTGACCATGGTGCTTTCACCACCTCCTTTAGCAGCAGAGGAATTGGCATAGAGGACCCCACCTTCAGTCTGCAGCTGAATTTGCCTTGTGGCAGGATGATTCACAGGACTTTGAAAACACCCATAGTGGGAAAGTATTTGCATGTGTTGGACAACATAGAGCGCCTGTGCTGGGAGGTGGGAAGCTGCTCCACTGCCTCTTATTTCCACACTAAAGCAGTTCTCTCCACAGTTGCACCAAACAAGGCTCAGCATCTCCTACCAGTGTGGTGAATCCTCAGAGGTGGCAGCTTCCACCAAGGATGTAGGAGGAATTTTGGCCATTTGAATATATTGCCCTGTGCCAGGGATATGTCACCCTAGAGACCCTTGGTCATTCACACAGAGTATGGGGAGAAAACAGGCCAAACCTGAAGCAAGAAGCCAATTCCTCTAAGCCATGCACATCCCCATGCCCATGGCCTAGGTATTGCTTTAAGGTTTGAAAGAAGAGTGGTTCAGAAAGAGGGAATATCTCAGGATCTGGGTGGTGTCTGATAATCCTGGTAACACCACATTCAGATGAGGTATGTAGGGGACTTGGGGTCAGTGGTTTCAGAGCTGTCCTCAGGTTGACAGCATCCAGCTGTTGTCTCCTAATGCAACAGCATCAGAGGAGGTGACTGGTGTACTGCTGTACCTATGGCACCTGGTTATAATGCTCAGTTTTTAAAAAACCTGGACCTGCAGTCCCAGGTGGTACCCACGTCTTGGCTGGAGATGCGACCTGCAGCACCTGGCCCTGGAAGATGTCTCCCTGTGACTGATTAAGGAGGGTTGTGCCCACAGGGGAAAGTTCATATTTTTGTAAATATTTCTTTTTTTTCCCAGTATCACTTAAATATTTTCATTCTTTCGTTACAGATTCTTCAGGAAAGGAATTCTAAAGAAAATCCATGAGAATGAGGAAGATAGTGATCTTTCTGTTATAATAAGGATTTTTAGTTTAAAATCCATTTTCCTGAATGGTTACATCAGCTAACTATTTTACCTCTGACCTTTGACAACATCTGGAAGACACCCCACAAAACATCATTAGAAAAACGGTTCCTTACAGATTTTTAAAGAAAATAAACAACAAAGAGAAGAAGGGTCTTGAAAGCCCTTAGGCAAGTTGGGATGCAAACAATGGCATTAGGGAAGAACAAGTGAATTCCAGGGTTTGCACAGCACCCAGAGGAATAGCCCTGGGTTCACTATCAGGTCCAAGTCCCTCAAAGAATCTGTAGTTTGTACGGTTTTCAGGGGGATTAATGGTGTTAGAAACCTTTCTTTAGTAACATTACATGTTAACTTGTAAACCAAACAACATATATTCAACAAGAGTCCATCTGGTTCAATAGAAATAGATCTTTATTAATAACATGCACATCATACGTATATTTAAAATACATATACATTTTTCTACTATTCACTTTAGAAAACAATTTAATAAAAACCTTCAGTCAGGTCCCAGGTAATTTTAAACATTTAAAAAGCTGCTTTTTGTTACAGAATCAGTAGGTATTATTCCAATTAGTTGGTGCATAATCACCATGTATCTAGCATTATGCAGGCTCATGCTTTTCAATAGAAATAGGTGTTCCCTTTTCTGCTTTGTTAATCATGTCAAATATATGATGATATACTTGACAACATCTGCCACAGTTGCTATATGCAGTTGTGATTCCCTCCTGAGAGCACGCTATACAGGTGGCATTTAAAAGCTGGAAATAACTTTTTTACAACTTTCTGAGTTCCTGCAAGGGGCTCCTGGTCCTGTAGGTGACCCAGAACCCAGCTATGACAGAAACCAGAAAAACAGAATTTCATGAACAGCAAAGAGGAAAGAAATCAGGGAGGGAGGGATGGGGGGGGAAGAAAAATAAGAAAGTAGGAGGGAATTGGCATATCCCTTCTGTGTTCATGGCAAACTGAGCTCAGGGTTGGGTTTCCCAAGGTCCTGCCAAGTACTAAATCAGATCTGTATAGAGTGCACAGAGTTATCAGCGATAGACAGTTTGCAGATTTACAGAACATTTACAAAGGCTCATATGAGGATGGGACTTTAAGGCACAATAGTCCATATACTCAACACATTCATTGAAAACAAAAGTTCAATTTACAGTGCAATATAAATGTATTCAAGAACTCAAGCGGCAGCTCGACAATCACTTTCACTGATAAAGGAGGCAATTGAAGAGTACCAGCAGCCCCAGCTCTGCAGAGGCTCAAACACATGCTGAGCATTAAGCGCACAAGGAGCCTCTTGGGCTTAGGCAAGAGAGTCTGTGCAAGGAAATTGGATGATAACTGAAGCATTTACAGGATCAGGGCCATAATATCATAGAATCATGGAATGGTTTGGGGTTGGAAGAAACCTTAAAGACCATCTAGTTCCAACCCCTCAGCGATGGGCAGGGACACCTTCCACTAGACCGGGTTGCCCAAATAATATGTTGGGGTTCTGCATCAGGTTGTACAGGCAGAGACATGACCCCATGTGCACCCAGGCCATGCCTCTCATAGAGCCGCCCCAATGCACCCACCACCAACATGTCCAACCAGGTAGGGAAAAACAGCACAAAGAAAACTTAACTCATAGAAACTCTAATTACAGCCAAGTGTGCTGCTGTTCCAAGGTAAAAACAAATAGTCCTAAGCCAATAATTTTCAAAATGATCAGCTCTCATCACCAAGTCTGTCCTTGTCACCCAGCTCATCTATATTCTTTCTGATGAATATTCTATCTCCAAGGCAACTGAGTCAAAGGGAAGAAAGGACTTTCTTTACATCCAGTGCAAACATAGCCCATATGTAGGAGTTCCTAATGCAGTCATAATAGAACATATATATATATATATATCACTGAAAGTTGACCACCTACAGACAGATTCACACATCAGAAGCCAGAAGAGCTGAATTGTAGCTACAAACCCAAAAAAGAAAAATCACTGTATGTAGCTGCATTAAAGTGCTGGTACCCAGTAACTTGGCAACTACATTTTAAAATCATTATATAGTTCAAAAGGTGTCAAATTAAATATTCCTGGAGTCACTTGCAATGTTATTGCACTTCTGTACTTATTTATCAGCCCATAAACTATGTTTTTTTAAGTACTAGAGTATTTCAGACCCACTTTTCAACAGGACAAACCACTGGGCAAAGCAGAAGGCAGTAAAAACTAAAGTAGAGTTAAACCATTTAGAATTGTGAACCTTTGATTCAATTTAATATCAAAAAGTCAACTAAACAAAACCAATTTGTTCTCTAGAAAGAAGTAATCCATTTGAACTGCTCCTAGAGCAGGTAAAAGTTAAAAATCAGACAAGGCTTTTTGTTCAAGAAAACAACACATGAGAAAAACATGAGTAAAATATCATCCTCTTTCCTAGGTAGTCCAAGGAGTTTTGTGATCTTATGCAGATTTTTGTCTGCTGTATCTGTTCAGTTATCTTAACACCTTATCAGAGAAACTTTCAATAAGCAAGAAAGTATCCGCCTTTTCCAGCAGGCAAAAAACCTCTCCAAAGATGAATCCAACAGGGCCCATAATGTGTTTTATTCATGTGAGGTTAAAGACTTTGATCCTACTGAGCTTTTTTCATTTCATTGAAACATTACTAATTTTAAGTTAAAAGTTTTGTTTATTCAACCCAGAACCATCCTATTAATATAATAAAGTCAGTCACTGAGAGAAAAGAAGCATTTCACATAGCTGCTAAATCATTATGATTTCAAGTGAAAATGGACACGAAGAGAAAAAAAAATGCATAAATCAGATCACTTCAGAGTGGAAAATTACATGGTTTGAAAAATCAGAAGACAGGAGCAATTTTCCTTTAGCAGCATCCCTTCCCTAAAGGTGGCATGAGACATGTGAGGTGCCCACAGAGGCCAGAAGGCTCCCTGGGGGAAAATGGCACCTCTCACAACAGCCATTGTCTCTCCAGCCCACAGACCATGCAGCAGATGGGCTCTTACTGGTGGTACTGGGACTGTTCCACACACCTGATCATTATCCAGGCCTCTCTCAGCCCCCTGTGGGGGTGGGCACAGCTGCCTTCAACTGGAGATTTCTCAAACCATACCAAACGCAAGCTTAACTGGTATTTCCGTGATTTTGGGCTGGTGCAAGCCCAAGGACAGCAGGAATCAAATCACACATAGCCAGACAGCTCTGGTGCTGAATTGCACTGACCGAGGATCTAAATAAACTCTTTTGTAAGAGACAAGTACATATGACTTGTCTTAAAATAAAAACAAAAACCTGAACATTCATCATGACTAATAGCACCTCCCAAACAGCACAACCCTGTTTTTCCAGCCTTCCCACAGTATCTGTGCTGTTTATGTTCTCCAGTTTGCAGGTTATCCTTGCTTTGAATTGCACTGCTGCCTTTTTTTTTTCTTTAAATTTAAAAAAAAATCTGGATTTTACTGCTTCCTTCTGTCTCCTAAACCTCTACTGGCTCCTAACTATTGATACCAGAGTTAACTTTGTTCCTCATAATCCTTCATTTTGCCTTCCTGCCTTTTCCCCTGTGCTAGCACATGCCTGAGAGCTGTGATGATATGTGCAACACACAAAACTAGGATGCTCTAAGCAGGGTGACAGGAGGAATCTGACACAAAGCATGTTCCTGGCAAGCCATGGTATTTGTTCATACTGTATAATGCTTCAGAAATAGCATCAGCCACATCTGCAAGAGCAAAGCCTTTCAAAATAAAAGAAAAAAAAAAGGTGCTTTTATATATGTATATATATATATATATCTGCCTCCAGCTGAGTGTGCGCTATTATTTACTTTGCTTTAAAGCTTTAAAGTGGTGATAGCCAGCGAGGCAAAGCCAGTTTCTTTGCTGTAAGCCAAAAGACCTGCAGGACTTTGACAGGCTTTGAATCATCTCGTATATTTGTTCAGCAATTCTGGGATGCAGGTCACCCATGGGTGAACTGCAGGTGTATCGCTAACGGCGAATTTACAGGCTCATTAATCACATTTCCCCAGATTATAGTGCAATCTTTGCTTTTGACCCCATTGCTGGAGCATCATCTTTTCCCTTATGTTACTCTTTGGTATTTTCATGACGTAGCTTTGGCAGCTATAAAACTTTCCACTTGTACTCATTCCATTTGCTGAACATCTCGCGTGCTGTTGCTTGTGAAATATATATTTACATCTTCTAAAGTTAATTCCCAGACTGAAATTAGACATTTCACTTAACCTGAAACATTATTACTAATGATGAGCCATTTCATCAGGAGAACCTCTGAGGTCTTACCAGCATCTGTCAGATACATTCATTCTCTGAGAGTTATCATTGTTTTTCGGGCTTTTATATTCCACATAAAAAGAAATTGCTTTCTATTCCCTAGCACCATTGTGAACCTCGGGCCAAACTGCAAATTAGCATGCAAAGAAGTATCAGGAAACAGCTAGGGAAAGAGGCAAATGAAGTTAAGGGAACACCAATGATGGGCTGAAGAAACAATCTTTCCTGTGAGTCATTCTGATTCTTATTAAAATAGCAAAGTAGATACCAGCTGAGAGATAATATAAGATAAAGGTGAATGCAATTATTTAAAAAAAAACCAAACAAACAAGAAAACAACCCAACCCACAAACCCTTGTAAATCTCAGTATAGAGTGTCTTGTAAGTAGCAAGTGAGTTCAGTCTCTGAAAATCCTAAACTAAAGTCTGATTCCTTTGGCACTGACTCCTCATGATCAAAGCTTTTCTCAAATAAACTTTCTATCTATACCTTTACAGTAGATAACTTGTGTTTTCCTCCTCACTGTTAAACTACTCCACTGCTTTGGGGGGTTCCCCTTTCACCGGGGATGGCATATTTTAACTGCAAAAGTGATTTGGAACGTCTGTATCTACACACAGGGAACTTAAATGCAGCTTTCGTTTCTAAAAAACCGCACTGCACGCAGTCTCTGCGGGGAAGGACCTCCGTATTGCACCAGCTCTGTGTGTACAGCAAGGTGCTTCACAACCGGGGGGTTTAACAGGGGGGCTGCAGGGCGTTATCCAAAGTACCTTCCACTCAGCTCCCAACGCATCCGCCTTGGATCGCAAGTATATCTGCAATTAGTGCCTCACCTTAACACCTCAGTAAGCAGTTCAAGCATTCAGAAACAAACATCAGTGGGTCTAACAGCTACTTTAATTCATTTTATAAATAAGCAACTGAGAATTTTGCTCCAAGTGGCTGCCCGTGTAGCCCATTCCGTAAACGGCGTTCTCTGCAGAGTAAGGCACGATGCGATACGAGTGCAGCTCTTCATAATAGAGCGACTGGGAACAGCACTCCTGCACCATAAACTTCAGCCGTTTTCGTGCGTCAGAGTAAGCAGTCCTATAACACGGAGCCTCCTTAAAGTATTCATAGCTCTCCCTCTCTGTCTCTAGGTGAATCTTCCTCAACAGATTGTTAATTAATACAGACCTACGGAGATAGGCTTCAGGGTCGTCCAGGAAGCGGAGTTTCTGGAGAGATAGTTTTAGGATACAAGTCCGGTCTTCTGGTAATATCAAGTGCTGGAGAGTAAAGAGCAAGTGAATGCGTCTTCAGCATCAAGGAATGAAATGGGGGAAGGACGGGGTCTGGAATGAGAGAGGTACTCACTTTTGGACAATACTCATGGTAATCTTGATGTAAATGTTCTTCTTCTGCATATTTTCTCTTAAAGTAGGCTACTTTCGACGTCGTTAATGTCTTTGGTAGGCCCTGATCAGATCAGCTCTGCACAAAAGAAGAAGAAAAAGAAGGTCAGTACTGCTTGCTGTCACAGTGACGGTAACATTATGGTTTGGGGTGGTTAAGGGAAGAAGGGGTCCACAGCAGGGGATGCAGCTAGGATAACACTCAGCCTTGACCTGCAGCCTTCAATCCACTCAAAAAACAATTGCAAGGCTGGTAAATGTGAAGGCATTTATGAAAAGCTCACCCTGAGGCTTGTCAGCACAGCAAGCCCCTCTCTGCAGTGACCACCACAGTGGGGTGTCCCGGCCAGCCACAGGATCTCAGAGCAGGTGAGAGATGCCCAAGGCAGTGAGGTCACCATACACTGTGAGAGTGACTGGGATGGGGCCATCCATCAGCAGGACAGGACCCTGTGCCATGATCTGGGGTGTGTAGGCTGAGGGATGGGGGTTGATTTCCAAACACCATGCACAGAGCTCTGCGCCTTCCTTGGAAAACCAATACAGAGCATATTCACTAGATGGTAGTGTCGTCTTAGAGAAGCAGGAGAGCCCCCATTCAGTGGGAGGGAGATGGATTTGGTTTGTTCTCCGTGTTGCTTCAGTTTTTCAGGGCACAAAGGATGGAGGCTCAACCTTTGGGCTAAAAGAAGGAACTATTGGGCTTTTGTCCTGTGAAAAGAGCCCAGTGGAGGTCTGGTCCCCCACAGCAGAGCCCTGCAGAGGACTAGGGCACACTGTGTCCCTGCAGCCCAGCCTGGCTGGCTGCTCTGAGCTCTCTCATCTCCACAGAAAGGTGTCGTGGTGCTAATTCAGAATCTTAACAAGGTCCCTAACTTTGGTGGTACTCAGTCTGGTGAACACTGGGTCCTTGTGAGAGCCAGGATTGGTCTTTGCTTGGCTATTCACTAGACAATACAAGGGGGCATGTGCATACCCTCTCTTTTATAAGAAATTTCTGTTGTTTACTTTTAAATGCACTGATTATTTTTATTATTTATTATTATTATTATTATTATTATTATTATTATTATTATGCTGTGTAAAGGCAATTCAGTGAAGGAAAGTAACCAGACCCACTTCACAGAATAACTCAAAGTCAGTTTCTGTGGGAAATATTTTCCTCCCCAGATTGGGATCTCCTTATAGGAACATTTGAAACTTAGGTTTTCTGAGGTATGAAAGGATTTAGTTTTAGACTGCTTCCCTGCCACAGTAGAAAAGCCAAAAGGTATTGCACAGCCAGAACACAGATCTCACAATGCTGGAAGGATGCTGCCATGGGGCATGAGGGACTCCTTGAGTCATAGATGCAGGTGGGAGTGATGAGATACCCACACAACCATTTCAGGGACTGACAGCGTCTCTCCTTCCCTAGCAGGAAGGAGCAATGTGCTCTCCCTTCCTTCCTCTACATCAAAAACGCACAAGTGGCTGAAGAAGAAATTCCTTCACACAAGAGTCTTCTTGTGTTTTCTTCCTGAATTTCAAGTCTGTAAGGAAGGAGGCTTCTCAAAAACTGGGTTACAAATCTGTGCAGAAAACTCCTGATTGGTAGATTAATACTCCATTTGGAGTCGGGTTCCCTGCTCTGCCACCCATCCCAGCACAGACTGCACAAAACAGCAGCATTTCTCTGGGTGAGGGACTATTGCCCTTGCAGTGGGACAACACTATGTTCTCATCACCCTGGACCACAACACACAGCAGAGATGCTCCCTGCACCCACCTCAGTTCTCCAGGGCAAGGGCACAGCTGTGGTCTTTACCACTCCATTGGCACTGAGTAGCTGCAAACACTGGTTTAAATTCACTGCTTGCAGGTTTTATTCCAGTATTTGAGTTATACCAGAGTCCGAAAAGCCTGGACATTTAATTACTCTGATATTAGGTTCTCCTAGGTGGAAACCCCACTGTTGTCTTATCTGAGCACAACAACAAACGCATTTATCTCCCAGTGCTGTGGGATGGGAGAACACTACAGTTTTTTCTCACACTTCTCTGAGAAAGACAAAGGTATAGACAGATGAAGTGACATTCCTGTAGTCATCCAGGCTGTCAGGGCTGAAAAAGGAGTCAAACCCAGTGCACAGGTAGATGAGTCAACTGCAGGCTCATCCTTTCCCTCAAACCAAGACGCTAAATGCAATCAAACTTGCTCCCTAGTGTTCTTCAGGGAAAAAGCTGGGAGCACAGCCCTAGTAGTGCCTGTGTGCAGCACAATCAGAAGATCAGTCTGAGTGCAGGGGCAGAACAGACAACCACAATGCAGGGCATCGTGGCTCACTTCTGCAGCTCCACCAGCTCCATACAAACCTTTCCATTGCTGCTCCAGGTCACAGAATACCTTTCATTGCCCCAGAGATGAAGGGTGACATTGTGACATTCATCATTCCCTGAGTACAGGTGATCCTGGAGACTCCAGCAAGCAGCAGAGAGTCCAGACAAAGGAAGGAGCACTGGCACCCTGACCCCGGGAGGGAGGGAGGGCTGTGTTGTAGCACTTGTTGTGGAATAGGGGCTGTTGCTGGCTGGCAGGAGCAGACAGAAAAATTTTGCTGAGGGACATATATGTCCATCCTGGCAGTGGGTTCATCAAGCATCCAACTGGCACTCCCCTTGTGGGGTTATGTTCAGCACCAGCCTGGGACATACCCATTGGTGCAAATTGGAAGTACTGACTGTATTTGAGCTCCTAAAGACCTTACATCAGCTAAAGCAGCAAAGTTGTAATCACCAGCCCCAATAACTTTGCTTTAGGAAAGGAAGGAAACAAGAACCAAGAAAACACCAAGAGCATCTCTAGGCTGTAAGTTTGGCTTTAAACATGTTCCCAGTTTCAAACGAAAAACTACACACTAGAGAAAAGCAGACCCAAGCCACTTCACACCACACCAGCTGTTAGCAAATCCCAGCAGTTCCAAATCTTCAGGGCCTAAGGCACCCAGTTCCCCACACCAGCAGCTCCCACAGGTTGTCACAGGTGGCTCGGCTGCTACCTTCCTCTCTCTGGGAAGGATAGGGTGTTACCTGCACACCTCCAGCTACAGGGTGAGAAAGTGAGCTGAAGGCAAGTGAGTCCCATCCCAGGGCTGCTACACAGAAGCTCAAGGTCTGCCTTTGTGCTCAGCGTAGCTGCCATCCCATTACCACCCATCTGATTGTCACCATCATCTTTTGTGGTTGCTGGTGATGCCCACACATCTGTCTGCAGGTGCAGGGAAGGAGATCATGAACTGTGCCCTTGCACTGTGTCCTCAACACCAGCATGGATGCTAAAGCATTCCAGGGGCCCCTCTCCCTGCAGGAGGCTCACAAGGACCAAGCCTTTCTCTAGCACTTACTGAAAGTCAGCGTGCACTGACTCTGGCGTGCCTGGGAGCTGCTTGGCTGGGGTTACAGGCTGTAGTAATGCCGCAGTGAATCAGACCCTTAGTGTTTTGTTTAAATATAAACATATTGAATCAGTGCTTTTTGTGTAGAAGGCTATTCTCGCGAGCCAAGTGTTTTGACAGCTACAGCAAGGTGGTATGAGTCACTGCCTCTGCCTCACTCAAGCTCAGAGACAGATACATCTTAATCACATTACGTTTTCTTTTTTTTTTTTTTTTTTCAGCGCTACACCACAAGTCAAGGCACGGGGCCAAATTTCCCCCACGGGGAGACTAACCAGCGGAGCGCTGAGTCCTGAGCCTGGGCTTTGTCCTTCCAGCCTGGCCGAACCTTGGAAAAGCGCATTCAGCATCCCGGCATCATTCAGCCGCAAGCCCTCTGCTGCTCACCAAGGACTCGGTACAATTCCCAACAGCGGCTCCGTGCTGCCAGGGCTCGGGGTGCCCCAGGGCAGGCTCTGCCCGCTGTTTACACCCCGCCGGTGCGTTCCTGCTCTGAATGCGCGGCACATCGGAGCGCGGCTGCTGCTGCTGCTGCCATTAGCGCTAATGGAAGTTTGAAATATAAATCCCACCAGAGGCAGCGAGGGAGTAGACGCCTCTGCCTCCAGCTCGGATCTCTCAAACGCGGCTCCGCGAGGGCTTTAATTGTACTTTCAAAGGAGCAAAATACGTCCGCTCCTGTTTGTTTCTCCCTGAATAATTATGGTGCTCCGTGGCATGGTACTCACAGAGTTATTAGGCATGTTTGGACAGAGGGTTATCTTATCTAAATTGGGTTGGAAATAGATTTATAGCATGGCAACTTCCCAGCTGAACTGCAAATTGCAAGAAATTTACTTCGTGTGGCCCCTGTGCTCCCGCATTGCCCCAGTGACAGGAGCCCTTCTTTGGCACGAATTAGTGCCGGGCAATTTCCACAGGGCTACAAACCTAGCCGAGACAGGAGCTGAGCGGGAGTTTAACAAATGATTGAACAGCCAGGAAAAAAACCACCAAAACTTGTGCTTTTGCCTCTCAGGCAATGGAGAGGGATCTGCGCAGCAGCTCTGTCCCAGAACTTGTGCGTGAGCCCTTGGGAACATCCCCACACCTGCCTGTGCCTCCACCTCCCCTACCCTACCTCAGGCAGAAAATTCATCCCTGCCTGCTCAGTGTTGCAGTGAAAGGGGTTGTTGGAGTCGATAGTATTTGCTGTTGATGCAGACATCTGCAGGGGGTAAGCACAGGGCCGGCTGGCCGAGCCAGACCTGCCGCCGCTGCGCACCGAGGTGGTGACTCAAATGTGCCGGTGCCCTGCAGGGTTCCTATCGCAGCGCAAGGGAGGGTAATCAATATGCAAGCTAAAGCCGGCTGAGACGGAAACCATTTCTGAGCGCCTCTTGCATGCACAAATAGAAAGCCCGAGGCTTCTGAGCACACAGAAATTGGCCTTTATTATCAGCGGGAGATGTGACTTTGACATGGCAGGACGTATCATCACGTCCTTGCGACTGCTGTCAAACTGCCGTGATAAATTCCCGCGTCTCTAACCTCCAGAGCACTTGCAATTAGGGGGTGCTCAGCTGAAACCTGCCTCTGATTTCTCATGCTCTGCTGCTGCTTTTCCCCTCTTCAGAGGCAGCATAAGCAGCTGGTCCCACCGTGGGACTTCCAGTTGATGATGCAAAGCTACCAAACCACAGGCAGGTGAACATGTGGATCGAAAACACATGCCAGCGCCAGGATTTCACACGGACTGCCAATCGATTGCAGTCCTTCCAGCGTATCGAGCCTTATCCTTTGCTCAGGCAGAGTAAGCCCCCTTTCATTGACTCACGGAAAGGTGGGGACCCACAGCCATACTGTTGTCCGCTGGCTTTGCACTTTAAAACTGCCTTTCAGGTTGCTAATTGCTTTGCAGCTCTCCCTAATTGCAGATTCTCCCTGAGCACACGTGTGTAAAAGGCACAAGCATCTGAATAGCTCTCATGAGGGCAAGAAGGCATGAGACTTAATGCCTGAGTGACAATTCCTGTCATGCTTCTTATAGTCCCACTGCTTTTATCAATAGAACAAAATAAAAATTCCGGGTTCACCCCCTTTCAACACTAATCCCAGTAAATTCCCTCACTCAGCCTGACCAGCTGAAGTCTGCAAACTTGTGTAGTTACCTGAGGATGCGGAGTCAATCTGCAAAGGGTCTTTCTGGGATAATCTCAGCAGTTCTGGTAAAATTTCCGCCTCGCACGGGCTCAGCGAGCATTTCTGGCAGCACGGCACTGCTGAATGGTTACCTGGGCAGTGGATCAAGGAGAAACACACATGGCTCAGGTGGCAAAGTCAGGACAAATATGGCAAGTAGCTGGACTGCAAGAGAAGAAAGTGCTATCTCAGCATCCCCACAGGGCTTATTAACAGGAATAAATAAGAGTTCTGATGTCACATTCAATTCTCTAACTTTGACCTTGCTTCCTGGAATCCCTTTCAAACATCAGGAAAGTAGAATAAAACATTAAGAAAAAAACATTTTGGTCTCTCAGTGGTATAGCTGTAATCCTCTCAGAGCAAACGCTGTAAAAATACAGCTTGCTTCTCTAAATATCTGGACATTTCCGGACCTAGAAAATGAATCCTGCTCCCACCACCTCTTAAAATGGCACATTATTTTCTCCATTAGTTGTTGTCGTCCTCAGAGGACAGCTAAAGGGCTACTATAAAACAACACCATTATTTTGAGTAGTAGCATTAATTTCCTATCATACACACTCACACTGCCTGCAGAGCAATACAGGTCTGAGGAAAGTCAGATTCCCGTTTCTCTTTAACAGAATTATTGCAGGGTGCACATTTCAGTGTTTGCCTGACATACAGCACAGTTTCCAGGCTGATGCCTTGCCTTGTGGGTGAAGTATCAGGCATGCTGTAGTAAGAGTATCTCCCACTCTGGGGGAAAAACAATCACAGAAATGTATGTGTATACCTAAACTCTGCACTTTTACATGTATGTGCAGAGACACTCATACTTTTTTATGCACATGAATGAAATTAGACAAGTCTAAATCAAGACAAGAGAGATAAAATCTAAATCAAGACAAGAGAGAAAGGAAAAGAGCATGTATGTGTGCATATTCGTGCCTCGCAGCTATAAGACAACTATATTTAGACAGTTGTGTCATCCCAGAGAATGACACCATTAACAGGCAATGAAAGAGGAGCTATGGTTACTTTTCAGAGTTCGGCTCTGACCGTAAAAAGAGGACTCTAATTGAAACGACCTTTCATACAGCAGGCTACAGTCGAGTAGAGAACCAGCACTTCTGCCCATAGCCCCATAGCGCTGCGGGACGTGCGTGAGGCTCCCTCTCAGCTCTCTCCCCTCTTCCACGATGCAGCAAAGCCGAGCGCTCACAAACAAACACAAAACTTACTCCACGCCGACAGTCAGTCACCTGCTAAACACTCCGGGGCAGATCCCACCAGCAAAGCCCCACGCCACCTCACTGCCACGGACAGCCCCACAGCTCGCTGTCCCCCCCGGATCAGCGCCACTCACCCAGCGAGCCCCGGCTCCAGAGGGAGGGCTGCTCCGTCCTTCCCTCGCTGCTCCTGGAGGAGGTGGCGGCGGTGGAGGTGGTGGTAGCGGTGGTGGTAGCGGCGGTGGTGGCAGCTCCTGCGGGTCCCTGCAGCCACTGAGGAGCGCATCACCTCCCGGCCGCAGCCCGCGGAGGTGGGTGCCCAGATGTTCCCCGCGCGGATTGGTCCAGCGGGAGCAGATGTTGCCCGGTTGCTAGGAGCGTTGCTAGGAGCGCTGCTAGGAGACGGTGACGCTCTCTCCATCACTGGCGCGACTCGAGGCCGCGGGGAGGGAGGAGGAAAGGGGAAAGGAGGGAGGAGGGAGGGGGAGGTCCCGCCACCGAGATGCTCCGAGCCGAGCGGAGCCGAGCCGTGCCGCCGAACTGCGGGGTGAGCCGGAGGATGGAGAAGATGCCGCGGCTCAGGGCTGGACAGGCGGTGAGAAGCTGCCTGAGACTCGCGGTAGAGGATGGGGATGTGAAACACCAGAACTGGGAGGGGGGAGCAGCCCGGGAGTGCGGTTGGAGAGTCATAAAACCTCCCTTCAGGGCGGACGGAAGGAGGCACGGAGTGGGGCGGCAGCCGCGGAGGTGCTGAATGCCCATTGCGGCACGGAGAGAGGGTGAGAGCTCTGCTCGCTTCAGGACAAGACTGGGAGAAATGCAACTCGGTGCCTGGAAAGGCTGGAGGGAGAGGCGAGTCCCATTTGTTACCGCCGGCAGAGAGCCGAGCTCTTCTGCTCTCTCGCTGGGTCACACTTCTCTTCCCTCTCGACTCACGTCGCTTCCTTCTTCCTCCATTCCCACATCAGATCCTGGCACACTATTTTTCCCGTGAGCTTTCGGGATGTTGCACCATGGTGCCCTGGGTCTCACCCTGACATATACACCCGTGATCCCAAAAAGGCACTACAGCATTCTGTAATACCATGTGCGGAATTCAGAGTGCTGCAGGAATAAAAGCTGCACAGCAAAACAACCCGAATTTCCTCCTGAACAAAACAGCGGGTCACTGTGGGGTGGGACAACTCCGGCACCTCAGACAGACAGTGGGATTTTACTGCTGAGCACCCTCCTTATGACAATAGTGGGATACCAGGCTCAGCCTACCCTTATAACCAAGGGTCCAGCTAGCAAGGCCCAGAAAAAGTTTAAAAGGAGTAAGTAAAACATTACCTGTGTAAGGTGCAGGTGTGTGCACAGAGTGGAAATCCCTTTCCCAACCCCCCTAACTTTATAGGTAAATATTGGCAGATAGAAGAGTATGATTTTTTCTTTTTTTTTTTGTTACTACAGACAACTATGTGTAGGGAACTCCCCTGGAAGAAGTGAGATACTCCCAGAGGAGTTGTACACATTGAAAAGGAGTTATATAAAATGAGCTTTTCTGGAAAGCCAGATTGGTGCCAATGGCTACACTGAAGTTACCAACACAACACTGACTTAGATCAGCCCTGGCATAAAGCCTGGGCTTTGCTCTGGACTTTTCTCCAAGAGGAAACCTCCTTAGACAATAATTTTTCTTCTGTCCTCCCAGATGTGTCCATTTCCACACAACTACAATGGATGACAACACAGTTCCTGAGAGACTCATGTTAATGCCAATAGTCAACCTCATCACTCAATCCAGCCCACAGAATCACAGAATGGTTTGGGTTGGAAGGGACCTTAAGGATCATCTTGTTCCAACCACCTTGCCATGGGCAGGGACACCTTTCACTGGACCAGTTTGCTCAAAGCCCCATCCAACATGGCCTTGAACACTTACAGAGATGAGGCATCAACAACTTCTTCAGGAAACATACTACCATAGTCCATCCTACTACTGAAGGTGACTCAAAGCCTCAGGCAGTGCCAAACACAAGGCAAAGTGCTATGGGAACACGTTCATTTTAGCAGCATTTGAAGATCCTGGGCAATCCCCTGTTCTCTTGTGATCTGTACCATGGGTGTCTCACACATGTTGTAACTGGGCATAGCACTGCTGGTAGGACACATGGAGCTTCCCTCACTTTTGTTGCTCCGGGGTCTCCATGAAGGTCCTGCAGAGGAGCATGCGCCAGACTTAGTCCTCCTCCCTCTTACGGGGTGGGAATGGAGGCACACTTCATTTGACATTCCCCTGGATCAGTATCTCATCCAAATTTTAACAAACTGAGTCTTGGCAAGCCTGAGTCCCAGCTAACACATGTCAATGCTGCAGCCTCAAACCAGTTACTCCCTTGACTTTGAGCATCTGGCTGTGTTTGGTGCTCAGTATGCATGAATATGTGCCCACACACAGCTCCCCTGGTCCTCACAGTTTGAGGAAAGATCACTCGAGGCCATATACTTACTTCAAATTATCTTTGAAGCTCTGCTTCTTTTATTGAGAAGTCAAATGAACTCCAACTAATTTCAAATTTGAATTTTCTAGGACAATAGGAAGGCACTGGAATTTAATTGATTTAGATTACCTGCCTTATTATTATGCTGCCAGTAGCAGTAGTTCAGGTTGGTGTAATTTTAAATTTACTGTGAGATGAATCTGACATTTCTGTACTGCTGAATAGAGGACTTGAGCAATTCGTCAGCTCTTCACAAAGATGTCATAATTAATTCAGTAACATCTCTGTAAGCAGAGATAGAAAAGGAAGACACAGAAGCACCTACTCCGTGCCTGAGAGCTGAATGAACGACAGCCTTACTTACTCCAATCTTCATGAAACTGACTGTATTTTTTTTTTTTAACATTCAACACAATTTCTGCTGCAAAGACACATCTTCCCCTCTCCTGTCAGCACACAAGCAGGACTTATTAGCCTGCAATAATTTACAGCCAAAAGGTCAGCTATGTTTCCTCAGCTGGCTCCAAGAAGTATTTCCATCCCCTGAGCAGCCCAGAAGAAATTTTTGTGCAATCCAAGTGTAGCTGCTTTTCCTTGTCTGCTTTCAAGGAGGAAGAGAGTGCAGGGAAACAGATCCCCTGTCAGTGTAAACCAGCATTGCTCTGCTGGCTGAAAAGGACCTCCACCAAGATGAACAGATGCTCCATCTTACACCATCCCATTCCCTTCCTCTTGCCATGGAAGCATGAGAGATCTCCTCCCCTTCTTGTCCAGTTTTCCCCTCTGCCAGGGATGCCTGGTTGGGAATCACTGTCCACCTGGATTGCACAATATTTTAATGTAACGGAAATTAAACAGACCTGTGAACTGAGATCAAAGTCTTTATTGACAGTGATATTATTTGAGAAGATAAGACTTTAAATGTGTACTGCACAAGATAAAACCTGAACAGGCAGACAATAGAAGAACAGCTTTTTTCTTTTATTTCAGTCTTTTGAAAGCTGGATTGCCTGGCATAGTCAGTGCTATAACAAATATATGTTTTAAAATGATTTAGAGAAATAGGGAATATAAAAACCCAGAACATTAGCATTTACTTCACTTTAACTGTCTCACAAAATTAGAAAAAAAATCAGTTCCTTCATTTCAAAGCAGTTATGTCTCTTCAAGTGTTAAAAAATAATTTATTAAATTAATGTGCCCTTTTGAACTCAAGCACCAAACATTCAAAAGATGTGTGTACAAAAGCACCAGTCCTCTCAGGCAGCATATACCCACACAGGTACTGTATTTCTAAACACAACATGCAGAAGGTATTTTCAAAAGATAAAATGTGCCTGAAACATTCAGCATTTGTACCTGAGAAGTTTCAGATATGAGGAGTTACATCCTGGACCAAGTTTTATCCCTGGCCTGGCCCACTCAGCTGCTTCCAGCAGACACAGACTCTCAAAAGCTTTACCAGCCTCTGGCTTGTCACAGAAAATGAAGATGAGTAGCTTCACTTTCTGGACCATGTTCATGCCTCCCAACAGCTGGTCAACCTTGGAAGGATTGAATGCCTTGGGAGGCTAATCCTGCCTGGATCTAAAATGCAGCCTTTTCATTTCATTTTTTTAAAAAATGTCTCTCTTTTTGCTCTTCCTGTGCTAGAACTCTATTTTTCTCCTCTATCTTCCAGTTCATTGCACAAGAAAATTTGCTAACATTTTAAAATTTGATAATATACTTTTTACCATTTTGCATTTTGAAAAAAACTTTAAAAAATCCTTCTGAAACAAGCTGGGGAAGAGCAGAACTAATGAAGTTCATTTTTGTACTTATTTCTGCTTGTTATTCCCTACATCCTCCCCACCACCCCCAAACAAATTCCACCACATCCACTTGGACACCCACAGCTCAACCAGAGACAGCACCAAAGGCAGCACACGCTAGAGCTTGTCTGGAGATTCACACCATCATGATGGGCCAGCTGACCCACCCTTGGCCATCAAACCCACTTCTTTCTGTCTCCCTGTAAACTATCCTCTGCCAGCTGACAAAACTTGAAGAAGCAAAACTGCCTTTGAGGCAGTTACCCTTCTCTCAAATGTGATTGAAATTGGCCAACCTGTTAAAAAGTGATGATGGTGGAAGAGAGACTGGCGAGGAGACAGATGGCAGACAGCTCAGCTTTAGCCTCCACTGAGCTGATTGAGAAGTGGGAATGCTTTCACCCTCTCATGAAAAATGATATCACTCTTTTGCTGAAATTCAAAACTTAGTTTCCTGACATTAAAATTGTGACTTTTCCAACTGGTCAAAATTAGGATGGAAAAAGGGATGTCTTGACAAAACAGAACTTGGTGCTTTGCCAAGGAACGAAGTCATTCTAAGCAAGGAATTAAAATGCAGCTGGAGGAAGAAGAGGATAATCAGAGTGATAAAATATAACACAGCCGGGAGCCCAGCGAGACCCACGCATGCTGAGTAGGGCCGTCCCAGCAGGTGCAGCAAGTGGGTTGCTAAGCCTCTTGCACTTGCACAGCAGTATTGTACACCAAGCATATAGAAATCCTGAGTATTTTACTACCAAATTTATAGGCAGCCTCATTTGGGCCAAGCTGACCAAGTGTTGGCACCAAGACATACCCCCACTCTGATCGGGTTCAATGCCAGCAGCTTCATCATCATGTGTGCCAAGCTTGTATGGGGATACAGGCAAGTCTGCCTGAAGGAATAAAACAAACTCCATGCTGGTTAGCCCGGCACTGGAAACCAGCCTGAGAAAACCCACCCTGAGGCTGAGGACATTCCCACAAGGACATGGTGAGGCGCCAGGAGCAGCAATGCAAGTGTGGTCCACCCCGCAGTGCCCAAGCCCTCCGGAGGAATTGCTGGCACCCTTCAGAGCTGGGTTTACATGGGAGGAATAGGGCGAGTTGGTGGGAGAATTGAGGTTGGTTGACTGGGCAGGGAGAATTTTAATTGGTTTCCAGAAAATGTGTGGGGTGAAGCAGTGTTATGAATAATCAAGCCAGGGAAGCCCTGTCCTGGTACCAACTCAGACCATGCCACCACCTCAGCAGCAGCGCCCACCAGAGCTCCCAAACCCCTGAGCAACTTGCAGATGGTACCTTGTTCTGCAAATCAGTGCCTGAAGGAGTTGCTGGGGGACTGGACGCAATCCAGAGCAAACCCACAGCCTGCCCTGCAGCAATCCCTCCCCACGAGCCCTCTCAGCTGAGCCTGCTCACCCAGGAACATCAGCAAAACACATATTTCACCCCCAATTTACACCAAGGAGGGTGAGTTTTTCCAAACTCCCTTGTTTCTCTCTGAGCCTCCCAGCGTACCCCGTTTCCTGGCTGTCTTTCAGAGGAAGGGCACTCGGCTGGGTTTTCTCTGTCCCCAGACATGTCTCGTGTTGGCCGCCTTTGCTGAGCTTTCCAGGGACTGAAGCTACCAACTGCCACCAGAAAAAGCAACTCTATTTCTGGGCTGGTCCTGGAAAGCCAACCTTGTGGATGCCAGCAGGGATGCAGAAATCGTGGTTTCTCATGTCTCCCTCAAAGATGGCACTGCTATTCTGAGAGGAACAAACTAACCCCGGTTCAAAATCACCAATTTGGAAAGTTTTTTTAGCTTCTGTCTTTTTCTGTCTTAATGTAGGCAGAGACTACAACTTCAACCTGCCAGAAGAAAACCGCTCACACAAATACATCATGACCAAAGATTACATGCAAGCAAAGGTAGTCACCAGATACAGACATATCTCTCATGCCTGGCTTCATGTCAGCCCAATTTCAGCTCTCCAGGTCATCACTTGAGCTCTTACTTCTGTTTCCACCCCATGGCCACCCCAGCTGCTATGGGGGCAGCCCTCAGTGTCCCATACACATGGCCAGAATGTCAACAAGGCTGGTATCCACACACAGGAGACACAATGGTGACATTGATCCCCATGTGCCCTGGTGCAGGTGCCAACATATCATTGGAATATAGGAGAAACCTGGTGTCTGGGGATCCACCATGGAAGGGGTGGGAGGGACTTCTCCTCCAACTCCTGCCAGGGCTGGATGAGAGAGTGGGGAAGAGCAGTCTGCAAAGGAATAGCCAGCACTTTTCCTTCCCCATACAGAGCTGGTTGAAAGGAGGTGTACAGGGGGAAGCAGATACACGGTGGGACATGGGAACCACTTCAATCCCCCAAAGCTCCCCAGTCTGCTGCTGCAGGGCCCCTCTATCTGTGTGAATGGACAGAGGGACCAAGGTGGGGGCAGATATTGCCCATTTCTCCCAGTTATGCATTATGCACCAGGCAACTGCATCCCAGTTCTGAACAAAACACATCCACCTCTCCTAGATGCATATTCACTCTGTTCTGCCACAATGCGAACAAAAAGGATGATACATTGGTTTTGCATGTCTACATGAGCCATCTGCTTCTATTTTATTGATGAAAACCTGCAACAGCAGCATTCACCATAACAAAATAAGACTGTTTCTAAGGTCTGGATGGTTGTATATTTGGGGGGGTTGGGGGAGAGGGTGTAATTTCAGCCCAGAATTCTGCAGAATCTGGCTTTAATGCTTTTTTTCCCCCCAGTCAGATATCATCTAGACATTAGTATTCTTAACGCAGCATATAATTAGTGAGAGGCAATATATTGTATGATCATGCACGTTAGCACTTAAGTAGAATAAAAACGTTTCATTGTCAGCTACATGAAAAGCTAAGAATAAACCCGTACCACTCTTCCTGTTGAATATCCAAACATCTTTTCATCATATTTTTCATCTTTTTGTCACAGTTTTGCACTCCAGATATCTCTTTCAATCACATACCCGGCAAGTGAAACAATGCTCAAACCATCCTGGTGGTCTTACCAGTCAATACCAGCTGTTTGTTAACTATATTGAAGAATTTTCAATGCAAATCTTTGAACTTTACAGAAGTGAAAAGGATACATGAATTTGTTTCTTAAAATCTTCACAGTATGGACAGTTGCCCTTCTATAGATTTATTTTTCATAAAAATAATTCAACAATAAATGAAAGCCTTGCTTTTGCAACAGCAGAAGTTAGGGAAGTTAGGGATCTGGTGTTTTTATTAATTTGTCTGTATTATCTAAAGACATCACTTTATAGATAAATTTTGTGCTTGCCCAGAGAAGTTGCAGATACCCATTCCTGGAAATGTACAAGGCCAGTTGGATGGGGCTTTGAGCAACCTGCTCTAGTGGAAAGTGTCCCTGTTCATGGCAAGGGGTTGGAACCAGATGATCTTTAAGGTCCCTCCCAACCCAAACCATTATATGACTCTATGAGACATTTCATTTCTCTGGGAACTCAGGGCAACATTTTCTTTTCTGTATACAGAAGCTGAAAAGATCCACAAGAAAGAGCCATGCAGCCCTGTTGGTTCCTGTTGAACGCTTCTGGATCATCTAGGACTTTTATAGATGTGTAACTAGTGGTAGAATCTTTCTCTACACTGGGTAATGGTGGACACTGCTATGAGGAATGCCAGCAGTGGTCACTATTTAACAGTAGGAATTAATGGTGTGTCCTCCTGTCATTTATGTTTTTGAATTTGGCTGTCCAGGTTGTCCAAAGAAGCTGTGGAAGCCCCATCCCTAGAAATGTTCAAGGCCAGGTTGGATGTGGCTCTGAGCAATCTGGTCTAGCAGAAGGTGTTCCTGCCCATGGCAGGGGAGTTGGAACAAGTGTGCCTTTAAGGCCCCTTCCAACCCAAACCATTCTGTGATCTCAGGTTGGGAAAGGGGGGTTGAGATCTCTGTTACTCCTGATACAGCCTCAGCCAGAGGGTTGAATCACTCTGAATACCAGCCAGCTCACTACCTGCCCATGGGACATGCTGAGGAGATGACAAAGAAAGGAAAAATCTTCAAGACAGATTATTCTAGTAAACTCCAGGAGGGAAATGCAGTAAGAGGCTTACGACACTGTCCTGTGGCAACACACCCTGGGAGAGATGTCTGTGCATCCACAAAGCTGCTGGAGGGGAAAGACTTCCATGTCATAGGGCACACAGAGGAAAGAGGAGATGGACACACACCCCAGCCTTTGCATTGCCGGTGTCCAGCTGTGACTGCGACAGCGAGACAACAAAAACCTGCCAGAGATGGTATATTGTTCCAATATAGCAAGAAGTCAATACACACTAAAAATAACTTATTATGTGCCGTGTATTTAAATCCACAGTCAAATATACATTGAGATGTGCTTCATGCAAATGCCTCGCGGCACTCTACCATAAAAAACATTTTTATATATACACATATAAATGTCACGCAGTATTTAAATGCTAAGTCTACCAAATGATTACTTCATTTACTCTTCTTGACAAACAAAACTCTTTGCTGGGAAAAAGTCAATGAAGTTACAGCTGAGAATACAGCCCAGCAAGACACAAACCATGGCAGAGCCAACAGAGGAATACAGGAGAGATGGGGTACTGATTTAATTGGAAAACTTGTGCTTGAGGTGCCACACAGTGACAGCAAGAGATTGAAGGACAGGTTTTATCCTGAGCACCATGAACATAAAATATTGCTACCAGGCACAGACCTGTGTTGGAGCAGACCTCTGTAGATATTAATGAGAGGATCGGAGATGCAATGATGGAGACAGCATGAAGGAAAAATACCTGGAAAGCGTTAACAAGACACAATGGGGATGAGGAAAGCTAGCACAATTATATTATTTTTTCCTAGTTGTTAATGAAGAGAGAAATTTGCAATGCTATCCTAAGTTTGAGAAATGAAGAGAGGGAGGTCTTTGGCACAATAAAATGCCTTCCCTGGGGGTCACAGCTAATTAATGGTGTGGGGTTCAAGAAGAATCTAGCTTTTGTCTGAATCACAAATCTTTGTTCTTCACCCATGGCCAATATCAACTTTCTGTCTCTTGTTACTCAATAAGAACAGCCCACGCTGGGTATGATGGTACATGGAACAGACACCTCTGGAGTATTTGGTGTTTATTGCATGTCACCCATTACAGCCAGAGGAAATGCAAGAGCCAGGAGGAAACATCCTTACTTCCTCACACCTGCAGCTGCCCAAGCATCTGTGATTTCTGTTAAACCACTTTTGTTAAGTAAACCCCAACAATTTGCTTCCCAATTTTCTAAAGAAATGAGCGAGTAACAGATCTGAATTGAGCTCCATAGCTCCCATCCGGCTTTTGTGTTTCTTCCTCAGCTTTCTCCAACCCCAGGAGCCTAATGCTCACTGGATGCGACACCATGACTGTATAGGGTTTTGGGGAGATCATACAGACTGCCACAGCAGCAGTCTCCCTTCTGCTTCATCAGTGGTACCTCGTAGGATTCAGAGTTTTATGTTGTTGTGATGGGAAATATCCAAATCCCCTGCAGGTTCCCAAACTAGGATTGAAAAAGTCTCAGCGCTGGACTTTTTTTTGTGCCTTCTACAAGCATTACGTTTTCCCCACTCTGTGTATAAAGACCTGTCTCTTGACAGAGCTTTGCTCAAGCTGTTCAGCTCTGCAGTGAGATCTCAAAATTCATCCTCCCATGACAAATTCAGGAGCAGAGGGGAGATAAAAAAAATCTCACCTTCAGCCTTCTGTTTTGGGAGAGCAGCTCAGGGAGAGCCCAGCCCTCAGCTCTCCTCCAACCACCTCATTTGTACAGATGGCTTGTGTGGTTGGGAGAGGGATTGTAATGCCAAAAGAGATGAATGGTATCTACCAAGGTCTTTATCCAGGCTACAGTATTGACCTATATCTGCTCCATAAAGGTGAAAAAACATGGATAGCTGTGTGGGTTGAGCAGGAACATCTTCCTGCTGCCAGCTGGCAAACAGCTTGGGGATTACAGCATGAGGATTAATAGCCTTTGTCATTTGTAAGTGCAGATGCTAACCTTACTCATATGACAGACTGATCTTCTTTGGATTCTGTGCCTGTTTGCTGTTCCAGAAAGATGACCTTGGGCTGCTGTGAGAGACAAAATATTTACACATTCATTTCTCAGGGCCCACAGTGTAGGCTGCAGGAAGACTCAAGCTCACTCTGCTCTGAAAAAAAAAGCTGTATGCCTTCAGCAGATCTGGAGCTCAGGAATTACACAGAGAAACTGGGTTTCAGCTCAGGCTTGATGCCACTGCAGCCCAGCTGTGCTGCTTTCTGGAGCAGAGAGTGAGCAAACTCCTACCTTGACAGCAGCACGAGCACACTGAGAGCCTTCCCTGCCTCCCTCCCTCCTCACCACCTTCCCACCACTGCTTGGGGTTTTCATTTCTTGCATGACGTCTCATTAAATCTGAACCAGATCCTGAATAAACACAGAAAACAGTTATGTGGAATTATCCTGGATGTCTTTCCAAGCTTTAGGATCTGGCTGCTTGTATCACAGATGCAGATGAGCTGGGAGCCAGCACCGCTTCCTGGGATATGAGAATGTATTTGTTGGGGTAGCACATGCTGAAGGGAAAAACCTGCCTCATTCAAAGTGTGAGCTTTTCTACAAACCCTGGCTGCTTTGTTTTTTTTCCCCTCAAACCATAGCTGCAAACATCACACTTAGTACATTTTAAATGGAAAGCGGATGCTCCTGCATACTAATTCTTTCAGGCTCTGTTGTCCTTAACACAATGCCCATGAGAAAAAGAAGAAAGCAAACACAGAACAGTTTGTTTCTTTTGCCATTAACTTTGTCCACATTGAGGTGAACGTGTGCCACTGCTTTGTAAATATTAAAGTATCACAACCTAACTAACAAACTTCAAATTCCACAAGTGGTCTAGAGAGCAGGGAGGCAAGGTCTTAATCATGAGCATCACAACTTTAAGATGACCCCTCTAGGAGTCAGCTTCCCTGGAGCCCAGGGATAATATGATGGAGAAGGCCGTATTCCCTGCTCAGCCTTTCTGTCCACCTTTAGTGCTGAAGGGCAGAAGGGAGCTGAGAGGCAGCGAGATGAAGTGCTGTGATCATACAGATTAAAGATGATGATAAATATGGGAGCGGAAAGCAAGCTCTGCAGGCACGCGAGCTCCAAGGTCATCGCCAGCTTCAGCTGAAGGGGAAAATGAACTGCCACCAGAGGAAATGCCTGCTCCTCTGCCAAGCTGCCACCCTCGGCTTTATGCTGGAAGAATGATCAATAGCAGCTGGCAGCCTTTGGTTCTCTGCATCCAGGAACATCTAAAGACATTCATGACTGAAGATCAGTCGACTATGTAAAGCACCAAACAACTTCTCGGGATCCACAGCCGCTAAAAATATATCCAAGTATTGTCCATGTACCGTAGGAGCTGCACAACCCACATTACCCCCGAGGGGCAATGCAGGCAAGGCAGAGCGACAGGAATGAGCAGACCACAGCAGGGTCCAGCTAATTAAAGACACTGGTAAAAAGGAACCCAAAAAAATCAAAGGACGTAGAAGACCATCCAGATAAAGCCTTTGCAAATGGGCACTTCAGTGAGCTATTGCTGTAGCTCAGTGGGCTAAAAGAGCTACTCATTTCTGTGGGCATCAGTTGAAGATCACCATTATTATGGGGAATATAAACATGGTGAGATCATTCTGTTCTGTTGTCGACACACATTAAAACCAAAAGATGAAATAACAGCAGAGAGCTTAGGAGGACAGGGGCGTGCTGGCTGGAGGGAGACCAAGGAAGGAACAGACTGCAGCCAGCTGAACGACGCTGTTCAAGATACAGAGCTGTATGCACAGCACTTGCCCACAATATTCTGGGCTTATGCCAGTGCAGTTAGTTCCTTCCCACACAATGGTTTTGTGGGTTTTCAGGCTTTCTCTTTTTTTTTTTCAAGAGAAGAAAATTCAAATAAGCTATAAAGGGATTATAGACATTGGTGTCAAAAGGGAAGGAATTATCTTAGAAAAGCAGTGCATTAGGAAACATCCATAATCTGGATCTGCAAGCACCCAAGCACCCCAGAACCAGGTCAGCCATTCCTATCCTTCTCCTTGAACTTCCCATGGCCCTTCCACAGCTCCTCTCCCCATTTGAAACCCCACAGAAGCAGAGAGCAACATCAACACCCAAGGCCAGGAGAGCACAGGGCCCAGTCTACCAACCATCACCAACTGAGAGTCAAGGGAGAGTCAAGCTTCCCAAGGAATGGAAAACATTCTGCAAAATCAGTCTTGCCAGCCACTTCCAAAGGAAACAAGGAGTTAAAGCAGTGACTGAAAGGGCAGTGGTACTTACATAAGAAAGACCAGGAGCACAAGCTAAGCCTGTATCAATATTAGCAATGACTAATTCAATCTGTCAATGGGAGGAATTAGAGGAGCTTTGGAAGATGCCAGGGATGCTGCAAAGCCTTCATTTCACAGACAGTCAATACTGAAAAGAAAAATAAACCACAAAACCAACAAAAATCCCAAAAAACAGCTAGCAAGCATGAGCACCCCCAGCACCTTGTTCATCCCAAGATTCAAAAAGCTCTTCCATTGCTTCAGTAGGAACATAATGAACCCCACAAATGCACTGCTCAAGCCGTGGATGTGCCAACAGTTTTGGCAATAGCTCCCAAAACCCAGTGGTCCATTTGCCACATCCCTTTTCCCCCTCCTCCAGGATTTTTTTGGAAAATACAAGACCAAAAGGTTGCAGCAAGAATGCAGCAACCTGCTTCCCCTGGCCAACAAAGTTTTCACATAGGCTTAGATATAAACTTATTCTAAGTAAGCTGTTTTCAGTTGCTTTCCTCTGACTCCCAATACTCTACACTGAAATGATATATTAAAATTCAATTCCGATAATGCCGTATCTTCAGTAAAGACCTTACTGTGAAAACAGCATGGAAGTCAAAAACCAGTTTATTTCATTACTTTTTAAAATTATCTTTTTCAATAGTTTTTTTCTAATCATACTGTTATAAACCTGGGTTATCTCCAGTACACTGCTGAAGCATATTATCAACTTACACTTTTCCCTTAGCTAATCATAAAGCAAAAACAACACTTTGCAGGTTCAAGAAGTTAGGAAGAGAATCTCAGTAAGTTTATTATACATACATGTTCCAGGTAATAAAATTAACTATAAACACTTGTATATAGATTTTATGCAGTTCAGGAAAAAAAGATGCAGAGATTGGAAAACAACTGGATTCAGCAAATGCACCTTTTGAATTGGGCTGTTTCCTCTACTCTTTTTTTTTCCCCTGAAGAAAAGTGTATGATAAAAAAATCTATTGTGCTCGTTACCACTCAGATGTTCATTTTTTCTTGCATTGGTAATACAGCAGCATTAGCAGTGCAGTGAAAAATGTATTTGTTTGCTGAGCTGAATTTGGGTTGTATCCTGTTTTGTGATAGAAAGCCCCAGTAGTGCAAAGCAGGCATACCAGCTTATCTAGACAGTGGAGGAGAACCCTCCTACACAGGATACCCACCATACTCTCTGGAAATTGATGCTCAGACAGGTGATAAGAATATACAAAAGCAGGGTCTACAGAACAACTTGTATCACCTGTACCAGAAGTCCTTCTACATGCAGATTATTCTGTCTGGCTCATGAGGACAGACAGAGCCTGTGTGTATGACACTGAGTGATAACCTGTGAGTGTCACAGCACTGCCCTCAGAGCCTGGCTGGCCTGGATGTGATGCAAACCAGCACAGAGGCCCAATTTTGGTCAAACAGCCAGAGCCAAAATTTGCATTAGTTAGATTTGCACAGCACCATTGAAGGAAGGAGACTGCTGCGGTGCAGTAGGAGGCAGAATTTGGTGCCAGATCTCAGCAAATGACAAAACCAAAACATGGAGTGACTCAGTACAGACAAACCTTTTCAGCAAAATATTTCCCATGTCTTGCTGTCATCAACAGGGATGGAGAAATGCCAGTCCTCTCCTAGAGAGCGCAGAGAACGGGAGATTGGGCAGCTGATAGCATTTGAAGATCTCAGCACCTCACTGCCTACATACCATCACTATGCTTGAGGATGAACATCCTCCTTTGTGTCACACACAGCACTGCAACAACAACCACTTCGTCAAGCAGCAGACTAAGACATGTCCCCTATCCATAATCTCCACAGTTTCAACTTGCAGAGACAGGAAAAAAGAGTAGAATGGAAAAGGATGATATAGTCTGAAAAGTAACTATGTGAAAGCATCATTACCCCATCCAGCAAGCCTGCTCCTTGCATTGCTTTCAGTTAGAGGCAGGAAGCACAGTATTTTCTCCAGTGCTAGTTCAGCAGAGTCAACAGCCCCTCTGCAGGGTCCCCTGGATCCTATTCCTTGCCTGCAGGAGAGCTCACCCCCAAGATGAGGTGACATGGTCTGGCATCCTCTACTGCTCAGCGTGCCAAAACCAGTCTCCTTTCATATCCCAAGAACATATTACAGGATAGCACATTTGAAGAAGAGCCCTCGGCAAACCAAGTAGTGCTTATCCAAATCACAGAAAAACCACAGATTTGAAGCACTCCCCTGTAATGCTCACGGAAATGCTTTTCTGAATGAACCTCACTTCTAAAAACCAAATTAACACATTGGCAAAACAATAATGCAGAAAAGAGTGATTCAGGCACAAAGGTGGATGTGCAGCTTGTTCTGGCTTTTTTTTTTTTTTTTTTTTTTTTGTATTTGTGATGACAAAAGCCAAAACATCAAGTAAACATCTAAACATGCATTGTGTAATCCAATATAAAACTGATGCTCACTATTTCTTGTGCAAACCTATGGCAACGCAGGTTAACAAGTGCACAAGGTGCCTAATTAAAAATATCAGTAGTGTTTAGTCCTAATATCAACTGTTAGTACAGGAGAACAGTAGTAATGTCTAGGCACTTAAAAGTTGACAGGGAATTCAAGAGTGCTTTCTCATGCTGCCTGAAAAATATATCATCCAGTACACAGTGGTATCAAATGCTTATTTCTAGGACTTAGAAACACGATAATAAAAGGGAGAGGATGTGATCTGCATGCAGGTTAGCCTTTCTGTGAGCTATCTGCGTGTGAAGAATATTTGCAAACTTCATTAATATAAATAAGGGAAGGGAGCATTTACCCCAGGAGAAAACAGCTTCAGAATCAGTCTGTGATGATTAAGCCTATGACAAAACAAGCAAGACAATGACCAAGGAAAGGATTTTGTAGGAATTCCCACCACTTCTCACTGGGGGTAATTATTTGGATGTAGAAAATGCAGGACAACTTGGAAAGACAAGAACTAAACACGCTTCCCAGGTCTTACCACCTTTAACACCCGTGACTGCTGATGCTGAACAGTCAGGTTAAAGGGCAGGTGCACTGTCAGAGCACATGGCTTGTCACAGGACAGCTGTTTGCTGCTGGCTGAGAACAAGGTAAGACAGCCCTTTGTCCCATTCTCCACAGGCTGTCCTGGTAAGCACTAGGACTCCAGCAGCGTGTGCCACCTGCAGACCTGTGTCCCCTGCGATTCCTTCATTTCCTGCCAGTGGCTTTGCTCCTCCTCCCCGCTGCTGTTCTGACCCATGGAGATCCAGCCGATCATCTCCTTGCGCTTCATGCTGCGCCTGTTGTATATGGAGATCATGAGGGTGACATCAGAGAGCTGGAAGAGAGCAACCTGGAAGATGAAGGTTTCCTTGTAGACAGGGTTGGGCTGACCTCGACGGATGGAGGTCTTGCAGCGAGACATCTCCTGACCCACAGAGTTGCGCAGGCAGAGCTTTCCATAGGTATCTAGGACAAAAAAAACAAAACAAAAAACATGTCTGGCACAGGTAACAGACTAAATGGGAGCCCCAAGTGGTCAAAAACCACCTGAAACACCTCCAAGTACAGCAGCTTTGTCTGCAGTGAATAACAGATGAGTCTGGAGTATTCTCCTTGTTAAAATCCATGGGATGAGAAGCACCATATGAAATTAGCTCTTGGATTTTCTCATATTCAGCTGTAGAGAAAAGGAAACTGATGTGTGTTTCAGCTCTGCTCTCATGGAAAAAGCAGGGTATCTGGTATTCAGTCCTAGCAAACCTGTTTGAGACTAATCAAAATGATCAGCATCTCTATGGATTTTCCACTTCAAATGGCGTATCTCCAACTTCCCTTCCTCTCCCTCACGATCAAGCTTCATTGGGGCTCTCTTATCCATGTTTCCCTTGACTGCCCTTGTCTCTCCACCACTCTCCTTTGGAAGAATGCTTCTGTAACCTATTGTTTGTGATACCAAACAAACGGCATCTTGAAAGAGAGGGGAAAAAATCTGCATACACAGTGAAATGATTTGACCTCCCATGATAATTTCAAGTTTTTTTCCAAATTCTCATATTATTTTTTTGGTAGACTCAAGGTCAATTTTATTCACTATTTTAGTCAATATAAGGAGTAAACATGCCTCGTAGATACAGGGGAGAAATGGTCCAATTTAGCATTCCTGTAAATCTACTCTTTAAACTCTTGTTCTCTCCTCGAATAACTAGTTCACCTCTGTTATGTGGTTGCTAACATGGTGGTCTCAATGCTCCCCATACTCCACAGACCCAGCTCAGAGAAAGTTTTCACCTTGCTCTGCACGTGGTGGTGACAGATTGCACGGCTAGACAAGTCCTCTACTAACCCCTTCGTAATCTGTGCCTGGGTTCCTGCAAGTGAGTATTATTTCAGAGCGTGCCAAAGATAGGAAATAAATAACAAGCCTCCGTCTCTTGTCTACAGCATTTCTATCCTCTTCTGTTCCCATTTGATGTGCTATTTTACGCACTTATCTACTGAGCAACACAAGGTGTGAAATTACACTTCAGGTGTGAAAACACTTCTATGTCTCCAAAGCAGGGCTTTCCACTCCTCGCAAACTGTTCTACTGAAAAAGCTGTCAGGAGACTGACAGTCGAGGAGCAAATTGTGAGCCTGCACAGCTGTACAGCTATCAAGTTACTGCAGGGAAAGTTGAGCCCAATCACTAGCTGGGGGTGCCAGCT
Organism: Xenops minutus; assembly: GCA_035221455.1. NCBI lineage: Eukaryota > Metazoa > Chordata > Aves > Passeriformes > Furnariidae > Xenops > Xenops minutus. The sequence continues at coordinate 57,523,273 of JAWWEE010000158.1, forward strand.
TGTCTCCCAGCATAACATTGGAGATGAAGTAGATCTTGCCATCAAAGACCCACTTGTTAGTAGGCAGGGCTTTGATTTAATTTCCTGATTGTATCTGGAAAGGAAAAAAAAAAATGCTTTATTAAGTGGTGGACTAATTTGCACCTTAATATTCAGTGTTGGTGGTGCTGAGGGAGTGAAGTCTGTAACAACTTCAGACCCATCAGAAACACAAAGCCCAAGAGAGGATTCTCTCTTCTGGCTCAGCTCAGTGTGGAACCGTGAAAGATAACTACCAGACACAACTCGTGCAGTGTTTGTTGAGATGTCACTTTGCTTTGCACTGTCAAACCACAATGTGCACTGAAGTATTTTTCACGTGTAAGTTCTGGCTGCTGGTCTAGGCTGCAGAGAACTCCCTGGAAACAAAGATAAGTGAGGAGGAGGGGTTTTATAGATTATACATATATATATATTCACCCTCTTTTTCTGAGAAGGGGATTTCAAAATAGTGAAAGGTCTCCACTAGGCTAATTTTTTAAATACAAACAAGTAACTTGTTAGTACAGTTCCCTCCTTGAACTTTAACATTTTTCTTTCTTTCCAATTGAAAGCTCACATTTTCACATAATTTCAGTGCATTTTCCAAATCAATCCCCTTTACAGGCAGGAAGATGAAGGATCTCATTTCTGCTGACCTGGAAGAGAGGTGAGTGCTGAGACCTAGGAATTCACAGCGATGGGACACCCTCGCTTTGCTCCTGACCCAATTTTTCCATTATTCTCTGGATATGTCCTTGTTATCACATCACTTTTCCCTCTACCTTCTGAGAACTGCTTTGTTGAGGGCATTTGATTGGGATCACAGTAGGATCTGGAAATGCTCATCGAGGGCAGAGCTGGGGCATGAAACAGCATTGAAATGGTCCTGCCTCTGGACCCCTTGAAGTGTTTCCCTGACTATGCTGGGGCAGGGAATGGGCACAGTATGCAGCCAAGAGCTGCTACCAACACCTCCACTGCTATCCCACATGGCAATTTGCAACAAAACCAACAGCAAATTAAGAATTTTTTAGATTATCTTCTGTTACTTGAGGGAAAGGTCACCCACACATGCCTGTATCTCTTTTTCTAAGAAGACAGAGAGAGGACTGAGGTCTAGATTTTACTCTTAGTATACCTTCATATCATCCTTCCTTCTGCCTTTTACCAGTACTGGCAGCTCAGGTGGGATTCATCACACCTAACTGCAGGCACGTTCCTTTGAACAGTCCCCAAAGGAGTCAACCAATTTATAATCAAAGAATATGGCATAATTCAGCACCGATCTAGGAGACAGTGCTGCCATTATAGATGATTTAGGTTTTAACACTAAAGCAAGTGCCACAGCTAAAACATCTCATCGGATACTGGTTTAGGGTGTCCTAGTTAATTTTCCAGGCAATGAATGGATGAGTTTCCTACTAGGATGTCACATCCCTGACTGAGGCCTCAACTTTTGCAAGTTGGGGGTAATATAACTGGCTTTGAAGAAAACTGAGAAGCACACCACCAATTACTTAAATCAAACTCAGAAAATGTGGCTTTTTCTTTAATACACATCAGATTTGCTACATAATTCTGCACCAAGACCCTATCTATACAGTACCAAGGTTGGTGGGGATTCTGCATGTATCATCTGGATCAGGCAGGAATGTGCAGACTGGAAGGAGACTGTGCTCAGGGCAGAAATAATACCAGGAGCCCTCTTCACATCCATGAAAGCACAGGCATAAACCAGTGCAAGTGACAACTAAATCAGGCTGCTAATTCTCCTCAAATTTATTCCACTGGGTGTATTTTACCAGGCAAAAGAATCAAGATTGCCTGAACAGAAATAAAAGAGTAGGTGTGGATCATATATTTAGCATCTGAAATTTGCTTTGCAGAGTTGGTACATATGAGGCTGAGCTGTTATTCTGCTTCACTAACTACATTTTAAGATTGTAGTTTGCCCTTTCTGCAGCATCTTTTCAGGTGTCTCATCAGAAAACACTTCCCCGTTCTCCTTCTGGTCCAGTCTGGTCCTCTGAGATGGAAAGCTCTCCCATCCTGTTGACTTTGGCAAAGAAAATCTATCCCCAGATGCACAGTGAAATTAGTGAAACTATAGCAAGGATGAACTTGACAATTTACTGAGGAATGTATGTGCAAGAGCATCTATTCATTATGAAGGCAAAGATTTTCCATCTAATTACATGCTCAAATTCAGTAATGGCCTCATTACAGTGATGTCTCAGCACTCCATGCTCTTCAAAGTGTTTACTTTCACGCCACCTCTGTCAAGCACAAAAGAAGAAAACAGACTAGGGTTTGCATTCTTTAAAATGCCTAAGCCCTCACCTTCTATTTGGGTGCCCACCTCACTGACATGAAGAAGAGTGAGACCTCTTAATATCTGGAAGCATCTGAAACTGCAGCTTGCCCACGGTTACACAAAAGTCTGTGAAGATTCAAGAACAAAGTCTAATTTTGCCAAGACCAATTTTAGCACTGCATCTACCAGGCACTCCTTTCCATACAGGTTTTGGAACAGTTCTTGCTGCAAATCATTTTTACTCTAAACTCATCTTTCATCTCTAGTATGAGTAGATTGAACAATGCTCACTTATACATAAAAAATCAACACCTCTGCATTTAATACCAGAGTGAAAGGCACTAAATCAAGAAATGCTGCAAGAAGCCAGACACATTTTGGGCTTGCACTGCATCATCTTCCTCCAGAGGTTTGGGCAAATCTCTCCTTGTGCAGACTGCTCTGTCTCCATCAACACTGCCCCAACCATAAAACACCTCTTGAGAGCTCATCTGCAAAGGCAATCACTTTATTCGTGATTCTTCTAATGACCCATTTCTGTCATGATCCTTCTCAGGGAACTAACTGATAATGACAACTCAAGGGAATAATCAACTGTAATTTATGCATTCCCATTTTTGGAGCAGAGACCATAGCATGCGTTCTGCTTTCACTTACACTAAGCTCTACCAATATTAATAAAGCTGACCCGTGAGCAAAAACACTGCACATACAAAAGCATCTGACCCCCTGCTTGAAGTTATATTTAGAAAGGAAATAAACAACCAAAATACTCCTGACCCCTCATGTCTGTGGACTGTAGGGTACCCCACAGTGCCATACGAACTTTCCCACCCGCGCTCCAGGCAAGCTAGCTCATTTCCAAAAGCAGTATAACCATGTCAGCATGCTGCAATCCAGACTAATAACAGCTGCAATAGAATAAAGCCTTGGGCCTGGAGCTTAATTTCCCCCAGCTGGCATGCCCACGCTCCCAGCCTACATAATGAACGGCAGCACCGCACGGCAAAGCAGCCCCAGAGCTCAGCTCTGTGATACTCAGTACAGGCAGCTCGATGCAAGGTCTCAGTTTGAGACTCAGAAGACCATTAGTCCTGGCTTTACCTCCCCATTAAACCAGCAGTGGAGCAGAAATACTCTGAACTGGGCTCACTGCAGCTGGTTTAGTAAAAGAGCAGGGAGGAGAATCAGACCCAAGCTTTTGATCCCAACCACACATCATGAAAGTCTGGATTAAGGCAGCTTGTGGCCTACTCTATAAATCATGCAAGAGTTGAGAACTGCCTACTGTGGTGCTGAGAAGCCAACTTTCCTTCCCCTATTCCACCAAGCCTCTTGCTGCTCAAGTCCCCTCTTCTGGGGCTTACAGTTCCCACACAAGGCAGAGGCTGGGATCTGGCAACCTGCACATGTGAGTCATCACAGAGATCAGCATCACCTTTAATTTAAAATGCAGCAGAAAGGAATGCACTGCTCCCTGGACACACTGTTTGGCCTGAGGGGAGGGAACTGCCAGCATCAGTGACATGTAAGAGGAGCAGGAGATGAGGGCTCCCTGAAAGCAATGCCCAAGTTTCTCAGGAAGGAAAGCTGTTTCCAGAGCTCCTTGGAGCTCTATTCCTTGGTGATCCTCCTCTGCTACCTCAACAGCCCATGTCCACTCCATTTTACTGCACAAGCCCTCACCTGGGACAGGCTACAAAGCCAGCTTACCATCTGCCTGCACTCCCCAGCCCTGAGGAGGTGCAGCTTTAGTCTAGGCTGACACAGCTAAAACAGAACACGGACATCTCTCCAGATGCACAAGGTGACTCTCCTCTAATAAGGGCATTTCACCACTTTCCACATTTATGCATTGCTGCTGCCTCAGAGAGAGGATGGAAACTCTAACAGAGAGCTTATGGGGAAGCATGGTAATACATCTCAGAAACAGCAATGGTAGGAGCATGATGTAAGGATGCTTAAGCCTGGCTTTTGTCACCTCCAGCAGTGGTGCCCACAGGAATGGCTTTATTACACAGCCTGTCATCAGATCTCCTGCAAACACTGCTCTGTAGAGTCACAGCAGATTTGCACTAAACATTCAGCTCCAGATGAAACTTGGAATTAGGAGAGTTCTACTCTGGTGGCAATGGCTTTTTCTTCTGCTTGTTTTGGGAGGGGAAAAAATTACTTTTTTTTCCTGTTTACAACTATGGAAGTGGGAGAGCATTGCCATATATCCACTCTAAATGCAATCCAAATTCAGAAATATCTTCATTTTTATTCCCAGTAACTCTATCATGAATTATACTTTTCACAGACGTTTTAGAAATACAAAGCTATTGAAAACATTACTGGATAACCACGTGCTATCCCTGGATGTCTAATTATCATGGAATATCCTCCACATAAATCTCACAGTCACTCCTTGAAAGTCCATCATTCTGACACTTGCTTTTCTAAGCCTAATCAGTCCCAGGCCTCACATGTGGTGGGAAGAGCTATGCCCAGCCAGTCCATCCACCCAACAGTACCCAGTATGACAGACCATATTAAAGCTATAAAAATATGCTGGTTCTCTCCCAAATACTCTTCCAGTCTCCAGCGATTTGTGTCTCAAGAACACCCTCAGTTAGAGGCAGTGTCTTTGTATTTAATGATCCTCTGTGGAACTTTCTTTGTGAATTTCTCCTGTGCTGCACAGAACTCAAGTAGACTTCTAGCATCCATGACGTTCTGTAGTGAGGAATTCGACAGCGTAGGTGAAGAGCTGTCTCCTCTTCAGAAACCGCTACCTCCTCGCTTCCTTTTGTGATCCTTTGGTTTTGTATCAGGAGAAGACAATGAATAAGTGTTGTCACTTCACTTTCTCAATGACACTTATAGACCTCTGAAATCTTCCCCCATCTCCCTTTGTTGTAACATCGTAGGAGGGAAAGTCAATTCACCTACAGCTTTCTGGAAGCTGTTCCCATACCTCTGATTGTCTCCAACACTCCTCACCACACCTTTTCAGTTCTGCCATATTCTATTTGAACAGAGGGAGCCAGAACTGTACACGGTATTCATTAGAACACTGACTGTATATTTACAGTCAAATATCAATTTTTCAGTTTGTCCACCTTTGTTTTGGATTTTTTTTCACTAAGGTTGCTGATCCTTGAGTTGACGTTTTCCTGGAGCTATTTATTATAAGCCTAATATTTCACTCCCAAGTGAAAACCTGAGTCCATCTGGATTAATTTTGAATTCCACATGTGCCCCCATACAATATTTTACATTCATCCACACTTCATCTTCCACCTCACTGCCCAGCTGCTCATTACTGAGACATCCTTCTGGGGCTACTTGTATCTGGCCTCATCTTCCCCACCCAGAACAAAGCTTTCTCAGCTGTTCTTGTTGTAAGTTTGTTTTGGCTGTGTTCAAGGATGGGCAACAAGGAGATGCAGAAGGAGGGGTGATTTTCTGTAATCTTCCCAGCACATCTACTGCTCTGTTAACCAAGATCTCTGGAGGACTGAATTCATCCCATCTTGCCCTGGCAAGATTCCCCTTCTATTACCAATGACAGGGGAAGATGAATCACAAAGCTTTAGGAGCTCAAGGAAGTTCCCTGTTCAGAGCAAGATATACAGGTTAATTTATTTTTTTTTTAATTCAGCTTCTTAGCTTTATTTGAAGTAATTAAAAGAATTACCCTGTGCCTTAGTTTTTCAAGAATGTAACGTGGTTAATAACTTTCCTTCCCTCACAAATAAGTTGATAAAATAAAATCCACTAATGGCATTCAAGCACCCTGATACCAAAGCAACAAAGATCTTAATGTAAGGGTTCTAGTTTTTCTGTGGGTGCATTTTCTGTACTTCTTGACATTGTTACCTGTGGCTCAGGAAGATGTTTGTTTTCAGATGAGTCTTTACTTCAAGCAGGACTTTCTCCTGTTCCAAATAGAAATCCTGATAGCTTGTTCTCTCCCTCCTGTCTTTTCCAGCATTAATGCTATTGTATTTGTTTAATGGGGTTAATATGCTGCTGGTATAATAATGATCATCTACGGATGTAATTATAATGTGTGATTAATTCTGCAGCTGTTGAAAACCTTGGAAGACTTTAGTTAGGCGAGGGAATAACTTTACAATAGTTCTTCTCAAATTGCATTACATGCAGACATAAACCCCAAAAGAAATGCAAAAGGGAGAAGAAGGAAGGCTGGATTAGAGGAGAAAGAGCTGCACCCAACAGAGCAGTTGATGAAGGCTTAACATCACATGGGCAGAGTCATCTCTCTGGTGTTTATACACTAACTAGCTCAAATGATTCCTGGCCCATCACTATGATCCCAAGGTATTACCACCATGCACATAGTATGTAATAGTTATAAATTTTTAAAGACACTTCAGCCAGTGATGTAGGCCTCTCTTCTTACTTCTTTTTATAATAAGCACCCTTTAAATGCACACACTGCGTTTTGTTCTAAGAAGATACAAGACCACAGAACAAAGTATGAACTCCTACAAAATGCTAGCACAAGTCAATGTTTTTGACAAGAACCAAAACCAGAATGAGGTGCACAGCACACAAGCCATTAGCACTAAAATACCAGGAGTGTCCACATCTGACAAAACTGTAGATGCTTTTCTGCATGAGGCTTTTTGCCAGACACTGATAATTTACGGTCCGATGCTGCAGCCCTACCCTTGAGTGCTCTTAAGTGCTCTGAGTGATAATGGGTCTATTTATGTGATCAGGGATTGTAGGCTTAGGCCTATAACTCAGCATGTTCCCCAGAACAATACCTGGACACTTATCCTTGACCAAACTATCCTTAAATCCCACATATGTGACCTGAAGAGAGGATACAGATTTAAGTTTCTGTAAAATGTCCAGCTGTTTTCTAACCCAGTTATTACTCATGTAAGCACCCATGACATTGATATTTACCTGACTCAGTTTAAAGGTTTATGTGAAGACATGCCCACAGAAAACTGAGACACACACCATCTTCCTTTTCTTCTCCAGGAAACCAGCTGTTTCAACCTCTGCAGTCTTTAACACCTAAAATCACCAATGCCCCAGTCCAGTTCCTTCTCCTGCACACAGTGAAATCCCTGTGCAAGGATGCCAAGAAGGAAGGATGAATGCTGATGGGAAATTTCTATCATACTTTAAAGAAATCATGCCCTCTGAAACTTGAACAACAGAATCACAAATAAGACCTATTTAAGAAAACACAAGGGCTCTTTCCTCACCCCCCAGAAAGCAGAATATCAGTTTTAGTTTTTCACCTTTTGAAGGACTTATTGAGCATCTCATTCAGCCTCCAGCATGTTTCAGACAATAATGATCGGACCTCACAGCACTCCACTGCAGTGCCTGAGGAGTTATCATGAAATGCTGCTCCAGCATCTGAGATAAGTGCTGGCTTTCTTCCTTCTTTTTAATTTCTTTCAATTTCTGCTTCACTGAGTTTTCCTTTTCTCACTACACTGCTGTGAACTTTATAGGCACAGAAGAACAATTCAGAAAGCAGAAGCAACAATGTGACTTGGAATAAAAGAAGCAGATTGTGATAGATTCAGAATTTGCCTATAATCATTTATGGATTTCTGTGTTTCACCTAAAAGATGATCTAACATTAAGAGACACTAGTTTAACAATGCTAAAATTCATCTGGATACAGAAAGGGTGTGAAGAAACAATCCAAAATATTGTTAACAGCAAAAATGAAAGAACTGCTATGAAACAATGTAAGGACTATTGATTTGGCTAAGGGAAGACTTTGGCCTGCTTATCAAACTGATTAAAGTAGATTTATCCAAATCCCTAAAAACACAGAAATGGAAAATTCAGGCAGAATTTAAAATAAAAAGTCCCTCAAAGAATGCGTCCTTTCCCCATATCCTGCTTCTGTCCTTATGTCATCAACAAACATAAAATGTTTTTTAGGTTGAAATATGCTGCCAACCAAGCTACTGCACTCCTGTGCACCCACTGCTAAAAAGCTGGATGGGACATCTGCTCAAGGCAGATAAACTTCCTTATGCTGAAAGCTAACCTGTGCACACATTGCTAATCTGCCAAATTCCACCACACCAGAGGACCAGAACAAACACAACTCCCCAGAATTCATAGACAATAAGTTACTGAATTGCTCAGCTTATAACACCACATACACCCAGAAAGACATTTGTTAGAAGAAAACAAAAAAAATGTCAGTAATTTGGTCATTAAAAAGCAATTGTTTATATGCAGGAAGACATTGCATTTATGAGAAAAATGTGGGCATCACAGATGACTGAGCCAGCCACATACAAGACAACTTGTGCAGGGCCTGATTTAAGAACAGAATGGCTTCATAATATACTTCTCCAGGCAACTAAGAGACCAGTACCACAGGTAAATACATGAAAACATGCAAGAGAAAAATGCAGCAAATTAATTTGGACTACTTCAATTTCATTTCTGAAACTAAAACTTTAGGATGTATCTACACTGCTGTATAAATAAACATAGGAAAGCTAGCCTGCTAGAGCATGTAGTAAGGTGCTTTAAATTACTAGAAAAGGTCCCAACTTGAAACCTCTTAATAAAACAAGCACATGCAAATAAGAACATGCCTTTAAATAACTCACATGGAGACCTGTGTTGCTCCAGCTAATAAAAGATGCGCTAGGGCTACACAGACTTGTGTCAGGTGTTTTACTGTTACACAGACATGCCCTTAATTCTCAGGGGATTGACTGATGACACGGATTATTTCTGCAATATACTCAAGCACAGTTTAGTGGAAACTTGAGTTTGCACATCCATACACTGAAATATTACATAGATATTTTGCTGGATCTTGTCCAAAGAGCAGAACATCTTTCAAAAGCAATCTTAGCATTTTGCACCTAGAGATACTATGCCAAATCCAGTGAAGGCAAGGAACTGTCAGAGGTTATTACCTTTGACAAGTAGGCAAACATCACAAAAAGCAAACACACCAACAAACACAAAACCAACAAACAAGAAAACCATTATTCCACACTGCCATTAGCTGCTGCTTTCAGAGAGGAGGCAAAAGGACAACACAAGGTGAATACAGTGCTGCCATTCAACCCCTGAATGAGACAACCCAGCAGCAAGGCAGGTAAGACCAGGCACTAGGGCTGTGTGACTCCATCTATATCATGAACATTAGCAGCACTACCCTTCTCAAGGACTAACTACAGCTTAGGCACTAACTAAACCTACTGTAAGGCAATTTCCTTTTTTTCCCTTTAGGACTGGAGAAAGGGAACTCAACTGTTGTGACAACTTTCAAATCTTCTTTCTGCAGATTTTCTTGTGTGACAGCAAAGAATTCACAGCAGGAGGATCCCCAAAGGGCCCAAAGCACCAGGTCACTCAGCACTCAGCAGCACAGAGGGGACCAAAGTACAGCCCTGGGAAACACTTAATGGCCCTAGGCAGGGCCCCTGTGGGTCACATGGTAACATACAAACACTTGGAAAGTGCTTCTTTCTTTTTATGGATCTGCTGAGAATTACTCTGTGATTTGGGTATAATAGCACTTTTGCCTTAATCAGATGTTGTAAAGGTATATGCAATAAAACAGGCTTTCAGGTATTACTGTCCCATCAGCTGTGTCTTCTTATGATTGCTTCCAATTGCCCTGCAACATTTACCAGCACACGTATCTGAAATAACGCTGTTAATTTTCAATCAGGTGCTCTGCAAGGAAACCCAGCTCAGACATGGCGTAATTGAATACCTTGAGGAAGAAAATAAAAAGCAAATTTTGACTCAATGGTGTTATTTAATAGCAGCGAAAGTACTTACCAGGTGGCCTATTAATTGCGAGGTTTCGGAAATGACTGCCTTTGATCATCTCCACTGACAGCCGCCCCGTAGTGGCATTGTATGACAATCCCACGAGCAGCTCTGGCACCCCTCCATGCGACAGGGACTGTGTTGAAGAAGCGCTATCACTGTGAGAGATTGCTGACAGACTAAGCTGAGAATCTGCACTCTGCAGGGAAAGAGCACTGAGAGAATCATCAGGACATCCACCACCACCCTCCCCGAATTCCTATCTTGTAGCCTTGTTTAGTAAGATGTCTCTTAAGAAATTACAATAACTAAGAATTAATTACGCTGGGGCACCAGAGGAATCAGAGCGCCACTTTTACAAAAACACGTCCCTGAACTTTCTCTTTAAAGATGAGAAATTCTGCATAATGTGTTATCACTACTGTAAATCAAAGCCTCTGAGATAAGCAAACATCCTACTACATTAATACTCAGTCAATCTCCTTGATAATGGCTGATGGATGAAATATAGTTTGCAGTTCGGTGGGTTTTGGTCATGTACTAGGCATTTTCTTACCTTCTTTCCTTGCTACCACAATGCTCTCTCTATTCCCTCTTCACCTGGAGTATGATGTTTTATTCATTTTGTGTGCACAACCTCTCACTGAGCTTTTTGTAGACAATGAATCATGACAGAGCTCATCTACACAAATTGATTGGCATAGCCAGAGCTGGATATGACTGTGATGTGCATGGAATATTAGGAAGCAGCACAGCCAGTTCCTCTTACCATGACCCACCTCTCCACTTCCATCTGTGACATAAAGTAATATTACTAAGCATTTCTGGCAACATGGAAACTGCTAAATGTGGAGATACATGAGCTAGTAGCTAGGGACAAATGAGGTAGCTCCTGCACTGGCAGTAGTAGAGGTTCACCAACACAATGTGCACAAGAACCACTGTCCTTACTGACATTAAGACATAATTAGCCTTGGTGGTTCCTGGACCAACCTACTATTTCTGAATGGCACAGCATGTGATGACTCCTGTAGATGTAATATATCCACATGGTTTTGTGTAAGCTTGCTAGCTGAACTGTTGTTAATAAAGCACAGCTTTGCAGAGAGAACAAATGCCCTGTGCTTCCCCTGACTGATAACTCTTTAAGTGACAGCAGGACAGATCCACCTGTCAAACGCTAACAGCCCTGAATGAAAGACATCAGATACAACTGGTCCCTGCTCACCAGAGGAACAGTTTTATAGACTCCATATGTCTCTTATCAAACTTACACTCAAGTTACTTCTTGGCTCCAAGACCAATGTCACCTTCACTTCCCCTTCCTGGCTGATGCTGCTCATGTAGAATAACTGTTCTCCCATCATCTTCTCTCCAATCATCTTGTGCACAGCATAGAGGCGGAAGCGAATGGCATGGCTGCTTAACTCCTGTGGCTCCAGCTTACTGAAGGTAATTTTATCCTTGAAGATGGGGATGGGTCCTCTCTGAACACTCGTTTTACCCCTCTGTTTCTTGCCTGGCATCAGAACTGTGTGCACTTGCCAGGTGTTCACACCGCTGCGGTCTTTGTCCGGGATATCCCTGGCCTCCAAGACAGTAACCACCAGCTTTTGGCTGGAGGATTTATAGTTGAAGATGACATCTAGATCACCACATTTGCAGATGGGCTCATGGGCACCATGATGAGCTGGTACACTGTTCACTTCATTATGTTCCTGCAAAGAGTGGGAAGAAGTAACAACTCCACTGGTGTTCAACTGACTCTCTGATCCCAACTCCATTTAAAAAAATCTCCTCCCTTGTGCCTGCAAGTGTAGGCAGTTGCTGTGCAAAATAAGGATCCCACTGTTTTTTGAAAGGGCAATGATAGTTAATTGCCTGATTTTGTGTAATATTCCCCATACACTCTAGTAAGCAATAGCAACTGTTGAAACATTTCCAACAAAAAGTTTCATCAATATTTAAGTGTTTCACAGGAGACAGTTAATCTGGCAAACATTCTACATAGGGAAAAACTCAATAAAGGTTTTTTTACATTTCATTCATGTCAATTTTGAGGCATTAACAAAACATTTTGACCAACTTAATATACTTTGAACACACACTGGAATTTTTAGTCAAGATGGATTTTTTTACATTGCCAAAATCAAACACTTCAGCCAAACCTGCTAACCTTTTAGATATTTTGTAGTGCTAGAAATTAAAACAATTAAGCACCGTGCTCAGTTTGATGGGAGAGGAAATCACCACATCAGAATTTCTTGCAAAATGGAAATTCCATTTCTAGATGCTACCCTATCTTTTAATACTTTTCCTACAGCTAAAGCAATGATAATGGAGAAAAACAGTCTGATTAAATACATATCGATTCTTTATACTCTTTTTAAATCCCCCAAGAGAAGCATCTGTTCCTTCTCTTTAGTTTGGATACTAATACCTACAGAATCAAAATTCAAAATAAACAATCACAACACGTGCAGAGCAATTCTTTTACCTACTTTTAAAACAAAAACCATCTTGATAAAACAAGATAAAAGCATGGATGCTCACCTTACCTTCTGCTGAGTGGGCGTGTGCGTTTCTGTTCAAAAGTGCTTTTTTATCTCAGAGCTAGAATGTGCTTCATGTGATAAAGGGGTTGCTATAGTGATCAATGATTTGTATTTAAACATGAGTATACACTGTACTAGGGAAAGATTTTCAGTTAATAGCCAGAAGGTGAATTAAGGCCTGTCACCAGCATCTGAGTCACCCTCCTCCTCAAACATTTATCTTCTTTTGCATTTCAAGTAACATTTCTTTTCAACACAGGAATTTTATTGTTCAGAGAACAGATGATGAGCCATAGGATGCCTGATGTAAGTCCCTCCAGAAATGTCTAGGGTGGAATGCATCTCAAACACAGCCTCGGATAAACACCAAAACTTATTTATTTTTACTTCCTGTCAATCTACTTTCCAAGTGCTCAGATTAATCTGCCATGACGTGCAAAGCTCCAGCTTTCCATATTTTCAGAGGTGTTTAACACTTGTGCACATGAGCACAAAAGTCCAAGCGTGCAGTGTAGTGACGGAGACCTGCTGTCAGAGGTCTTGCAGAAGTAATGTCAAAGGGAGAGAAAACACATCTTGGGCAACACACAAAATTACTTGGTTGGCCACAAAAACACTTTTCTGTATGAACAGCAGGCTTCAAAAACCAAAAATACCTGGTAGGCCAGGCTGCCTGGAGAGAGTGGGGTGTTATGCAAATGTTAAGTGCTGCTGTGTAGCTGTGAAGTTATTTCTGTGTGGCTGATGAAATAATATTTAAGAAGGAAATGTAAAGGGATTGTGCTTGACTCATATTTCCCTCCACCTTTTCATCCCTCCACACTTTTATATGTGCATTTGCTACTGAGGAATCAAAGCACATTCAAGGACTGCTACTAAGCTGTGGAGACAGCTGTACTTGTGGCACAACTTTCACCTACACGCTCAAGCTGCAGAATGTGAACTCCTAGGCATCATCACAAACCCACAGGTACAAAGGTCCAAAAGGCACTTTCCCATCCCAAAAGGGCTGAATATCTCACCTTCTTCCAGCATGTAGGACAGACTGGAGGTCAGATATCTGGGTTTTAACAGCTAGAAAGGATTTGGATTTCAGGAAAAGTCATATTGTGATACTGGAACTGTGGCCACAGTTTTCTCACTGCAGAGAAAACTGCATGAACTGGAAGCAGAGAGGGAAAGAGAACTGCCACAGTCTGTGGCAGTAACCTTCCCATGGGCAACCAAGCCCTGGAGACCTCACATGGCCCTTTCTGTGCTATCTAGGCCTTATCCCTGTAAAGGTTTGCTACACAATTAGTAATCCCCCTTTTGTGGAAGTCACTGACAGAACTCCCCTTGGCTTTTGGAGCTCAGCTAGTCTGTGAGTGCTTTGTGAACACGTTGGTTATACAGACACTTAAATTAAAATCCAAGGAATGATGGGGGTTTAGATACTTCATCTGAATTTCTTTCCCTTTGCCCAGCACAGTTGTGAGGTCAAGCCAAGTATACTGATGGATACTCTATGTTTAACCTGGTAATTCAAGACAGACAATATCCACTTCACTAAGTAAAATAAGTCCATTTCTGCCAGAGAAACCTGAAAGAGCAGCTAATTATGGATAAGGATTGAAATGGTACTTGTGGTTCCACTGCAGGGGCATAAAATTACCATTTCTGTCTCTAAAGAGAGGTCCTTTGAGTGGAGCATAATAGTGCTTGGACATTTCTGGCATGTCAGAACATTTAGTTCCTGCAATAAAAAGTCTTTCATTAATGCACACAATACCTTTGGATGAGAAGCTGCTTGTAGTAGATAAACTGGGTCTTGGGCATATCTGCCCCCTGATGCTATAACCATTCTTTGCATTTTTAAAATGTAGATACCAGGAGCAAAACAAGAGATGTATTCCAAAGAAATACAAGAGGACACTGGAGACAACTGCAGCACATGTGAACCACAGCAATGTACATCACATTTGGAAAAGGAGAAATGAGCCCCAGATGGGCAGACAAGCAATGCATGTCAGAGGCACATAGCAAAGAGAGGACAGGGCTGCTCCCATGCAGAGTTGACACATGATGAGCAGTGTTTTGTGGGACTGGATTGCTCTGCAAACCAAAATGCTGCTCCAAACACCCCTTAGGGCTGCAGCATATGCACCAAGGAGCTGCCTTCTACCTCTTTAAGTGGCTGCAGGCAGTCTGCTCTAAGGATAGGAACCTTTCCCTCAAAGCTTTGTTGCTCAGTGTGTGATGGAGATATTAATTCCCACAGCTGAAGAACAGTCTCTTTTAACTCAGGCAGACGTGACCTTTGTATTGTTCTTTTAATGTGCCTGATGCAGGCTGAGATTTTTTCAGAAATTTAATCCTGCGGCAAAATAATGAAAATCAACACGTCAGGTAGAGAGATTAGGAGAGAAAAGGGGAATGCTAAGTAATCAGGTGCCTTACAAACTGAAATGTTTTCTTGAGGCCTCAAAACAAAGGTACAGAACTAATAGAAAGCAGCCTCAGGTTCTTTCCTTCCCTAAAAGGTTGCCTGGTATCAATGGGTACCAGAGTGAGGGTCACTTGGCCAAGACACAGACAAGCCCCACCAGCTGTCTCCAGCTTTCCAGATGCTTCCTACTGTCTAAAATCATAGAAACCACCTGGAAAAAGAGGGACAGATCTGACCCAGTGACCACATACCATGTCCCAAGGCACACACTCTGCACATAGAGCCAGTGACAAAGCTCTGGGCCACCACCGAGTGCTCTTTGCTAAATGACAGTAAATGCTGTCAGGCAGCTAATGCCTCCAATTTCAGTTCAGAGGCTGCAGTCAGAAATCAAGCAATAAAAGAGCTTCCATGAATTAGTGTTAGTAGCAAGAGGTAAAATGCCAGAAAAAGGGGAAACGCAAAGGGAGGGGTGTACGTTCACGCACACATGCACACAGGAGTACCATTATCTTGTGCCGTGCTGATCTATTTTACACTTCATTTCTCCTCTAACAGTTTTTGGCCCCCAATACCCTTCAAAAGCTTACCCCACATGTGACAAATGACAATTCACCATACCTCGGGGCTCCAAGCCGATGAGCTGTCAGTAGCATCATTTACTTCCAATCCCTGGTCGGCAGATGCTGTTTCCATTTCCAAATGTCCTTCCGTGGCTGCCTGGCTAACACCATCCATGATGCCAGGCTCCATCCTGGGCCCTTTATGCTGCCCAGTGCCCCTGCTCCCCCGTGTTTTTCTTGAAGCAACAGATACATGGTCATCTTCACGATAGGATAGGTTGTCTTGGTAACTCACTTGGCTTAGTCCATCCAGATCTAACAGTTTTCAGCAAGAAAATAATTTCAGAAGGATTAGAATAAATTCCTCCCCCCATAACTTTCAAAATGTGCCTTTCTCTCATTTCTTTTATTATTTAAATTTTTTTTTCGTTTTTTCTCTCATCACCAGTGCTTGCAAGAGACAGTCTCTGAGTACTGTAGCACTGAACTTATAAAATAACACATCCTGTTAAATCAGCATTTGATGAATGCAACATGGCTGTTTCTCACCCCATCATGAACTGAGAAACTAGTTGTCTTTACCAATGGAGTGTCTGGGATATTCAAGTGCCTTGGGGCTGCTTTCCAGTCCCAAGGCCATCTCTTCCATGAAAACACAGGTCAGACAAAATAGAGAAGAGCACAGCATAGGCCTGAAGAACAGGTATCACAGTTTCCTTCCATGCAGGAGGAGAGAGAGGAGGAAAAGAGCGGAGTTGGCATTATCTTCAAGGGGATGGTGCTGGTGAGGAAAGCAGTTTCACAGAGATAACAGACTGCCACCATGGCCCTATCACCCATCTCTGAGAGCTTGGGTGAGCATGACCAGCTCCACAAGCCAACTAGGCATCTCCAAATCTCTTGTTTGGGCAAAATTGCCCCAAGGACAACTGAGGGGAGATGGTTTCCCTAATTTCCTTCCTTCTTTTATTAGTTTTAATTCATCTGGTCCTACTTAATCCATGGGTTAAAGTAACTTTCATTAATGTGAATAAAATAGTCTTCTCTGATTCACACCACAGATTCCTTTTCTACATCACTGAAGTCTCTATTTTGAACACAGGGCACTTTTTTCCACTTGAAGGCACCAGTGAGAGCTCTCTGGATGGAGCAGCACAGATAATTACCTGTCCAGGGACACAGATGAAAACAACATCATGATTTGTCCTTGGATATGTTCTGCAAACACTTTCAATAAAAAACCAGGGACATTCCTGTTCCTAATGCCTCTCATGATGGGCCTTGCTTTAGGAACACAAAGAGCTAGATTCTGCCTCTATCTCTTTCAAAAAGGCATGGAGCAGTTACAGTGAAAGAAAACAAGTTTTGGTTCCAGACAGCTGATAGCAGCAATGAAAACAGAGCGACTTCCTTTGCAAACAAAGCTATTTGGGACTTAAAGGTTTCACAGAAGGAGGTGAGGTTGGAAGGGATCTCTGGGGGTCATCTTGTCCACTCCTCTGCTCAAGAAGGGACACCTCCTTGTTTGTTCTTAAGAAGGTCATTATAACAGAACAATAATTTTTTTTCAAATTTGTTCTCCAATTCAAATATTTAAAAAATAATATTGTTGTGTTTAACAGAAAACTATTATTTTGCTTTTGTTTAGATTAATCAATGTTTTTATTCCCTGTCTGAAAAATGATACAGGGAACCTGGTGACAACTGACATGGAGAAGGCTGATGTACTCAACACTTTTTTGCCTCAGTTTTCACTGTTGAGTGCTTGTCCTACATCTCTCAGCCCCCTGAATCTCAAGGCACGGACTAGAGGAATGAAGTTCCAGCCATTTTAGAAGAAGATCAGGTTTGAGACCCTCTGAACATACACAAATCCACAGGACCTGATGAGATACATTCCAAGATCCTGAGGGAACTGGCTCATGAAGTTGCTAAGCTGCTCTCCCTCATACTTGAGAAGCCACAGCAGTCAGGAGAAGCCTCCAGTGACCAGAGAAAGGCAAACTTCACACCCATCCTCTAAAAGAGAAGCAAGGAGGACTCTGGGAACCACCAAACAGTCAGTCTCACCTCTGTGCCTAGTAAGATCATGGAACGGATCTTCCTGGAAGATATGTCAAGGCATATGGATGACAGGATTGTGACAGAAATGTGACATGAATGTGGCAGACAATATGGTTTCACAAAGGGCAAACCTGCCTGACCAAATTGGTGGTTGCTGTGATGGAGTGACTGCATTGGTGGATGAGGGAAGAGCAACAGATGTCATCTAATTTGACTAACCTAAGGCCTTTAAGATGTCTCTGAGAGATATGGATTTGATGGATGGACTAAAAAGCCAACTGCATTCTGGGCTGCATCAAAAGCAGCGTGGAGAGCAGGTTGAGGGAGGGGATTCTGCCCCTCTACTCCACTCTCTTGATACCCCACCTGCAGTGCTGCATCCAGCTCTGGATGGTCCCCATCACAGGAAAGACATGGACCTGTTAGAGCAGGTCCATAGGAGGGTCACCAAAATGATCAGGAGATTGGAGCACCTTTTGTATGAAGAAAGGTTGAGGGAGTTGGGGTTGTTCAGCCTGGAGAACAGAAAGTATTGGGAAGACATCATTGCTGCTTTTCACTACTTAGAACTTACAGATTTTTTACCAGGGTCTGTAGTGACAGGATAGGGGGTAATGGTTTTAAATTGAAAGAGTGTAGATTTAGATAGGATATAAGGAAGAAATTCTTTACTGTGAGGTGGTAGAATAGGTTGCCCAGACAAGCTGAGGATGTCCCAGCACTGGAAGTGTTTAAGGCCAGGCTGGATGGGACTTTGGGCAACCTGATCCCAGCAGTGGGATTGGACTAGATGAAATTCAAAGGTCCCTGCCAACCTGAGCCATTTTATGATTCTCTACACATCTCTCTGTCTAGAACAAAAAGCCCAAAACTTTCTGAGTAGAATAAATTCTGTGTTTGGCCTCAGCAGCAAATATACTGTTTCTGATGCATACCTGCTACACACACACAAAATTCAACAAGAGGAATGGGAATTATACTCAGGAAACATTTCCTGGAGGTGTAGAGAAGTCCTTTCCCCTCTTCTTGGCTAGCCTTTCAATTTAACAACTCAGAAGTTAGGAGAATAACTTTATCCCCTTTCTTCAACTATGAATGATCTCACACTCTCCATCCCAGTAAAATGCTTTCAGCACCGGCACTTCAACAGAGAAGTCTGAGAGCATCTCACAGCTTTGTAATTATGGGTCTCTTCCTCATGAGAGATGGTCCTTCAGGAGCAAAGAGGAATCTAAATTCATCTCTCTCAAATTCCAGGTGAGTGCTCATCTCACTCCCTTCTGAAATGTAAAACCCATCTTTTCTCTTCCTCTTCATCCTCCCATCTGGCAGACCTAGTCCTGAAACTCAGAGCCTTCATTGTCTCACCTCAGCCCTTAGCTGAAAGTCTTGAGTAAGGGTAGAAAGTAATTTGATTTTTTGCCATTCTTCTCTACAAAGTCAGAAAACAGAAAGAAGTAAACATAAGAATGCCAGCAGGAAATAAAAGAACAGAAATTCCACACATTTACTGAGAGTGAATGGATACAGGCACTCCTTAAGGCATTTAATTAGCAAGCCAATGTCTAATACACATTTTAAACAGTGGGTCATCCATCAAAGCACACACCACACAGCAGGCTTTCAGAGTAAAATGCTTCTGTAGTAAGAAATTATCCTCACACAATTGTCTTGTGGGTTTGACTCCTGCTGGGATAATATCTAGATCAATAATAGAGGAATTTTCAAAAACTACATTAAAGCCATAAAAGTCTATTCATAACAGAACTCCAGAAATATATTAATAGAGCAAGCCATCTCCCTAAGACTCAGGCACAAAATGAATGTGTTAGGAAAGCAAATGTAGTATTCAGGGAAAGGAAGGGAAAAGGTGATTCACCAAAACCATTCAGTGAAGCAGTCTGGCTTTTCTTTTAAATTTAATGTAATTTGGTAAGAGATCATCACGTATAAATACCAGTATTAGAGGATCATTACAGGTAACAGCTCAACTATACAGACTAGAACAACTACACCTCTCCAATTACATCACTTCTAACATTATATTCACAAAATAAACAGTGAAAACAAAAGTTCTTCCTGTAAAGGGAAAGGTTAGAGCACTAAAATGCCTGTAATTTACCTGAGAGATCTTTAAGGAAGAAAATGTCAACTGTCTTATGAATACCTGGCATGAATAAACAGCACAGCATCAGGGATACAGGTTGAGACAGCATTATCTAACTATCTGAACTTTAATTAGCCAAGAGTTCCCACAGAGAATAGCAGCCAATTCTAAAATTAAGGGCAGATAGTACTGTACACTAAAAGAGTGTGACTTTTCTTAAGAATCCTGTCCACCAAATTTTCCATATATGTCCACAAAGAAGGAGGCAAAGGGAACGCTGGGGAATAGAAATTACCAATAAATCAGAAAAGTCTATATTCAAGGTTGGAGAACTGGCTGTGAGGAAACTGTGACTTTTGTCAGATGAAAGAATGAGTATCACCTCCTAATAGAGCTGTAACAAGAACTGGGATATGGAAGCGTCTCTCTAAAGATAGAGGGAAATCTTGGCACATCAAAAACTAAAAATCAGGCTAGAAAATACTGTGAAGTCCACCCTCACATTGGCAGGTAAACGTTCTGGCTAATCTACAGTATCTTTCTTTTTTTTCAGTGACACACAATCTCAGTTCTATGAAGCATTACAATGTGCCAAAGAAACGTCCTGGGAGGTCTCATCACTTCCTAAAACACACTGCCAGAGTAAAAATAGAGAGCCTGGTAGAGCTTGATAAATTGACACTACATAGGTCACTGGGCAGCAAGAAACACGGATGAAGAGTTTATATATGCCTGTTACCTGTGCTGACCCAGGCCATGGTTACCCAGTGAACTCCAGGGAATTCCTGTGCTTTCACAAAAGGAAAAAAATAAAGGTCTTGTCTTTGTGATTTTTCAAAATTAAAGAAAGACTCATGATGAAAGGTAAGAACCTGTTTAAATATGGTCCAGAGGAGGAAAGGATTTCAGTATGGATCTAGGTTCTTCTGGACTTGAAATCCTCCTAGCTACAAGCAGTGATATTCACCCTCTCCTTTCTAAAAGACAGTAATGGCAGCAGATATACAAATTAGTGGGACTGAGGCATATTTGTCCTCATAGAGCAGCAATCCTCTTGCCTGGTCCCTGCTACACTCCCAGTTCCAAATCCCTCTGCAGCACTTCTGCACTCCCTTGCACTGAGACAAAACAAACCTGGTGCAGGGAGACCAAGCAGCACTCCTGCTCCTGGTTATTTTGAAATTAGCCATCAAAAAAGTGCTAAAAAACTTCCTCGAGGAGCCTCGAAGGAGCGGAATCATTATCTAATTACAATAAATCTAAACAAAAATGGCTTGTAAATTTTAGGGGTTAAAGAGAAAAATGATCTTAAATTTCAAGTGACATTATGCAATCAGGCCAAGATAGTTTAATTTACCACATGCTGGGTAATAGCCTGAGAAGACTCCATGTTTCCAGAACTAAAATAGGCTCTTTATTAACAGGGTGATTTGCAGAGAGGCTGTGGGCAGAGCTGGCATTCAAGCCATTCAGCTCCCCAGAGCATCCTCCTAACATTTCCTTCCTGCAATGTGCACTCCTCTTTCCAAGATCTATTCAGGTTACTACAACGATTTTTTTAACAGGTGAAAAGTAAAGCTAAATGAGTCTAAAGTGCAGACTGTCATTGATAGAAGACATCGAGGGTCAAGGAAAATCTCCTGTAAGAACATGTGAGAAGACTACCGTATGTCAAGGCTGAGTGGGAGAGAAGCTATTCAGGGCTCTCCAAGATGCTCAGCTTCACTGTGTGCCTGAGTTAGTTATGTATTTCTGAGTCTGCAAGAAATGAAAACTGCCATCAATATGTGTAAAAGGTCTGTTAAGAGAACATGAGGAGAAGAGAACTCTCAGGCAGAGTCTGAACGTGCCATGATCCCATCTGGACTCAGCACTTTCAAAAGATCCTTCGTCCCTCCAACCCAGACAAGCCCAGAGAATCTGCTCAGCCAGAACAGTGTTTAATACATCCTTGGAGCACAATGGTGGCTTTACTCACAGAAATCTTGATGTTTTGTGTCTGTGACACCAACCAGGGGCCAACACGGACTCTCACATATCTGCAGTTCTCAGACCAGTAAGTGGAGGGCAGCAGGATGTGAGGCTATCTAAGATTTACCCCAACCACTTTCCCCCCAAATAAAGGTCTCATATCAGGAGCTGTGGGTGTGTGCACCTATCACTCTACACCCAGTAACAGCAGCTCCACATGCTCAGAAGCCTCCCTGGATTTGATGGTGACTTGGCACACCCAAAGATTAATTTATAGGCATTTGTAACAAAAGGCCAAATCTTGAGTTTAGTGAGGAATGGGACATAGGATCGAATGTCTCAGTGAAAGCAGGGTTCGACACCTGGTTTCATCTATTCTGAACAGCTATTTAACCAGTATTAATAATGCTTCTGAGAAAAAAAAAAAAAAAAAAAAACAAAACAAAAAAGAAAAAAGAGCAACCCTGCATTGCATTGTGCCAGAGGAAAAGTTTGATGGAGAGACATATCTTCAAATGGTCGCTCTAATTGGAGGGTACATTAAAATCAAGCAAGTATATTTCAAAATTAAAACATTCTACGGAACTAAAAACAAAGAGCACTTTCATTGCTCTTCTCTCTAATGAACTTCTCAAGATTTTAGAGTGTATTCAGGTCAATTTTCTAAATAGCTATGTTTTTAAATGCATTTCACCTCTGTTTGTATAAAAGAGTCATTACATTAGTCCATAGAAGATCATAAAATTCTTCCCTTCTGTGCCATAAATTTTTAGTTTCTGTCATTGCCTGACATTTGGCGCATGCACTGGCAAATTATACTGCATAATTCATTCACTGTTCACCTTGTGTTTGTAAAGTTGTTACAAAAGGAGATATTCAGCTTCTGCTAAAAGTCGTGCTAAAGAGAGGACTTATGTGGCACAGATCAAAAATAATTAGAGCCAAGCCCTGCAGTCCTTACCCTGGTAGAATTTCCAATAAAAATCCATGAAAATCTGTAGGTTAAGGAGACAGAATTCAATAACCATATACAATTAATGGAAAGGTCTTCATGGACTTCAGTAAGTCTTCGACCCAGACTCTTCCCTCTAAGTATTTTAGCTGCAGGCAACCAATCAGGAAACCAAGTTTAGTAAGAGAGGAAGCAAGAATCAGGGCTTGTTCTCGACACAAAATCTCTCTGTATTGAGGCTACAGATCTTTGACTCCACGTTCTTTAACCTTTTTTCATGCAAACAGTTCCTCTGCATTCAGATACTTCCATACTGTGCTCCTTGTGGCTGGAGCACAAGCGGCTGAATTTGGGTCTAGGTTCCACCCTTGCTGGTGTTGCTTTTTCAGATACTTCTGATTGAAAGCTTTGTGAGCACGACACAGACCTCAGACTGCTTAATCACCTCATCATTGTTGCCTGAAGGTGCTGTCTGTTCTTCATCTCCCTGTAACTGTTCACTGGCAGAAAAACACAATTTGGGCTTTAGACAGTGTGCAGCCCTTGGCCAAGAAGCCAGAGGACACAACTTCTGGCTCTCAGATGGACCTTCTGGGGAGAAACGGAGGACCAAGGGTTTAGGAAGGATTAAGGACTGAACCTGACAATCATCTATTACTTCAAGCCTTTGGAAAGTCTGAATGTCATATTGTATACATATTATTAGACCTTGCCCAATTGTGCATGTTAACCTAGGGGGTTTTTTTGGGTTTTTGGTGGTTTTTTTTGTTTTGTTTCTTTTTAATGAAGACATTTAACAGAGCAAAACACAAAGAACCCACAGAATACCACTTGCAAAATCACTGGCATGTGCAAAGACAAAGGAGCAAGCAAAGGACTTGAAAACTTTTCCATGCTTCCATTCCCCTGCAGCTCCTGCTAAGGTGGAGAGGGAAACTTATTTTGTGCAGAAAAAGCAGCTCAGACGTAACCTGCTCAGGGTAGCACTATGAACACATAAATATGGCACGTGGCTAACAGGCACTGCTGACTCCATCTGCCAGCAGCAGACGAACTCGGGAGACCAATGTAAATTATAACCTTTAAAAGTGAAGATACGCATTTGAGCACGTCCCTGTGATGCCCTTCCCCTCCTGCTGCCAACACGTGCTCTGCATAGGAGATGACTGTACCCTCATTAGCGTGTGAATTCCCACCAGATGGGGGAAGGAGGGTTCAGTACATACTATATATACTTGGCCTTGCTCTGTCAGTATAGAAACACAGAGGCATTTTGCTGATCTCCCTGCCAGCAGCATCAGGGAAGCACAACAGCAGGACATTTTGACCCACCAGCGCAGGGAGAAGGGAGCAGTGGGCACAGAGGGCAGTCGGTGTGTTTGTCAGATTTGTGGACACATGTGTGAACAAGCCAGCTGTCAAGTGTGGTCAGGCCACTGCTTGCTCTTGAGCATGAAGTGTAGGATACGGTTGCCAAGACCCACTCTGATAATTGCCACGGCAAACCCCGGCAGCTGAACAAAGGGGCATTGCGGACAGACGGGTGGAGGGCACCTCTATCAGGGACACTGCCTGCTTTGGGGGGGAAGACACCTTCTTCCACCTCGAACCTCACACCAGCCATACAGCTACAGGTGGGGAGACTGGGCCCTGCTTTTACACACTGTGTTAGGTCTGTTAAACATCCGCAGTGTCAACTTAATGACAACTGCTGTCACAGGTCCATAAATCCACCTCCCTGCACTGAGAGGAAACTGGGAGCACCAAAACCAACTGGGAGCACCACCAGCCCAGTACAAGCTGACTTCTCTCATGCCACCACACTGGTAATTTGACCCTCTAGTCTGGTTTGCCAGTTTAACAATAAACCTGCTGTTCCTTCTAGAAAATTGCTCTCAGTTGGAGGAAAAAGCTTAGTGTTCCTATTCTGATAGAAATAGAAAATGTTTTAAACATTAGTTTGTAAATGGTCAGTGACTAGCTACCATAAAAAATTATTATTTTTATGGATGTTGTTAAAAATAAGCTTCTCTGAAATTTTCTTAAGTAAAAATTATTTCAATCTGCAACAACCCTGCGGCCTAAATGTGCTATGATCTATTCAAATAATCTAAACACATAAAACTAAGCATTCCTTTTCAGCCAAATACCTGCATTTCACTACCTGCAGCTCATGAAAACTCTACAAAACTTATTTAAATGCTCAGAAAAGACTGCTAAATTCTATTTATATGTGTATCTTTGGGGTGATTAAGATAAAAAATAAAAATTTTTCCAGTTTAAAAAAAAAAAAACAGTACACTTTTCACTTAAACATCTTACCAAAAATCCTGAGTAAAATAGCATTTTTAGTAATTAAACCACATTTTTCACCATTTTCTAAAACAACTGTAACATTAAAATCCTGGGTCCACTGCCATGAGGCTGTATAGTTAAATAAATGTGCCTTAACATAGTTTACAATTTTTACTATTACAGGAAATTTTGCAAAGGCCAGGTGGATGCAGCACTCTCAGAGTGCTCCTGTAAGGGCTCTGACCTGACTGCAACTCCCTGCAAAACACAGCAGAACCCTTTTCCTAGGACAGAAGGGGAAGGCTGGAGGGATGGAGGACAGAAGCATGACCTGGTTTGATATATTATTGGCTGCTTGACTTTGACTTCAGCTTTACCAATCCCCAAAGCACGACTGCATCACTTGTTATGACAGTGGCTGCTATTTCTCACAAACATTTGGAAGCATCCAGGCTAATTAAACGGTGGCACTGGGGAATCTGTAGCAAATGCTTGGTACGTCTGCTGCTGAATCGGTGCCTGAGCAGGAGACAGCTCCATGTCAACTTAATATCTCTGTATTAATAAAAGTAACTTTACCCAGGGGAGAGGAAAGCGATCACCATTCAAATACACAAGTGTTCTGATTAGCAAAGGACAAGGGGGAAACATTTTCTCTATCACCATGGAAACTTAAATAAAGGACCCATAATTACAATCTAAATTCTGGAAAGATAATGAATACATCTTGAGATCTGCAGATGTTGTGTAGCATATACATATTTCTAGCAACTTCAACTCAATTACTTCTATGCAGCATCTGTTTTACAAATCAACTTCCCACTGCTCATAAGAAGGCATGTGGGATTATTTTTTTTCCCCCCAGAGGAGACAGTGGGGGAGGAAGGAGGGTGACCTCTTTTTCTGGCAAGGTATTCCAAACTACCACTATTTATTCAGAAATTTCAAACACCCAATCAGTTACAAAGTTAGCTTACAGGCATCCAAATACACTAAGCTAAAATGCATGAAATAAATAATTCAAGATTTCTCCGCAGTGTTACCAAGTATAAAGAATAACTTATCATTTGCTCCAAGCTTACCCAAGGAAAAAAAATTACTGCATAAAATACATAGTGTAGGTGTGAAGTATAGATGTAATGCACGCATCCTGTGTTGCCTGTGTGTTAAAAAAACCAACAACAAACAACAGACATTTTGGCTGAACAATGAAAACTCTGCAAATGCCAAATTCCTGGTTTTCCTATATATTTAATGCTGCCCTTGTGTGTCCACTTTGGTGTTAAAGATTTTGATTCTGCTCTAAGGAAATCAGCAAGAGTTTCAATGGGAACATCACCAAGCCCTGAAGGAAGCAGAAGTACTATACAAAAGAAATGTTTTTGATCGTATAGCCAGACAATATCAGTGCATCTATACATAATGCATACGCTCAGAGCATCCCAGAAGCACTCCTTGCCCTGTTCTTTGCTATTACAGAAACAGTCACATAGGCCTGGTCTTAAAATTTTCATGATCAGGATGACAGAGAAGAAACAGTGATCTGCAACAGCTCCTACCTCAGCAAAACCCAGAACTGACATAGAAAGAAAAGGGCTTTTCTTTTAGATAACTGGAAAGGTCTGATGCAAACAAGGGATTTGTTAAAGCTTCTCTGAAAAAAAAAGGAAGAATTTGTACAGGGAACACACAGCAACACACATGAAATTGCTCCTGCCAATTCCTATGCAGCTAAACTCTGTAGTTGTTTACAATTTGGAGTCTTCTTGCTCTTGCTGTCACAGCCACTTGGACTGGGAGTTCAAATTGAAGTACAAGTAGAGCAACTGCCTGATTTACAGGCTTGACTGAGGAGGAGAGCACCCAATCCAAACCATGCTCCTAGATCCCAAATGCATTTAAAATTTAGGGAGTAGGCTCAGGTCTCCATACATGCCATTATGGCCAAAGGGACTCAGCATAGGGATCAGGCACCACTACCTAAGACTCCTTGGTCATTTACTGATGAGAGGACAGTCTTCAGATGGGCTTTCCCCTTGCACCCACCTCTATGTGCTTTTGCCCCTTTTGCAAGGTATAAGAACCAGGGAACCACCTGATGTCAGGTGAGGTTTGCCCCAGTTTACTGAGTGGCAAACTGACAGTGCCCTGCCTTTGCAACATCCATCTCTATCCCTTCATTTGCCCTCACCCCATCACCAAACCAAGTGGGAAGCCCTCCGAGGTGAAGGGCTTCTGGGTGTTTGTATGCAGTGCAGGAAGAGAGAATCACAACTTCGAAACCTTCACACCAGGGGATATGTCCCACAAAAATAATTTAAAACCAAACCAAACCCAACAACCCAACCACTTTCCACCCCCCCCCCCACCACCAAAAAAAAAAACAACACCCCAAAGCCACCCAACAAAGAAACAAAAAATCCCCCAAAACAAACAAACAAAACAAAAAGTCAGAGAGTAATCAACAAGAAGACATTATTTGGCTCCGACCATCAAGCACCTCTAGAGTGGAACAACACAGCAGTCAGAGCAATACACTCCAATTCTGCACACTGCTGTGCAAAGAAATAGAGAACTGCCCACAGAAAACAGCATGAACACCAACATATTTTCCTGTTGTTTATTCCCTACTCCCAAATCTGGATTTTTAAAATAGGAACATGGGATTCAACTTCAAACTGACTCTCACTGTGCTGTCTAAGGTTCTTCCGTGGCTAGAGGAAATAGCAGCCAAGAGGGTGAACCACAATCATCCCTGATTTTCCCAATCACCTACTTTACATTTTACATGTGGAATAAGTATGAGTCAGGCTTCATTTATGCTACCGGGTTCTATTAGCACAAGCCTAGGATTTGTGTAGAAGTGGAATAAAAAAAGAGATTACAAACAGTAGGAGACACTGCTAAGCCAGGAAACCCCCTGGTGTGGATGCAGTTATACCCATGAGTCAGCCTACACCTCTCTGACAGCCCAGGTTAGGTTGTTTGCAGAAAATATGCAGCTGCAGAGGCAGAAAAGCACCTTCTGTCAGCAGATGTCATGTCTACACTGGGGACATTGCAGGGCACAGGTGTCGTTGTGTGTGCTCTGGGGTGTGGGGCTGTAAATGCTCATGGACTCGGAAACTAAACAAACTGCTGGATGCCAGCAGCTGATGAAGTAGAAAACACTGTCCTTTCCTTCCAGCAAAAAAAAAAATAACTTTCACTTTATCAGTATTCTTTTTATGAGAGTTTTCCTGGTAGCTTTTCTACCAAAATGGGTTGAATCCCTTCAGGTTCCCCATCCATCACGCCTTGTACTTGTTTGCTTGGCTTGGATATGCACTTCTAATGCAAGGGAGTCATTTTACAAGCCGCCTCCACTACATTTAAGGAAGTTTCTCTGAATTGGCACTAGTTCCTTTGATCTAGCAAGAATCAAACTGGCCAAGAAAACATTCAGGAAACGCAGGTCACTGACTCTTGCTCTTCTTTAAATTGGTTTCACTACTCCACACTCACAACCTGTGAGACTCAGCGTATGATGAGAGCATTCATAGCACCCAACCATGAATTTCACACCCATAAGCCTTTGTTTGCTGATTAACAGAGTGGAATTGAACTCCCTTGAAAAGATATTTGTTTGGGTTTGTTATAGATAACAATTCCATTGCAACAAGGCAGATATTTATTTTCCCACTTGTTTTGCTAATTGAAACTTTTGTGCCAGAGGGTTGGTTCACCATAATCACATTTACTACCACTAATACCATAGCACTCCTGGGAAAATCACTGACTTTGGGAGCAGCAGTGGGTGAGGATGTGGTGCAACTAGACCCACGTGCCTTCAGGACCAAAGCTGTCACCCAAAAGGGACAACCCTGTCCTGCTCCCCTTCCCCTTGTTTCAGTTTTAGGGATCACATGGCCAACTCACCCAATTCAAAAGTAATAGGGAAGGGGCTGGTAACTCCTCACTGAAGAAACAGGCTGGTCCAGTTCACCACACAGTGGCTTGTTCATGAAGCCAGGTGTGGGAGGTAGCAAAATTGTGTGATAGGGGAAGGACATTTTATCTCAGCTGCAGTTTTACATCAGTCACTGGCAATAGCAAAACTCAGGCCCAAGGGTTTTATAGCTACATTATTTATGGCAATAAGTCTAGACCCCAAAACTGACCCTGAAACATGGAGCTTCAGCAAACCTCAGTGCTCTCATTAATCCAAATTCAAGGTTTTCTCTCTAGCACCACCACTCTCATACTACTTGCTGGAAAATACTCCCACACAGATTATGCTGCAACTGTATAGACAGTTTGGGCTTAAATCTTTCAGCCTGAGGAAAGAAATTCTTCCAAGTGCCCAGCTTAGGGGGGAAAGTCCTCAGGCCTAGTGTAAAAAGTCCCCTTGGGTACCTTTATCTCACATGGGTACTGAGCTGTCTAGACAGGGGAGCTCCTGCCTGGACACCAGAGAACTTTTAGGCAGGACGAGGATGCCATGAGAGCATCAACTATTTTCATGGTCATTAGAATGGGTTTTCTACTGATTCTGTTATGGACTAATTTAAGATTCAACCAAAGTCATTCATGTTGGTCCACAAACAGGTACTGATGAAGTCTCCCTAAGTCAATCTGTGGAAACTCCATGAGAATCACACAAACAGCATCTGCAGAGGTGCAGCCCAACCACACCTCCCACAGCCCAACAAGGACATTCACTGCCTTGAAAACTGTACA
The DNA here is from genome assembly GCA_035221455.1 of Xenops minutus. NCBI lineage: Eukaryota > Metazoa > Chordata > Aves > Passeriformes > Furnariidae > Xenops > Xenops minutus. Next base: position 57,553,062 of record JAWWEE010000158.1, read on the forward strand.
GTTTTATCTCCATGACTGTAACCTCCCTATTTCCTTTCATTGCAGTCTTTCCTCTTGGTTAGTAAATCTATTTCAGGAACCTATGAGGGTGCTGCCACCATGTCATCACAACAAAAATTAACTGGGCACGAGGAGGTCACATCCACACTCCAATCTGGCAAGAGGTGGAATCAACACCAGCTCACCTTTTGGCAGAATGATCCCATCCCATCTAAGCTTACTTTAGTGGGTTTTTCTGTGCTGTTAAGCAAAGCAAAGAGGCCAAGGGAGAATGGAAATGGATTCTCCATGCTTTCACCAAGCACAGGCAGGCCAAACTAGCAACAACTGCAAATGAAAAGAACCCCACACAGACACCAAAAAAGAAAAAAGACAAACAGTACTACTGTTTGTATCAGCACACAGAAATACTACATCCCAGCTCTGCACAGAACACTGCTAGTATGTCTGCACGTAACCTCCACCACAACACAATGAGATCATTCACACCTGCCTCGCCTGTAGTAGGAGATGGAAGGTGAGGAGGCAGGATTTCTAGGAGAGAGGCAGCATTTCCCAGATGCTGCCAAGATGCTGTTTATTGGTAAATGAAGTCCCTTGAGTCCTAAACAACCTTCCCAGAGGAAGGTAGAGTCGCAACTGCCATATGGGGAGTGGGAAGAGGATGTCACTTAGCAAGAGTGGATCAGAAAATACATGCACAAACACACACGCTCACACACACAATTTGTTCTGTAACTGCACTGAACGGCAAAATCCATTTCATCTTCTCATATACATCCTTCTCTGTACAGCTTATGCAACCTTCTAGATGACAAGAGCAGATGACAAGTATTTCTGAACAGAACATCCCTTCTCATGCCCCTAGGGAGATAGGCACAAGGAAGCTCTGCCCACCAGACAAGGAACTTGGTGAAAACCCAAATTACTGATCTACTGTGGACTGACAAAGGTTCTGTGTCCAAAATCCCCAACTGAGGAGGAACAGCAATGCTGACAGGCCCACGACAGAGCTGGCAATGGTACCATCTTTGAAAATTTGTGGTTTGAACCACTTTTTTGCTTCATTTCCCTATCTGTAAAGCTGATACACCACAGTTTCCCCTCCTTTCAGGGCTATTGTACACTCTCCTTGCCACTCACTTTTGGCATCTTGGATGAAGATCCCTTATAATTTGAAGCATTGAAGAGACAGGACTGCAAAGGAGTACTTTAATTATAAATAGGAACACTGTACCACCTTCACAAGGACAAAAGCCTGTGCACAGACACTTTGAGTGGTTCTGAATTTCCCAGAGAGAAGGCATTCAATGCAAACTCACGTCTGCACTTCATTTCATAAAATTGCAGACTTGTACCGCATTCTTCAGAGACCAGATACACATCCCCTGTCACATTTGTGCTTTGCCCCACTCAAGCTGCCAGGAGTATTTTCTGTGAAGTGTTTTTGTCCACTGTCTGGCTTTGCTTTCCTTCACTCAGCCCTTGTGGTGGTATTGATTCAGTGTAGCCTCTTTAAATGTGCTGCTTGGAGTACAGACACTGATTTTTATAGGGCTACATTCTGGCTAGAACGCTGGCTGGCTCCATACCCAGACAGGTGATAAAATTCATAAACACTTCACTTCTTTACATGGACACTGGCCATCTACCTATTTTAGTCTCGAGCTCAAGCAGAAATTTAATTTATGACATAATCAGCATCTTTTTGTTGTGGGTATATTTTGTTGTATGGGTTTATAGGATCTAATGAAAATTCACTTCTTGTCTAGGATTTCCTGCCCATATGAGGGGTCATTTACTGAGGTCAGGAGTGCTCATATACAGCAGAAAGAATAATTTCCTTTACTACAGCAATTACTAGCAAAAATCAATGACCTCTGTGAAGCTGGAGACCAAGGTAAGTAAACGCAATAGTGTTTTCCAGTTTTTAAAATTCCCAGAGCCTCAGAGCTGTGCCTTCCCTTACCCATGTATTGAGGACTATGCAGCCATCTAGACAAGATTCCTATTAGGATGTCACACTTCTTAGGTTGTCACACTCTTAGCACTCCAAGGTCACAAAAATTATTTTAGTGCAACTAAAAAAGCAACTTCTGGCTAGCGCTGAGATTGTCTAGTTGGTGGGGAATAATCTCCAAGGACTTCTTGCATTTGAAGAGTCGTGCTCACCTATATATTACACCAGTGTTATGATCACAGTGTCAGACAGCTCGGGAGACTCTTCCATCACAGAACTAGCTATGCAAAAATAGTTCAAGCTCTGAATCAGAAAACTCAGCTCTGCTGGTGTGTCTGTCCACATGCCTTTTCAGGGCAGTGTCTGCTGAAACTGCTAACTCAATGGTCACTTCGGTTTTTTGTTTGTAAAGGACGTGGGCCCTGAGGAAGAAGTGGGCTAAAGCCATTGCTTTCATGGCACAGTTATTGCTTTTCTTCAAGTTTTTTATTGTCACTGGGTTCTTTTCCATATAGATCCATGCTGGAAGGTGGACAGACTGGCCCCATCTACTCTTCTACTTGCACTGCACTACTTTTAGATGTGGTTTATTGCCCCACTGTGGGGGTTTTTTTCAATTTTTTAAGCCAAACGTGCAATGATGGGTTTGGCAGGCATCCTCTTGCCAGCCACCTCCAGTTAGCTGAGCAGCAGGATCTGAGCCACAGAGGGATGCAAAGGCTGCTCTATCCCTGTCCTGTGATGTAAGACAGTTCCTCTGTCAGAAACACTCAGGTCAGACAATAGAGGAAGGTCTGCAAGAGCAAGTTCATCTGTAATTGCAAAATTCACAACCACATGATTTCCATGTGGTGGCAGGGATCTGCATGTACCACCTTCCCATGACTAACTTCTTAAACTAAACACCTGGCATTGCAATATTTCCTGAACTACCTTCATTAGTAAACTGTGGATCAAAAGCACCCAAAGTGAAAAAACTTTTCCCTGCATTTGTTGGAAACCTTGCTACAACTTGACTGGCATCATTTAATTACAGACTAGGGCTCAGCAGCAGCCAAACCTGCACCCTGTGATTAGCATGCCTCAAGGTGTCTGACAGAAGTTTCACTTAAGAACCCAAAAATTTCATTGCTCAAACACGTTATTAGATCCTTAAACCTAAAAATGGTTTTCAATAATGTGCATGCTGCTTTAGAGCCTAGAAAAATCTACTCTGGGAGCTAGAAAACATTTCCTAGGAGGCAAAAGTGTGATCAAAACCATATTTGATAAAAATGAGAAGGGGTAATGATGTTTTTTAACTACAATGTTATTTTATTTCATCTCAGAAGCATGCTGTCAGTTTAAGAGAAGGGAAAAGCTATTGGATTTTGTTTTGCATCTCCTTTAAAACAAAATGATTTTCATCTAGGGCTGTGGGGACTTTTTCCCCTAAACCCAATAAACTATCTATTGGAATGACCTTGTAACAGGTTTCTGTGACTCTTTAATCACCAGTGGCTGCTAAATGAAGCATATCTATTTTCTCTGTTACATTACTATTGGCAACCAGGTCTTCAGTAAGTGCCCAGAAATATTTCCATGGCAACAAAAAGCATTCAGCATTGCTACTGTTTTGTGCCAATTTAGCTTTAAAATATTCTATTGTGGAGAGAAATATGGTACATTAAGTGAAATAAAGTCAAGATGCAATGTTCTGAAAAGAATATAAGGATAAACAGGAAACATGTATTTTACAGAAATGGGAGGGGAAGTGCCAAATGGAAGGAAAAATGTTCAAAGCTCCTTCTGATGCTACTAAATGGCTTTGCTGAATGTCAGCAAGTCCATTTACTTGCTTACATTGTCACTTAGGGTTAGGTAACAGAAATAAGGATACCTCAATATCTTCGCTTGATCATTTTAATCCATGACACAAATTTTAAGTTGCCAGGGTATTACAGTCTCTCTGCATGTCTAGGTTACCATCAGAAGAGTTCACACTCTTGATGTTAGAGAATGAATCTAAAGGAAAAAGAGGAAATAAAGAGTTGAAAAATAAAATACAAAGAGCATGTGTGTTTTGGAAGTGAAATTTCACTTAGAAGAGCAAAATTAGTTCTTCCACATCAAAGAGCTTGTGGAAGACATTTTCAAATCACAGTTCAGCACTTTCTCTCCCATTATACAATTTAGTTCTGAGAGAAAAAAGGGCATCAGTTCCCAGCCATCTAACCCTCAAACAGCCAACATTATGACTATGAAGTCTTGAGACCATTGGATGGCCCTATGTGCAGTGCATTGCAGAGATTAAAAGATTAAAACCTATTTGAGAGCATTCGGAATGACATTCCTTCTGGTGTAAAAAGCTATGCAATACTCCCTAAAGTTTTTCATTTGGAAGCAGAGAGCTCTAGGAAGCAGCAAGGTAGGTGCTGGGGAGCTCTGTCAGAACAGCCTTCCATCCACAAGGGCTCCAGACAGCTTACTGAGAAAAGAAAGCCAATAAATATTTAAAAGGACTCCAACAACAGTTTGATCAGTACCTGCTCTCAGCTGGGAGAGTGGTCCAGTGAGACCCTTCCCTTTAGCTGCAGTGATGGGTTACTCTGGCACCTGTCTGTCACTCTAAATCTCTCTCATGAGGAAACTTCATCTGGTCCATCACATGTTCCTAAGGACCTTCTTTCTCAGATGTCCCTGCAGACAAGCCTGCAGGTGACAAGGTGCTCTGACAGTGACAGCAGCCCATTTCTGGCTCCCATTTCCCTTAGAACTCACTACCTTTCCTCCCATCCACTGTGAATAAACACGTAGTCCAGAGACAGGAAAAGATCTGGAGGCTACCTTTGGAATGCTGCATCTGGCACCTGGCTGAGCCCCAGGATTTGCTGTGAATTGCTGTAACAGCCCCTCCTCGGGGGTGTACAGGAGGTGAGGCTATGCCTAGGATAGCACTTGTCCAAGAGGACCCATGGCCCCAGCACTCCCTGAAGGGACACTGTTTGCCCTGCTCCATGACTTCTCCGCACACACACTGGGTACATAAACCAAGCACACACAGTAAATCCAGCCCTGTAACAGCACTGACTCAGTGCCTACAAACAAACCCTGGGCGCAGGATATCACACAGGCAATGTATAGGAATACCAGAAGGCAGGGGTTGGGCTCCAAGAGATAAAACTCCGAGGTACTTCACCTGAGAGAACTGGCAATCATTCATTTGGAAAATGAAGCAAGAAGTCTGACTACAGGAGACGGAACAGCAAGACCAAAAGCTCTTTTTAATTATTCACTCCCTGGCCATAACATTGTGAGAAATAGTAATAAAGAATTAATTTTAATATTTGTAAAAGAATACCATCAAGGTTTATACCCTCTCAGTCTGATATTCTTATTAAATACAAAAACAAATAGGCTGATCTTCTGCAATCTGCACAGAAAAGGCTAAATATGTAAGACTTTCCTGGAAGCCAAGAGTGATGAAAAGCTCTTGGTCATCATAAAGCACATATTTTCAAGAGCATCTACTCACTGCTTAAAAACAAACAAAAAATTAAAAAACTTTAAAAATAGGTATTTGAAGCCAAATTCTGAAGATCCTCAGGGAGCCCATATTGTAGACCCAGTCCCCCGTCCCCCATTCCCTTTCCTCCCTTATCCCTATTCCTAGGATGTTCACAAAATGCAGCTTCGTCCCAGCAAGACCCAAGGATGGTGCCAGAAAGACTTCAGCTTTCCTGTGTGTAGCTGCGACATAAATCTCCATCAGACCTCTGTAGCTCAGGAAACTTTCAGCATCACTTATGGTGATATTGGGTGAGTAAAAGTCACATGGCTGAAACTCAGTCCTGAACGCTATCGCTTGAAAAGCTGTTCCTGTCACTTAATGATCAGAAGTCATAGTTAGGCCTATTTTAAACTGAAAATATCAAACTCAGTTTTCCTTCCCATAATCTCCTGCCTGCTGTCCTCTTCAGTCTTATTTGAAAAGCCTGTGGGGGTGGTGGGAGGGGAGGAAAGCGATTTGGGAGCCTTTCATCCATAAAATCATGAGATATGTCTGGTTTTTTAGTACAGCATTTCACAGCACATGGCACAGTAACATCTTGAGATTCCTGGCACAAAGAAACAAGGTTTGAGATTATATATATCTTTAATAGCAATGACGCAAAGGCAGATGGTTCTCAAAGCAAATGCTTAAGGCTAAACATTCCCTTTGAAGAGTCCTTCTACAAGAAACTAAACAGGGGGGAGCAAAACACTCCTTGCTACAGCAACAGGCCCTGATTGCCTTCTAATACACAGCATTTCACCCTGGAGATTTCCACTTACTTCAATGAAATTAGTCTCACGTATGAGAGAAGCATTGGAAAGGTTACGTTTTTCTTTGGGATTTGGGGAGTTTTATTTTAGCTCTGGGAAACAAAGACAACACAGAACATAATGAGCAGATTAGCAACTAAATCAAATCAAAACCAGAAAAAGAAAGGTCTGGATAATACTGTCAGGGTGCATGCTGGCCGCTTACCTGCAAAACTCGCCTCGTCATTATTACTTTTTAAGGAGCCACCCAAGTTGTGGTTGTGCTCATGACCTCCCATCCTCATAGAGGGCTCACCTTCTTCCTCAGCGATGGGAGGAAGCCGATCAAGTGGCTGGAGATCTTCACTTGTCCAGTAGGATCCATTGGCTGTCAAAGACATGTTGCTTTCAACACACTGCTCTGGTAAGGTGCTGGTGTTTTTAACCTGTTTTTGCCTCTGTGGACCCAAGTCAGAGCCACGAGGGAGGTCTTGTGAAGCAAAATCGGGGCTCCTAATGTAACCATCTTCTCTAGGATATAAATATTCCTCATCCCAGAGGGCCAGGTCTTGTTCATCATCTGATTCCTCAGGATAATCCTCATAAACTCCTCCATTATTCTCCAAGTCTCGGTTCTTCTCTTCTTCTGACTTACGACCCACTCCACTCAAATTCAGCAGTGAAGAAGATATAGAGTCTCCTGCTTGTTGGAGAGCTTCATATATTTGAGACATCCAAGAAGACAAGGGCTGAAGGAAATTTTGAGCAGCCTCAGAAGCCATGTTTAATACTATGCCAGTATCTGGTGATCAGTTGTTCAGCTTTGCCAGCATGTCACTTATAATTCAGGGAGCTATAGAATAAGCACCATAAGAGATTACTGTAAATTGCTTGTCCATCAACACCTGTCGACACACTATCTATGTAAGATGTCTAGAACTGAGAGGGAAAAATGGAAAAAGCACTTCTACCCATGGAGAATACCACTAGAAATCCAGAAATGATGGACAAATTACACATATTCCTGCAGAGATCTGGAAAGCTTTTATTCAATTGCTAAATCTTATATAAAAATAAAAGCATAGAACATTGGAACACAAGTACCTTTTTGAAGTGCACACATTCTGGTTATAGCTGTCTACAGACCTGGTAAAAAAAAAAAGCACAAAACAACCTGCAATCAAAAATCTCAAGTAATCACCTGGCCCCAACTTCCCCCACATCCTTAGTATTAGCAGGTCCAGGTGAGAAAATTGAAGGGAGGACAATTTGGGGAGAATTATGTTTTGATTGATTAAAATGACAGGCCTAAAGGATGCAGTACCAGCCCATAGCACACAACTATCTCAAATGCATTGCACTAGAAAGGCTCTGAAAAACCTCTCTGCCCACAGAACAACACAACACAAAGTTGTTTTACCCTTCATAGAAATGGCGGGGAGGGGGGAAGGCAGAGGAGGTGGAATATTATAGGTATGAAATGACTGGGAACAGAAACAAGTTGACAAAAGCACTGGTGTCATGTTGATATGTTTTCTCAAAATTCATCTAAACTCTAAATAAAAACGTAACTTGCAGAAAGTTAACATGCCTTTTTGCCTGATATACATCTTCCCACATTATCACAAGACAGATATTCTTTTAGGAACTCTGAGAAGGAGAAACATACAAATAGGATGACAGGTTTAGGAAGAAAGAATTAAAGAGTTGCAGATTTTAGACTAAAAGACAACTAAAAAGAAGCAAAAAGAAGATTCAAATACCAATACCAATGTCTTGCTGAATTGAGAGGTCTAAAAGCAATCAAATTATAAAAAGGTAAATACAATGTAAGCTGCAAGAAAATAAGCTCAGGAGCAATGTGAGCTTGTTCACAATTAACCTTGTGAAGCTGTCTCCAGAGAAATCCAGTGGGAATCCCAGTATTTTGGATTTTTAAATGGAGCATGGACTAAGGAGATCCCACCTTGCTTGCTGAGCAGCTCTTTTACAGATGAGATCAGCAACATAAGAAGACTTTACCTTTTAAAACACCTATGCCAAATAATTTAGTTCAGTGATGTTGACTTATGCTGCAGACACCTCTGGTTTATTAGACACCACCTGGTTTATTAGCAGCTTCGTTGTGTGCTAAGAATTACTGTCCTTACAAGGACAGTAAATAAATGCAGGTTACTAAAGCCATTTGAAAAGCTGATGGTTGCTACAAGCTCTCTGTGCTCAGGGCACACACTGTTCCAGGATCTGCCTGTCAGCCCCTGGCCCCTGGCCCAGCCACTGGGACCCAGGTACAGCTCCCTGCCACACATTAAATCTTTGCCAAGGAACAGACAGTGTCACAGCCCAGCCTCCCAGGTGAGCTGTTCCCTTCATTGACTCCCCTCTTTCCAACCCTGCCCTTGGCAAAGCCTCTCTGCTTTGTGCAACTTATTTTCTCATAGACCTAAAGAGCTTATGTGCTCCCAACAGCAGATTTTCAGCGTAATGCAGATTTGCTACTGGTAAATCACAGCACCAGAGAAGTCACTGAGAGGAGTCTTCTTGTAATTACTTGTAACAGTGGGATTCTCCCAGGCATGAAAGGAGATAAACTCAGGTGGGTAAGAACTGGATACTAGATAAATTTTAAACCTGTTTTTTATTTACAGCCAACAGCAAATTAATCTCAGATTTCTGATGAAAGGAAAACTTCTTAATGCTCTGGACTCTATTTCAAGCAGCAAGATCTGTGACAGCAGTAGCCCTCAGAGGGATGCAGGTATCCAGGAGTGATAGCTAACCAATGCAGATAAAACATATGGGTGCTAAAATGAAGTGCTGATCTCTTCTAAAAATCAACAGAACAAAGCCTTGTGATATTTGCATAGGGAATAATTAGCTCCTCTTGCTATTAGATTTTGGAGTTAACATCTAATTGGTCCAACAGAGCCATCCCACTTCTCCTGGATGCCATGGCTGACTGCACCATGCTCAGGCAAACATCTTAGCTCTGCACAAGAGACTCTGACACAGGGAGGTTGGTATCACAACCATACGATGGAGGAGGTTTCCAAGGCAAGATTTTACTTCTGTAAGGGAATTAAAGCAGTGGTCTACAGCCACCTGCAGGGCTTGGATGTGGTCACCCAGCCATCAGAAGTGGTAGATAAAACTTGAACATGAACAACAAGTAGTTGCCTGGATCACCTTGCTGCAAACAGGCTGGGGGAAAACACACACTCATATACACACATTCACAATTCTACCCAAGACCTGGACAATTCTCTGGATTAAAGCCTCAGAATACCCTACAAAGTGCCTTGATTTCAGTTTATAGAGAATGGATAGACATTGAATCATATATCACCAAAAATTCTGAACCACTTTGCAGTAACACCTACAACTCACCTGTACAACTTGCAACTCGGTACGTGCATAATCCCTACAGGCAAAAGCAGTGCCATTTCCATGGTGCTTGACTCTGTTTAGCCCTTCATTGGCCTTTTCTCCTCTTCTCTCCCTCTTACTGAAGTCTCCACAGTCAGTGATATGCTGAACAACTGGAGTTCAAGTGAATTATAAATCGCTTATTTTTGTTCTTGCAGCAGATGGATGAAATGTGTAACAAGCTGCAGACAAGTTTAGGCGGGCAACGATTTTACAAACTCAACAGAGGATCAAAGGGGACTGAGCTGTGTCACAGGCTTGCTGCTTCCCAGGAGCTCTCTCCCTTAATTAGGAGACACTGCTCTAACAGGGTGTTTATGATATATTTCTCAACATGGCCTTTTCAACATAACGGATTTTTACTTTTGAATTCTCTGTTTTGACTTGCATGAGAAGGAAAAAAAAAAGTAAAATAACTGAGAAAAAAAATGTGTGGGAAATAAAAATCCATTTCTTTTTAAAAGTATTCATAAAAAAAGAGAGAAAAAAAAGTTTAGCAAATTCACTTCAAGTTCCATCTTCTAAAACTAATCATAAGAATTTTCACACCAAATCACATGCTTAACTCAGAGTTATGTTTTTCCCCCCCTCCTGGAAAATCAGATAGCTAAAAGGATCAATGTTAAGCTTCTCACAGAAACCATCATAAGCTTTACTAGAATCTACATTCCCTTGTCTTGATAGGATCGTTATGCCTGAGTAACATTCCCATTGAGAGGTGCAATTACTGTAAGACTAAAAAAAGAAGACTATTAGCAGAATTTCAAACTCTACCACAATGCAGAGGTTTGTAATATTACCAAAATGTCTTTCAGTCTTCTTGGTACGTAGATCCCTAAAAAAGTGCCATCAGATGTGCATTTCTTACAATCTCCCTTATTCAAGCTGCTGCAGAACATAGGCACAAACTTCCTTTGCTTCAGTCACTTTTTGTGTGGTCCCTGCAAAGGTTTTCTACCAAACTCCTCCCTTGCATGGAGTCTTATGGAGCATAGGTTGAAAATGGTGCCCCAAAATACAATAACTGAACAATTTCCAAGTGAGTTCTTATTTCTGAAATCCCAAATGAAGAAGAAATGCACAGCCTCACCTCTCTGCCTGGGAATGCACTGTCCCCTGTAGAGACACAGGAGGAGAAAACCAGCTCCCAGCTTCCAATGATGATGAGACATCTTTGTCACACCACTGTTTTAAAACATTGCCCGTCTTTTGCCACTGCCAGAAAAATTATACCAAGAGCTTGGGCAAAGTTTGGGCAAGTTGCTGAATCCATCTGTCCACAACTGGAACTCTGAGAACTATGCTGGGTCTCTGCTTTAAACAGCCACAGTAAATGTGGCTACGTTCCCAGAGGAACAATTCCTGCCTTCCCTACCTCCCAGAACTTTTAATTAAGATATTTATAATGATTTACACCTTTATTTCCTGATCTCATTCAGAGAGCATCACGGCCACCTGGCCTGCCACAGCTCAGCTGCACAGACAGGAGCTTTATTTGTGTGGACATTGAGAACAGCGGTGTGACAGACCCACCACTAAGCCCTGCTCCAAGCTTAGGGGAAAAAAACCTAAAACAAGGTGTGAATCTAAGCTGATACCCAGAAAATTAAAAATCTGCACAGAAGGTAAGACCATTTTGCGGTTCATGAAAGGAGGAAGGAAGGAAGGCTTGGAGGGGTAAGATTATTTAATAACTCTGAGCTACGGAAAATTATAATGAGCCTGATTCTCCTTTTGGACTAGAACTCAATTAGAACACATTTAAAACAGCAGAGGGGAGTTTAGAAATGTACTCAGATGAAGGCAGGCAGAAGCAACACCGGGCCAAGAAATCCTCTGTCCTAGTTCTGGGAACAATCTGGACTCTTTGCTCCTCTTGTAGTTGCCAGAATTACATCTAACAAGATGCTAGCAAAGCCCTTCCACCCTCACAGTGAAGGATAACTAAACAATGCTGTGATGAAAATGTATTTCCAGTTAAAAGAGTCACAGTGCCAAAGCCAGCCTGTGCACTTGGAGCTGTTCAGTTGATTGGAGTCTCTTGCAGAAGCTTTATGAGCTAAGTTCACAAACAGTGCCCAAGGTTCACATCACCTGGGAGAGTCACTACTGACCAAGCTCTCCTAATGTAAAAATGAAACAAATACAGAACATCTTGGTACCTTTTTGGCCTATGTGCTATAAAAATATTGTTTATGCAGCTGAATTTAATACAAACAAAAAAAAAAAGAGAAAATACAGAGGCACTTTCCAAGTGATTATGTGCTCTGTAATAATAGATTTCAGCTGGTGAATCAGAAACTCCAGGGCATTCAAGGAAAACCCAATGGTTTACACCAATAAATTAGACACATCTCATTGGAAACATTCACGGGTTACAAATCAACACAGCAATAAACCCAGTCCTGCAACACATTGGTCCTGCAAACTCCAAAAGGGTGAAGTGGAAACAAGGATGAGATCACACAGACAGCAACAGACCAGGCTGCACGGGGTTCATTCTACTCTGAGGAAGCCTGCAGACTTATTTTTCACTCCAAATCCTCTCATGTCTTTGTAGGCAGCTCACTAGTGATGCTGTGCCAAATTAGCTGTACAAATTGATATCCAAATGACAGAAGTGGTTTTGATCAGGATATTTAGCTCTGTGGTGTCTCCTCCTTTCTTCCCATTCCTTTGTTCATGCTCTTCTTTTGTCAATAATAATGGCAACAATTACTGATCCTCACAGTTTCAGTGGGATGGGGAGAAGAGGAAAAGTATGGAAAAAGAAAGGAATTATGCAAATGTGGCATCAATCATTCAAAATTGTGGAGCCTTTTCAAAGAACACAGGTCTCTTCACCATACAGAGTATGGAATGATAAATTCCAGCACAAAAGACTGTTCCTGGAAGGCCAACATCCAAATATTGTGCTCAGAGGTTCCACCAGCAGTGGAGCTGAGAAGCTGATGGTGATTTCCTGTGCTGATCACTTCACACCTTTGGTTTTGCCTAGACTGTAAGACTTCCTGAACTCAGTGGTGCGTTCATTTCACATAAGCCCAGTGTGTTCACATAACAGAGGATCTGAAAATGCACAGATACTATTGCCACCAAATATTAATACAAAACTTGATCAAATTTTCAGGAGAGAGAAAATGGAAACACATTCCTTGACCATAATATTTGGCCTGGATATACAGAAGAACCAGATTCTGACTTGGCACTGGTGTTAAGTCCAGAGCCACTCCACTGAACATCCTCCAAATCAAAATACAGTCCTTTGCATTTAAAGAGCCACTTGTCACCATAGGCACAAAAATCTAACAATTCTGTGCCAAGTGGTAGTACAAAAAGCAGCAATGAATAACATTATTTACACTTCTCCAACTGGGGGGTTGCAAAAAGGGCATAAAGAAATTCACAAATCATTGGTGTACTAAAAAGTGGTGTTAGTAGTGGCAACTGTGCTCTTTCAGGGTAGAGGAGTGAGAAACATCTGTGATTACTGGATTAGGGGAATGAAAGAAGAAACCTGCAGTCAGAAATTACTGCACATTCTGTAACTGAGCTGCTGTCATTCATCGGCTTGCATGAAGACAGAAGAGCCAAAAGGAAATCACAAGTTCAAAAGGCTGGAGAAACACCAATTTACACCAGCCCTCGAACCCACCCACCTGTGCTGTCAAGCTGTTCTGTAGAGCAGACCCTGTGGACCGAGTCTCCTCCCCTCCTGCAGTCACACTACCCAGTCTGCAGCAAGTGAACAAGCCAGGGTCAATCAGAGCAATTACTTGCATGGAAATTAGCAGTGGGAGAGCATGTCTAGCTGTTTAGCACAATGAAGATTTTTTAGAAACATTTTGAGGAGTCACCCAGCTACTGTTACTCCTTCCCCCACGCACACACTCCATCCTTACAGAGCCCACGGGAATTGCTCTGTATGGACCACCACTGAGCAGTGCAGACAGTGCTGTCCGGGAACCAAAAATACAGGGGATGATCCCTGGTTATCCATCTCTGTGTGCTCACATGGCTAAGTCTGTAGCTCCCATCTCCTTTCACTTCTGCTAAGTCAACCATCAGTCCATCTGGACATGCTGGGAGGCTCAGGGACCACAGGGAAACCCAGACCTAGACTTCAAGGAATTTGGAGCCACAGATCTGAGCAGCCAGTTTTCTCAACCAACTTAGGAACTGCTCTCTCAGCTACTCTTATCCTCCATTTAATTCAGCCTTGTTGCAAACCAGGCTCTCCAACATCTAGGGCAGGCACCAGTGGCAGCAGTCACACTGTCCCCCATCCAGCCACTCTTCCTACATGCCTCTGTAGAAGCAAGTGAGAGAAAACACAGTTTAGAAGAGTGGCTACATTTGGGCACTAAGAAAATTTCATTCCACAAGCTTTTCTCCCTCCTGCCACTGGCTGAGCTACATACCTCAGTTAGATGACATGAATAACACCAGATTCATCTCCAATCTGCACTTACCAAAGACAGTGGAGCTACTGGGCACTCAGCATCAGAGTTACAAAGACCAACCATAATTGCATATCTCTGGAGAAGTACATTCCTGGGTTTTTCCACAACTTACCATGGGTTTGGAGGAAGCCAGTGCACTGTGCATGCCAGACTGGTACTGTCACGCTCACCCACATTATTTGTTTCTAAACATGAAGCTCTGCCTCTGCTCGCATATGACAATCCCACACACTGCATGTGATGGGTCCCCAGGGTTTGGCTGGGCCCAGGGTAGTACTGAAAAGGAAGGTCAGCACCCAGGCAGCACTGCTGACATCCCTGCCCTTGGTGAAAATTATAAGTGTTGATGCTTTCCTTAAAGCCTCAGCTATGGGAGATGAGTGGTTTATGTAAGAACTGCATCTCTGTTTATTTATTTAAAGTGTGCAGCCAGCCCCAGAGGCTGGAGTAGTGGCTGTGCAGAACAGCTTGAGAACATGAAATAAAAGCACTCTCGAGGCTACTAAAACAGAAGGAAAAATGGAAATAAATGTTCCTTCAAATCTCATGATGTTTACACTGTTTTCATGTATCAGGAGTACATCCTTAACATCACAAGTATTTAAGGCAAGGCACAACTGGAATATTTTTGTATAAAGCACAGTCAGGAAACTATGATTTCTTCCCCAATCCTAGGTCACAACATCACAAAAAGATTACTATATAGAACAAAGAGGGCTCTTTAGTTTTTCAAATCACAGCACTGAAGCATATGGTTGGATACAGCTCTTTAAACAAGGGTTTGCCCGATATTGTCACATGTTTCTGTGAAAATCATTGCACCTGTGAACTTTTGAAGCAAAAGGCTCGTCAACATTACAAACACTGTACAAGAACCATTTCTTGGTCCTGAAATTCACAATACAGAAAGGGATGCCAAACCATCACAGCATCAAAAGGTCTCACATGAGACATCATTGGCATCTGTCAAGCCTTTGCTCAAGGGAAGGTCCTCCTTCCTTGTGTGAAGAGATGATTCAAAGGGAAACTTCATATACACACACTCTCCCCCTGCCTGAAAAAATCACCAAAGCTGTGAGGAACCACTCCAGCTGACTCTAAAGGTGTGGTATTTAATCTTTGCCTCACTAAGAAATTCTGCACATGACCTACATCAAGGCTCTGCACTCCAGACAATCCAGGAATGCTTCATGCCACAATCACTTCCTCCCGCACATGCTTGGGCATAGCAAGCTTGACAGGCTCTGTGCAACTCTCCTGTTGGTTTTATTGTTACCAGCTTCTCTACCAAGATTTGCAGCCCACTCTGAGCTCTCATGTGCAGTGCCAAGTGCATCCTATATGCTGGTTGTGTCCAGAGGAGCTCCAGCCCTCCCAGTGAATGGACTCCAGCAGCTGAGTGAGGAGCAATCAGGGCAGCACATCCCTGCTCAAGAGATGGACTCATCACTGAGGTCAATGAACCAGTCAAGAATAGGATCCACAAAAGCCTCAAGTACCAAAAATCTGCTATCTATTGTGTCCCAGTAATTAGGCGTCTTTGTCCTGAAGTCTCCTGAAAGGTTTTCAGTGAAATCTTAATTTTTCTAACAATCTTTTCCTTATCTTGTTCCTTTCATAAGGACACAAACTGTGCAATTAAAATTAAATTAGGAACAAGTCAGCCAGATGTATCCTAGAGCCAAGATGACAGAAATACCTATTTCATTTTGTTACTTGCCTTGTTCTGAGGTCAGGCTCTATACAGAAAAGCAAAAACAACAACAACAAAAAAGGCTTTGACATTTTACAGTACAATTTCTGAATGTCAGCCTGTGCACCTGTGAAGCGCAGAGTAGACAGGTTTGCTTGTGTTTCTCTTCCAACTCTCTTCATCTGTGGGTAACTCAAAACTTAACTGGATCCAAGGACAAGAGAAGCAGCACATGCACAGAGCCCATACACACCTTCTCAGGCCACAGCCCTCAGTTACCTCTGTTCTTGCAAGGGGGAATTTATCCTACAGAAGATGTTATTGTCATCCCAGAGGAAACAAAATGTAAAACGTCTTCTTTCCTATTTAAACAGTTGTAAAGCTGATAGTCACAGCAGACAGATATGTTCTAACCACTCTTAATTCCAGATGTGGAGAATCAAAAAAGCTTTTGCCAATTTGAGAGCTTAGCACCAGGAAGAGCAACCATTAGTGGGATATGTGTTAAAGAACAGCAGAGTCCTTGAAATCAGGATCTCATTGTAACAAACACAGCTCATGGGAAGAACTTAAGAAGAGGAAAAGTGAATGCTAACCAGTAGGTTACATGTTACAAACACTCCCTTCCTGCTCCTTTCTACCCAGCAAAGTCAGATTCTGAATGTGAAGCAAACTCTTGCTTGTCAACACTGCTCTTGGGAGAGCTCCCTCACCAGGCAACTGCAGTGCTAGAAACAGCCTTCCCTGGCTTCCCAGCCCGAGCTCAGCCTCCAGGTTTCTACATTTGCCATATGACACACTGTGTTAGCCCAGGGTTTAATATATTCTCTCATGCTGTTGTCCTTTAAAAGCACTGGCATTTCCTACACACATATTCCATATTGGCTTTACAAGTATCAAAACTCTATGGTGAAACTTAAACTAAATATAGAGATGATATTTTTAAATAACTCTTAGCTCCAATCCACCAAGCTGATTTTGTTTGAACAGAAAAAGCAGACTCCAACTTTAAACTTCCATTGTAATTAATGATTACAACACATTCCTCTGCCGTATCAGATTTAGCACCTCATTAATGCATGTGGTATTTTGCTTGTATGGCACAGCTGTAGTTAAAGTTGAATTAGTGTTTCCATTATGAACCCCTGTTTTCAAAGGTTTATCATTCAGACACATGAGATTTAGTCTGAAACGAAAATTGCTATTGAGAGTGTCAGCTGGGAAGCAATTCCTTGTCCTTCAAAATCTGGAAGCAACAAAACATTAAAAAAAAAAAAAGAAAGAAAGCCACCCTGTTTATTAATAATTCACATTTTTTTAAAAGTATTGCAAATATATGTTTACATGGTAGCCTGTGACAGCTCCATAGAATGTCAACACCCACATACTCCTGGGAGATGTGTCATCTTAAAAACCGAAATAAAAGCCACATTTTTACACCACTTGATGGGAGGCGAAGAGAAGGGGAAAGAGACTTAAA
This sequence comes from Xenops minutus, assembly GCA_035221455.1. Taxonomy (NCBI): domain Eukaryota; kingdom Metazoa; phylum Chordata; class Aves; order Passeriformes; family Furnariidae; genus Xenops; species Xenops minutus. The sequence continues at coordinate 57,570,368 of JAWWEE010000158.1, forward strand.
AATAATATTGACGAAGGAAACTTATTAAAAAAAACCCACAAAGTCTTTGTTTAGAAACATTAAAGTTAGGACTTTCCATGGAGATGGGGGTGAGTGGCAATTGTTTCAAGTACCACTAGTACCTTCTTGGGTAATGCATTTAGCAAGACTTAGTTCCAGTAAGTTCCTATCACATGTACCATCCAGGCCTTTGACATGTCCATAAATCCTGGAGTCTTAAGGTATGACCAAAATATGCTCTTTGCAACAGCCATGCTGAGGCACAAGGCAAAATGGACAACAAAACAACCTTCCAGGGCCTCCATGCTTCAGGACTGTGTTCTTCTGCAACAGCTAAGACTGAACCACTGAGAAACAGACCTTTTAATTGGGAGGCTTCTGAGCCCTCTTCTTGGCTGATTATTTCAGTAATTATACACTTACAACACACAAATTTACAAACAAATACATGAAGAAATTACCAAATTCTCAGTTACCATCATTACCAGAATGGATGCATTTTTGATGGCTGAGAAAAATTAAAATGTTATTTTTTAACACAGTAAAATTCTCAGTTATTTTGACTTCAGGACTCATGGGTTTACCCAAGACAATGTTTCTAGAACGCAACAAACACATGAAGGAGTGTGTAATAGCTACTATAAGAAAATCAGGACAGGCATATCCTTTGTGAGCAGAAGAGCACTCCCGTTACTCAGAAATGCTCACATTTTGCTCTTCACTAGATAAACAAAACACTCCCAAAACACACAGAGCAGGGAGTGGTTTTGGGGCTTCCCCCCTCCAGTGTCACCTTCCATTTTTCAAGAGATTACTCCAGACAACAAAGATAATGGGAGCATGGCACCAACTGCATATCCATACAATCATGTTTAGGAGGTTACTACAGACTATCCCAAACCCTGCTGTTTTCCACACAAACAACCAGAGAAACAACCAGAGAAACAGGTCTGTCTCTGTCCTCCCAGGGATCAAAGCCTCAAAATATTCTGTACATCAAAGGCAGTATATTACCGTGATACTTACCAAGGCTTTCACAAGCTCTGGACTTCTCTTTGTAGTGATTTCTTCACCCTTGGTGTTCTGGGCATGGGAGCCCAGCTCTCTTTTCAAAGCAGAGCTTCTTGTTGATGAAGTGGAAGAGGACTGTGGGGACAATAATGAAGACTCCAACTGCAGACAAAACCCCAATGGCCTCAGGAGTAACTAAGAGCAGAAAGAAAGAAAACATCAGCACAGGCAGAAAAAACTGCCCAGAGGAAGATGTGGCTTAACCACAGCTGTATCCACAGCTCTGCTTCCCCATCCTCTCTGGAGAAGAACTAGAAATGAGTTCGAGCAGAACTTGGACTTGGGTTAAATGGATACAGCATCCTCATTGGCTGAGTCTGTTGAGGACATCAACAACAAGGTATGTTACACAGCAGACTTGGTTCCAATGAAGGCATTAATTTCTGTCACATGATGAACTCTAACACAGGAAAGACACTGATTTTAATAAACTTTCCTAAGAATGTAGAATTCCACCAGCTTCAACAGAGACACTCTCCATCTATACTGCAACAAGGATCCAGCTAAGAAAGAGCAGCTAGACATTAATCATTTCTACACAGATCACAGCAAATTCTCAAGGGAGGCTGTGGGGAGGATTAGCTTGGGGGAGTAAAGGCCCCAACACCTCCTTTGCAATTTGGGTATTTTCTTTAAAACAATCACATTACACATAATTGTACTCACTAACTTCATTACATTTACTAAGAATCAGGTTAATGTATAGCCTATGATCCTCATTCAACTGCTATTTTACCCTTAAGTAAGAAGAATATTACCATACCATATAATTGCCATTATTTTCTGCAAAAAAACCCCCCAGCCTCCAGCTGAGGCAATTCAGTTGAACTCCTTGAGTGTCAGGTCTGGCCCCAGGTAATGAGCACAGTGGCTTTGCACTAGATGATGCCCTAGCCCTGTACATCAACATCCCTATGTCAAACTGTAAAGAAAAACTCTGATTTCAATTTATCATGTTCTGCCTGTACCACTGGGTGTGCAACAAACCGCAGGCGCCAGCAGAAAGCTTTTAAAGCCATTTCACCTCTCTCACGCATATCAAAATGCCAAAGCAAGGGACAAACACTACATACATCATCTGATGTGGGTGGCAAGGGCACACGTGTCAAAAACTTTCAGTGCCATCAAAAATAAAAAAAAAGGCTTGTTATTCTGGTAATTACTTCATCAGGGAAGGGGTGAAGTTCAGCTGTTCAATTCAAGTCAAAAACCCCATAAAAATGAAACATCAGCAGCATCAGTAGCACACCAGGGATGCCTCTGATTACAAAGCTGTAGCTCAGATGAGATGAGCAGGATGAAAGGATGTAAACAGCGCCAGCCCTGCCTGTGGAACATCCCACTGGGAATTTGTAAGACTTGACTCAGCAAAAGACTTAGGCTAGAAGAGCTACACTGTCTCCAGTTACAGCCTTGATAGTGCACAGTAGGATGACAATCTAGGGGATTTTAAAAAAAAAAACTAAATTAATACCAACCAACATGTCTCAATTGGAAACAAAAATCACCAATGCATAGCAGCAGCCCACATGAAAAAGGGATGAGTGGTTGGGACTGAACCCAGAGGAGTATGTGTTACACAAACTCTGGAGGTGGCTCTGCCCTTTCCCACTCCAGCCTAAGGAAGAAACAGAAACATGAACTGAATTGCAGCAGCTTAAATGATAAGAAGATCAAGACTGCATTTCTATTGCTTTCTTCTGCATGGGCACAGCCATTTCACAGAATCTTTAGGAAGGGACCTTAAAGGCCATCTCATTCCAGCCCCCTTCAGGGTCACCTTCCACTAGACCAGGTTGCTCAAGGCCCCATCCAACCTGGCCTTGAATACTTCTCTAGCCATTACTTCTCTGACCTCCTCACCAGCACCAAGAAGGGTCCACGAAGTCAGTGGATCTCCTTGCCAGCACTGAAATTTGATGGCACAGTTTCCCTACATAACTTTCCAGGCACATATCAGACCTATTTCCCCCTCACACATCAACCCAGGGAGAAGGGCTGGGAATGTGAGAGTAGCTGAGTGATACATTGACTCTGGCTATTTTCAGCTGCTGAAGTCACCATTAAGTGGCTGCTGCAGCCAAGTATAAATCAAAGGAAATGAGTGTAAATCAAGGTAGACATAACCCCAGAATATCTGTGAAAGCCTGGCTAGGTCCCATCCCTGACTTGTCCTATTCTTGAGCATAGCATAGGTAGGAAGAAGGATTATGCTCTACCTTACATATATATACAACACATGGGATCACTGCATCTCAGCACACAAGTGTGTGTGCACTTGAGAGTGCACAGGCTCACATTTCTCCATGTGTGTCTGTGTCTGAAGCTGCAGCAGGGATGTAACAAACCAATAATTATGTGTTGAAAGTTCTGTGTGAGCAATTTCACTGCAAAGGGTGTGATATGGAGGGGTAGCAAGAACATACATTACTATTTATTAAGCCCTTTCATAAAAAATCACAATGACCCCAAGGAGTCGCTAGGGTTTCCCCTTCTCAGACAGGACACAAGCAAGCCACCAGTATTCTTAAACACAAATTGTTCAACACATACAACCCCCAGCTACAGAAATCCTCAAAATGCCCCATCCCCAACAGACCTTCACAGTACCTTTCAAGATCCCAGAGGAAAAAGCAGGTCTTTGACTAGACGAGGCATCCTGAAAGTTTGATCACCTGTTATCTACCTGCTCTAAAGGAGCTCAAACTGGCACAGCAGTGTTATTGTTCATCTATTTCTTGTTTCCTGCTCAGCTACAGAGGAACAAGAAAGTAGCAGCTCAGTGGTGCAGGACTTGGGATAACCCTTCAGCCTTCCCCTATTCCCTGGGGCAAAAATATAGAAGGCATCACTTGTCAGAGTTCGTGAAACGTCCAGCATCAACTTCCAGGAGGAAGCTTTCAAAGCAAAATACTAACTCCACACAGAGGGAGACGTTTTGGGAGTACAGATAAGAAGGGACTGCAGAAACCCTTCCTGTATGGCAAAGACCACCAGCCAGCTACCAACAAGGGCTAAGATCGCTCACCTCCCTTCACTGTAGACACCAAGCAAAGAGGAAAGGTGCTACAAAAGAACCAGGGCAGCTGTGGCAAGAAGTGACATCTGCAGAGATGACTCCTGCAGCAATCCAGTGTCTCTCCTGAGGATGGTCTGTTGGACTGAGAGGAGGTGGCTGGGTCTTCTGCACCAGGCATCATACATCCTGTCCCACAGCTTTATGCAGAAGTTTCTTCTCTGACCCACATTATCCATGCCAGACACTAGAAGTTTGCACCACACTGTCTCTGATGGAGGGCTGTGAGTTTGCACCTGAGCACTGTCTCACTGATGTGGGGCTAAAGTCTGTGCACCTGGCTCCAGCTGGAAGCTCTATCCCACTGAGAGGGGAGTCCTGCTGGCTCTCTGCTCCTTCATCATCAAGAGGAAAACATGCTGCACATGCATACAGTCCTGACCATTCCTCCCAGCCCTCCTCTCAATCCTCAGCTGAAGGGCTTTCTCTGCAGATTTGAAACTTTAGGATAAAGCTATGCCTGGGAAGTGACTGTAAAAGAGATTTGGAGCAGAGCTCCGTTATGGATTGTGGTGGGATGTCTGGGCCTGAGAGGATGTTGAGGAGGAAAAGCAACAAAAATGCACACATCACTTGTGTTACAGCGTTGCTGGAATGCGTCAAGGTTTCTCACAGAGGTAAAATGTCCATCCTTACAGAAATGGATGACAGACTGTACCTGAGAGCAAGAAAATGAGCCATAGTAATGTATTCAACCTTTGATTCAAACCTTGGGCACCCAAGTCCAGAGAATGAGCCTGCAACCTCATGCCTCAGGACATAAACAGTCCATTCAGCCCGGATCCTCCCCCACTTACTCATTTTTAAGCTAAAAAAATCATGCCCAGAGACACCTTTGTGCAGTGCAATAGAGGGTCCACACATTCTTTTGCTCCGGGCAAGAGCACAAGCCAAGTAAGAGTTTTTGTGCCCCTGGCAAGCTGAGGGCATGCATAACTGCACACACTGCTCAAGAACAAACTAGAGGTGCAGTGTCAAGGGCCCCAAGGCACAAAAGACCAGACCAGAATTGCAAGGGAGGTCAAGAGAAGAGATCTGACAGAGAACACAGGGAGCACACAGCATTCCAATGCTGTCTGTTCCCACTCCATTGTCTCCCTCAAAGCTACCTCCACACTATGAAATGGCTTCAGGGAGAGTCTGTCTGGAAGAGCAGGAGGGAGGTACTGGCCACACTGCTACATGCATTGAATCCAGATGAGTTTTTGTCCTGTAGCAGGTTTCACAGCAATTCTGCTACCAGACCTGGCCCCTCCAGACAGACCAGGACCAGGGCAATTAATGCACTGTAGGTTCTCTTGGAGAGCGTGCAACTAGCAAGATATTAATCCATTCTACTGTGCAAGGGTTAAATTTTGCATAAAATCCTGTTCCAGGAAATAGTTCTTTAATTTCATTTGATACCAAACTTCCTGAAAAAGGAATGTTTACTGGTACTTTTTAATTATGAAAAAAAAATCCCTAAACCATAAATTGTCTGTTTTGCTGTCTGTGCTAATTACATTTCATTATATATTTGGAGTAAGCTATGATTTTCCTGCTGGTTCCCATGACATTTTTCATTATCAGCCACTAATTGTCTAGCATGCTCACTGCATTGTGAACCAAGTAGGCTGATGCGTGGGCAGAAGTTCTAGCAAAGCTGCAAGGCAGTACAAGTGTACATGATTATTATTACTATTATGATGTATTAGAAAGTTTCCACCTACTTGCATACTTATCCTCATCCCTATCAGTAGTGCCACAGTGCAGCAAAGCCCAGGAGTCCATCAGCAACCATCCTTGTCATTAGCAAGGCTCAGCAGCTACTGAAGGAAAGTTATGAGGGATGAAACAATGACAGCAGCCCCACTGCAAGGACAAGTCCCCCGCTGGGTGCAATGGAAACACCAAGCAGGTTTCTCAGTCACTTCCTCTTCTCAGTACCCAGAGCACGTGGGTATCAGAGTCTTGTCACTTTGCCCACTCACAAGCTGAGGCCAAGGTTGTAAAGGAATACAGTGCCATATGTGGATCCCTAAAGGAACAGGATAACTAATAGGATCTTTCTGAGGGAGCAAAATAGGAAAAAACTGCAAAGGTTTTCAGGAGCCACAACTAACACTGTATCCATTATAGCAAAGCCTCCAACAAATCCATATCTGTGCAAGCTCAGAAAGGGCCACAAATGGTGAAGATACTTCTTGCATGCGGCATTTCATAAACTCAGAACGAGGGAAGCTGTAGGTGTTGATTCTTCACACAGCAAACTGCCAGAACACGGAGCGCATGACCACTGCTCATCCTTATCAGCCTCGGACAGGTGGCAATTCTATTCATGTGCACCACACACAATACACAAACACTTCAGAAATAAACGTGTGTTTTCACAGGATTGCAGCTCCCTCCTGATATCTGTTTCAAAGGAGACAAAGCCCGACCCTTCCTAACAGCACTGTGAGGGAACAGTTGTATAACTCCTCCTCTTCTCCTCAAGGTGATCCACAAATACAGTATCAGAAATGCAATCAGACCACATTCAGTGCTGTAGCAGAAGTGAAATTCCCATCCAAGGCAGGAGGATTTGCCCTGCAGCGAGGCTTAGTTTCACACACTTTATTTTTATGTGCTGATTTACAGATAGCAGGAATGAGGAGGTTTTCCAGTCCTTTTATATAAGGAATACGAAGAACTGAAAGTCATTTATGACCTGACTATACCTCTATTTACTTTGAATACAAATTTTGTCTGATCAACGGGTGGAAGAATGGTCCCACTCGTAGCTGCTGCTGATGTATTTGCAGGTCATCTTTAAAGATTTTAACTGCCCTTATTGTCTATGACATAGGCATGCAATTTTAAAGGTCTCAGAGACAGTACAGCAACCTCATCTCCCTTTCTTCTACAATCCACAGAACCACAGTACTCAAATGCCTTGCAGACTTCAATGCATTTATCCCCTCAAGCAAAATAGGGAAGTAGAGGAATGCTAACACCACTGCTCTGTATAAGGGGAGCCAGGGCACAGAATCAACCCCAAATGGTGGAAATGAGACCCAAAACAACAACCAAGCTACATCCAACAACACAGGCACTTCAGTGTTTAGAAATACCTCACTTTTCACCCCAAATCTGAGGCTACCAAATAGAACATGTACAGCACCTTCCTAGAGATGATACCATGACAGTCATGGGACTATAGGCATCTCTCTTCAGTTGCATTGGGTTACCTGGAAGCATTTTTCCAAAAAAAAACCTAGGGGCTGCAACCCATTAGAGGTGCTTGATACCTCCATGCTACATTGAGTTCAAGTTACAGCAGGGGATAAAGAGGCAGTGGCATTTAGCAAGTGCACTCCCCTAAGAAATAGGAGACCTGAGAGAAATTCTCCCTTAAACCCACATTTTCCTTTTCCCAATACCATTTCCAAGGTGCATGACTGCAGGAGGGCACCCTCCACCCTTCAGGCTCAGCTTGGCTCACACTGGGGCCAGCAATAGTAGCAGACTTGATTTTTCTCAGCCTGCTCACTGAGGCCCAAAAAGACCAGACTTGAATTCTCAGGGTGCAGTCTGGGCTTCACTGAGAACCTGCTATAGATAAATGACCAAGACATAAACACTGGCAGGGCAGATCTCAGAGCATCCAGCAGCAAACCTGGGAGAGCCATAAGACAGCAACAAGAGGGTCTATTTTCAAGAAGGCTTTCCCTGAGGCCAGATCTTCTACCTTACAAAGGCTGCTCTGTATTTTGCTATGTACAGCCCTGTGGCAGCAGAGTTTTCCCAGCAAAAGAAACCCCACCCTGGCCCTGAGCAATGCTCTTCATGACGTTTGTAACCAAGCAGACACAGTTCTGTGAAACACTGTCTTCAACAAAAGCTATTTTTCAATTAGAAAAGATGCAGTATTAGTTTTCTTGGATGTGTTTCAAACAAGTGTGGAGCACTAGTTCAAGACAGCAGCAAGTGCACAATGTTTGCAAACAATGACACCTGATGTCCTGCATCCAGAAGAGTCCTGGCTCTCTCCCCATTCCTCCATCTGTAAGCACACACCATAAATACAGATGGAACAAGGGAACAGAAATGTGTCCTAATGGACAGGGAGCATTCACTCTGTCTAACAGAGCTGGTTCTAAAGGGTGATCCAGAGACTCATCATCAATCTTACTAATAACCTTAGAAACAGCTCCAATACAACATAGTATTCAAAATTCACTGAAGTTAACAGGGCCAGGGAGACTGAGAATTTGAGCAGCACAGCACTTGAACTGCCATTCATGAGCTGAAAGCTGATCCCCTCCACGTCAAGTTTGATGGGGACAGCACGAGGAACCTCACATCCATCCAGGCTTTGGTCCGCCTGTATCACCACTGGTCCCTGCCAGGATTGTCCTCAGCACTGGGCCCACAGCTGAGATAATCACAGTGAAACCTCACAACTTTTTGTCTCAGTTCTTCCTGTGACCAGTGAAGAACAATTAGAACCAGGCAGGAAGTCACTTTCCTAGTCCACAATCTCTAAGATACCCTTACACTCAAGTCTGCTCTGTCATTTGTTCTCTATCTCAATATTCACCCTAATCTCTGAGCTGTGCTCAAATTCTCAGTTTTGCACGCTGGAACTATTTTCCATTGTAAAAACAGGCACGAAAGCAGTGAGATGACTAACCTGGAGGTCAAAGCTTTCACCTACAACATGGGAAAGCAAGAAAATGGCTGTAGCAAAATGATAAATACAATTTGAATTAGATCAAATGAAAGAAATAATCTAGTCCTTAAAAGCCAATCTCCTGCTGATTAAGGCTCTCGTGTTAGAGATGAGACCTGCACTCAAATGCAAGTCTGAATCAAGCAGGACAGAGACTTGAACTTGCCTCTTCCATGTGTCCTTTGACTGTCTGACCTTCAGAAAAATTAATGCAGAAGCAAGGGATAGCTGGTTTTTCTCACCATCACCATGCTTTGCTCAGAGAGGAATTCCATCCTGAAGAAGGACACAACTTTAGTATAGGAAACTTTTTGTCAAGATAATGCACTTCTTAGAAAAAGTTGTGGTTTAAACAGAATTTAATTGTCCGATGAGCACATTTTCTCAAAAAATTCTCAGCCCGCTCTCCCTGTAGTAGATTTGTCTTTGATCATGTCCCAGGCTTGTTTTCAGTCATGGCACAACACAGAGCTCATAATCTGATACCTTTTTATCATAGCTGACACTAACACTGCCTTAGTGGTAAGAAGGGAAGACTAGGGCTGTCAGTCTGTCACCTTTCTTGAACACTGAAGTCATGCTTTTTTTTTTCCCCCCCTTTTCCTTAAAGACAACTTCTTTGTTGCCATGGTACCACTAATGCAGTATTTTGAGACAGGGAAAAAAGATAACTGTGCATCACCACAGTGACACATCTATCAACTGCCATCCTCTCAAAAAGGGTAAATAATCAAGGATGCCAATGCAGACTTTTAAAGGCTTCGCCACCTATTTAAATTTTTCCCTCAGTGACACACAAGTCTCTGTCTATAAAGTTCATGCCTTGGTTTTATTACAGAGAAGGTCAAATTTTATCTCACAGCAAGCAGTGTCTAGAGTTATTTTTTAATTCCTTTTCTTCTCCCTGTGTTACATGACACCAGCTGAGGTGCACACTCACAAGAGAACAGCACTTGCATGTTCAGAAAATGCCAGCCTGGTTCCCCATGTTAAACCATGCAGTGACTGCTTTGCAATTCTTGCTTGTACAGTGATTTCTTCCTGAACTAACACGGTATCCACTGCTGAGCACAACCCACAAGAAAGAAACAACAATGGTATCTCCCATATACCACCTTCAGCTCACCAGATGTGATCCTGTGAGTCTTGGAGTCTTTCTGCCAGAATTACTTCAAAAAAGAAGCTTTTACTAACTTAGCAAGTCAAGGCCTTGGACTCTGCACAATGGCATTTTCCTCCTGGACTGTGCATAAGAGAACATTGAATTAGGTTCCTTCCAAAATTTCCAAGAAGGCTCTGCAACCACTGGCACAAATCTTATGTCAGTAAACTCAGGGAACAGTCATAGTAGAGATGTCTATATCCCAATACACTCCCTGATTTTGGGTCCAGATCAATGAACAGGCAATGACAGGCACAATGACTCTCAGCACATACCACTGCCACAGTGGCAATACAATGAGATTTGTCATCTCCCACAGGGTACAAAAGGAGGAATAATGTAATGAAATGAAAACTTAGATAAGCTGAATTTACCAAGGCTTCTGCAATACAGAAGGGAGCAGAGAGCAACAAGTGAAGCAGTGACAGAAGGTCAAACTGAAAAGATGTCCAGTATGAGTCAAGAATTAAACAGTGTGCAGAGACCTCTAGCAAATAAAAATAAGTATTTTACATTTGGGAGAGCAAGGAGAGGGGAGCAGAAGTAGAAAGAAGGATCTCAGCTGCTGTTTCTCTTATTTGGGGGCATAACAAAGAATAAGTTGTCTCCACTCAGCCCTGAAGTGCTCTCACCTCTTCAAGAGGAATCTAATTGGGATCTTTATGCTCTCATGTACTTATTTTTCTCATCCACAAAACCTTGTTCTTAGTTTCACCAATTTGACCCAAGGCACAATGACTCACCACAGCAAAAGGCTGGACAGCAGCTTTGGGTTTTTTTCAAAGACCTAAATAAACCCTACTCCATCAATTGACCAAGGACGATGCAACAGCAAACCTCTCGCTGAAGGCTGTGTGTTGCCTTGGCAACCTGTCTGATCTCCATTGCTCCAGGGACTAGAAATGTGCTGCCAACAGGAGATTTTAGCTAATCAAACCAAATCTCTTAATACTTAGACGACTTCCCATCTGTGGAGAGCAGGCCACGTGCCCATGAAAAGCAGGGCACCCTCTGAAAACAGCCCTGTCTCCTCCTTGACCTCTTATTTGTTGGCTCCTTGTAGGTCACAAACATCTCTGGACAGGTTCCAAAAGAGATGAGGGGGTGACAAGAGGCCACAACGTGCTCACTGACTGAACAGAAGCTCATGCCTGCAAGGATGCAGAGAGGATGGGCAGCAGGACCCTCACAGGGTCCACACCTCAACCACTGGCCTTTGAAAGAAAAATGAAGTTTCCAATACTGTCATCACACACTCCCTGCAGTCCCGGTGTTACTTGTTTAGAGCCTTCTGAAGCCACTGTGTCCCTTTTTCAGCTCCCATTAAACACATCCAGGCAAAAGCAGTGGCAAACTGCTGACCAAAAAGGAGAAGTGGGACAAGCACATCTCTCGACCTTCCTAGACTGGGGACTGCTGCCAAACAGCAGCCAGAACACCTGCTTTATTCTAGAACTTCTAACTGGCAAAGCTAAAAGGGCAGCTTTGGTGGCTAATTTTGCCTTGAAAGCACAACCAGTAATTGATTTTCTTTATTTATTTTTTTTTTTTAGGTAGAAGCCAGGCCAACCTTTATACAGGATCACTAAAGATTTCCTGCCCCTGCATTTAAGCCCAGCCACAAAGGCAGACATTCTGTCTGGCATTTAGCAAAGCAAGGGGCCACAAAAAGAGACATGAACATCAGAGGTGAGAAAGGAGCATTCTACAGTTGTGCTGCTGCTGAGACAAGAAATTCTGTGTGGTGGTGGTGGTGGTGATGAGATTCACATCCATGAAAAGCCACCAGTTACCATCTAACCCTTGAAAGAGCTACATCACCTAAGACAGACCTGACTATGATCTTTCCACACAATTGCCAGAGGAAATCAGGGTGCTTGAGCAACAGTCAGCTTTGGCAGTCAGGCTCTCCTTCCCTTCCTGGATCATTCTTTACTAATCCACCAGTCTCCGAACCCAGAAGCCACAAATCCCACACTGAGTTTTATTCCACGTGGGTTATTTGCTGCCAGAATAACTCCTGGTATTCCCACAACTGGTAAGAGGGATCCTTTGATATTTTTTGTCCTGGTAGAGAGGATGTCTGCACAGGAGATGCTGCTCCACCACGCAGCTTCCTGGGACCTGGATTAGCTACCAGCCTCAGGCTCCAGCTCTTGAGGAATAGGATGGAGGAATTGTTGGTATTTAACAGGGAGCCCTGAAGCGGAAGGCTGCTGCTCATAAAGCAGGGTGTGGTTTCAAAGAAAGAGCACATTGTGGAAGATTTTTAGGCCTCTGGTATCGACCAAGTGACCTACGCCCTGGGAAAATATGTTCTAACAATAACTAAAACCATTAAAACAAATACTTGGAGGAAAAAATGTCAGCAGTAGAGTCATGTATTTAATCGAGTGAAGAGCATAGCAAGTACTGCCACTTCCTACAATGGTCCTGTGAACATTTCTCTACCTACATTAGTGTAACAACCAGTTAACCAGTTAGTAGGGCTGCACAGAGAACAGCATGAACTGAAGTCAGGGCTCTGTGACAAGGGAAAGGCAATGAAGTGCTGCAGGCATAAAGAACACAGAAGTGGTTTTAAAAGGCCAAGAGACTAGCTGACTCCATATGTGTGTTTTCCCAGTTTATTCTTTCCTATATCATGTTTTCTACTCCAGGCAGTCTTGCTTAATCTCACTTCAACCAAGAACTGAAAAGTTCAGCTGAACTGAATCAAAGATGAACCCTGCTACTTACAGCCCAAAATCTCTCTCTCTACAGGCCATGAAAAGTCAAAAGCAGAGTGGTCACTGATCTAACGGGGAGCAGGAATGATCTCAGAGAACACAAATGATGATGTAATTCGCCCCCAATAGTTCCTTTGTAAAAGCAACGTGCAGGGCAGGATCCCAGCGCTACAAAACCTGCGAGAAGGGTCTTCTCCAGATGAAAGCGACCACAACACTGTCTCAGAGGATTCATTTGCGCTAACAAGTTTCAAAATATTTACCCAGACTTTCTTTCAAGCAAAAGCTGTGACATCTGACTGTTCTCAGGGATAAATGGAGAGCCATGCCACTTCACAGCCAGAAGAAGAGAAGGGGGGAGGCAGATAGAGGCAACTGTTAGCCAAAACAGATGCAGTGGAGACAGACTAAAATAGATTCCATGTACTTCAAGGGCTTCTGCAGTGCTGATGCTCCAGTCCAGCCCACGTGAGCAAACATCCACACGCACATTCTGCAAAACACTTGACATAGAGGACCACGCAAATAAAGTGCAGCATGTTCCTGGGATGTTTTCAGACACACTGAAGTCAAGCTATGGAGTCTTTACTACTTTATTTGGATCCCTTCAGCTGTTTTCTCCCACAGCCATTACACTACATTGAGTTCCTCTTTTTTTTTTAAACCTACCTGACTCACAAATACCTGCAAGCAGCCATGGCTTCCCTTGCACAGTAATCAGATGTACCCTCTGCTTAACAGGAATGCAAATACTTTGCACTTGGGTTGCTCATTATGGATCTAGAATTATGGTCTTATTATTGCTTTACAATAAAATCTGAAATTATAGCAGGAAATAGAACAATGTAAAAGCAGAAAAGAGAAGAAAATGTAACTCCTATTTCATTCCTCCCAATTTCCAAGACCTTTGTATTTCAAGAAAACCAAAGCAGCATGCAAATCCAAGTAGCAAGTGAGGGTCACACAGGATTTGCTTTTCAAACTGTAATTGCCACCAAAGTAACAAACTGGGAAAGCTATCTTCTCACCAAGAAATAGCCCCAAAGCATTCCAAACATGAGACTTACCTAATCACACCTACATAAAGCAGCAAAACGAGTCAAACCAGCAATGAAATTTCCCAAGAACACTTTTCTCACAAATAACACATTTCAAAGCTTTCTTCCCGGGACAGGCTCCTAAATCCTCAGACTCCGTGGTGTTCATACAAGCTGGGCAATGCTGAAGAGAGGCACAGTCCTGAGTCTGAAAAGCAGGAGTGGTTCTGGTGCTCTTGCCCTTTTCTCTGCAAGTTCTTGTTGATTTAACATCCCAAGGAAGAAGGAACCCTGCTGCTTGGTAAACATGTGACAGCCACCAAAGGAATGCTAGCCAGGGAAACAAGATTAAGCTGCCTATGCCGCTTCCAATGGTGTTTATTTAAAAACCAGTGCCTCAGCTGCAGCTTTTCTACTGCTCTCACCTCATGAGTGCTACCTCTTCATTCAAACAATTATCTGCCTAAAAAAAATTTTACCATTCATTTATCAGGAAATTTTAAGTGATTTTCTCTCTTGTACAGAGACATAATTTATTACTCAGCTTAAATCCACACTATGGTCCTAAATATTTTGTATCCACTTTAGAAACGTACTTTTCTCATCAGATTCCCACAGACTTGCAATGAAAAAGTAAAGTAAGGCTCACAGCAGGCATTCAGTCTAAAACAAAGTGTTTCCTCCCCAAGGAGCACCCTGCCCCTTGCACTTACAGTGGCTCAGTCAGTCATTACTTCCCTGGACTACTGATCTCTGAGATCACATGCTCTTCTCGCCATCCACACAAGTGCTGCTTTGAATGTGCATTTTGGATGTAATTTTGAATCCCAGCAGAAGAAGGGCTATTTTCCCCCACCACTCAGGGCAAATCCATCCCCACAGTCTCTGCCTGCAAAAGGTCTCTTCACTGAAAATGAAGCTCCTCCAAGCAACTTATTAATTAGTGCAAAAAATATCGTCTCCAGCGTCTAGAACACCTGGTAGTCCTCAAAAATAACATGAAAAGACTGTAAAATAAAAATCATACCTCTGAACTCAGCAACTTACAACGCTCAAAACATGAGAGAGCATGGGGAAGGCACACAGAAAAGAGGAGAAAGGAAGGGAGTGCACAGACCTGGCTGCTCACAGCCAAAGGGCTTCTGGCCACACTGCCTGCAGCAATTTGTAAGCTGGCTCTAATCTGCTCTCAGCAGTGTCTTGCCTCTCTAAGGTAAACTGCTCCCTGAGGCAATTTTCTGCAGGTGTTCCTAATGCAACTCTTTTTTCCCCTCCCAAAAAAAGGTGTTCTGATGATCTTGTTTATAAAACCTGCAGCCTGGCAGATCCCTGAAGAGTCGCCCAGACTGGCATCTTCAAAATAAAAGCTGCTTACAAAGAGCTCAAGAAGGGGCGGGGGGGAGAACCAGTCCTTATTGAGCAGACACCAAAAGCCTTGACTTACATGAGTCTTGCCACAGCAGAATCCCCATGGATTGGGCAAGTGGAGAGGGTGTCTGGTTCCCTGGGCTGTGTGATGGCTGCAGGCAAAAGGTGCGGGATGGGCAGAGCCCTGGTGAAAAGCCACTGCTGGGGACACACATGCCTTCCAGCAGGGCTCTTTCCAGACTCACAGCCTCTCCCCTGTCTCCGTGATGCCAACATCAGGCACGGCTGAGCAATCGTGCTGACGAGCCATGCGAGATCCCAGAGCAGGAGGAACTGTGCTAAAAATATGTGAGAGCACAGCAGAGCAACAAGGGAAACACAGAGTCTGGTTATGTCAGACCAGTCACTGAAGCCAACTGATCAAGCAACTTCCATCCATCCATCACCCAGGAAGGAGACTTGCCTCTTCTGCTAAACCAATGGGAAATTTCCCTGCTAATTTAGAAGGGAGCACCAATCCCTTGAAGATTTGCAGAGATGGGCTGCCAGGACAGCTGGGCACACAGGTCTGTGTGTGCACCATTCCCTGTACAAACAGTTCCAAGGTTCCATGATTGAAAAGGAATGTCCAAGTAGCAGCTCCAGAAGGGAGGCTGTGCAATGAGCTGCCAAAGAGGAAATAAGGTCTCAAGTCAATATAGTTTACCTAAGAAAACCATCCTCCTTCAAGCCACTGAGTTACTTGCACCAGAGCAGGTGCCTACTCCAAACTTCTTCCCAATGATTGTTTTATTATTCCCTTACTTCTGAACTCTTCCCTTTGCAACTTTCACTGTAGCCCCTAACATATTTTCTGTGGAAATATGATGTTTATTCACTTTCATTCAAATTTCTCCAGAAGTCATCCAGACTGTCATATTTATGGAGGAAAATGGGAAACCATACAAGTCATTCACTCTGATTCCTGTGCACTCAGCTGCTTTCTTTCATCTCCCACATTAAGTTCTTACTCTATACTCTTGAATCCATCATTTATGGTTGCAATGGAAAAAAAGTAATCCAGAAATAATTGCACAATAATGTTAAGATAATAAACTCTCATCCTTGCCAACTCAACACTTCCCTTTTTCTGGATGTTTTTTTCCAGAACTGTTGTTCTAAAAGAGTTGTAGTGCAATTGGCAGAAATTCAAATACAATTTCAGATGTAGTCAGTTTTTATTACTATTTGTCAACCACCAGCTAAACTGTAGATATATTCCCTTTATGTCCCGCTAAATGTCAAGCTGGTATTTTTAAAACCCAGACAATGTATTTCACATAAACTGTTGCACTGTTATTTTAAAGATCAAACATCCTTTCACCTGAGAGCCACAGCATGGCTGTTCCCCCAGCAACGGGACCTGCTTCCAGCTTGGCCAAGCAGCAAGATCCCTTTCAGATACCTGCTGCCAAAGTGGCGCCTGGCAGGCCACGTTCTTCTTCAAAACTCCACCAGCAGCCCTTTGCCACGAAGTGTCTCTGAGAGAGCCCTTCATAAACTGATTGCTAGTTCTTCCCTTTTAAGGTGCGCCAGGCTCCCATCTCTCAGAGACGGGGTGAGAGGGCATTTCAACCAAGCTTCTTCATTGATCTGAATTGACCTTTTTTGACTTAAAGCCACACAAAGTCCTCCCTGTCTTCACATGCCACACGTCTTCCTCCCCAGACAGGCAGTGGCTCACCACACCGAGCTGATCCAAGATGAGAGTTGTTCAGACCAACTCTGCTGTGATGTGAATCACAAACCCTGCTATCAAGTGGTGAAGGAAAGGGACAGACTAGACTTTGCAAATCCCAGGAGGAGGAGGGAGCAAGGGGGTACCCCAGGATCACAGAGAGCTCCTGAAAGCCCCAGTCCTGCCATCAGCTGTCCCTGCTGTCCTCACAGCCCCTCATTCATCCCCGTGCCCTGCTCTCCTTTGCCCTCCTGGAGAGCAAAGGATGGACAGGGTTCCTGGCAATGTAAGCACCCTGGGCCTGGATAAGAGATCAACCCTGGCATGGCCCAGTTATGCCAAGAAAAAGAGGCTTTACACTGGTAGGGCTGATTTCATTCCCTTGCAGGGCAGCAGCCATGGGATATATGCCATGACACTCCACCAGTATTTAGCACACATCCCTCTCACTACAGTTCTTTGCAAAAGAATTATCACTGCACACAGCATCTGCTGAAGGTAAACTTGGCTGAACAAAGCCATTAAAGTGCAGGGAATGCAGGGTAGCAATAAAACTGCACAATACAAGCAGCAATGGCTCATGCTTTCACTTCTTTCACTATATTAAGCCTTTCTCAACATTCTCTAGACCTGCAAAAACAAATACATCTCCCACTTCTTGGACTTAAAATCAAATTATTCTTCCCCTTCTGCCCCAAGCTGTATTCAAAAGAGAACAAACTTCATGCAATAGAGTCAAGAGACCCAAAACTGGAAAAGCCTATAAATAGCCTCCAGGGCAGCCTTACCAAGGTATGAACATATGAGTGAAACATCTTTGGCATGTCTTGATGAACTCACCCAGTGTCTCCCAGTACTCCACTCCTCTGGGCTAACAGAGTACAGCAGCAAAGCTACACTGGAAGGAATGTGCCTGTGCCAGATAAGCCTGAAGTCAGAAATATTTACACAACACATTTCTGTCTAAGTCACATTCACCTGCTGTTTCCTGACAGGTACAGATGACAAGGTCCTGAACTCATGAGGAGGAACCTGTCTTAGCAGAAGCAGTGTTTCAATGAAACACGTGTCTGCACTCCACAGCATTGCCTTACAAAAATTTCTATGAGGCAGCACAGACCAAATGCCTTGCTTACCTGAAACCACACTTGAAAACTAACTGAAATGAGACTGTGAGCCACAAACAAAAAGGTAAGCTTAGCCAGTAGTCCAAAATAACAACAAAATCCACGTGCCCACTTTACCTGTAGTAGAGAAATCTGACCTGGTTTGCTGAAGCATGCAAAAAAGAGAAGTTGTGCCTGTAGATTATTAAGTAAGCAGTAATTTGATCAAACCATTTTCCCCGTGGCTATTCCAGTATGTGCTGCTTGATGGCCAGACTCACTACAGTCTCATGTTTCTGCACACTTTACAGACAGGTTTTCAGATCCAGTTCTGACTTTCACCCCAAGCTTGAACCCCGGGGCTCACTTACTCCAATCAAAGAGTTTTCCACTAATTTAATAGTATCTGAAGTGGATCTGAGCAGTGCAGTTCACAGGAATTTGCAAAAGTTTCAGGGGAAACTCAGGGTCTCTGTTGCAACCTATATTTGTTCTGCTGGGACAGTGATAGTGGGAAGAAGGAAAAGCTGGAGCAGCACTCACTTTAGTGGGATGCCCAGCAATTACAAGCCAGCAGGTAAATCAATCCCTAGAATTAAAGCAAGCAGACAGGCCAACTCAAACTTCACATGGGGTGGATATCCAAAGAAAAAGTCTGTGTACAGAAGGGTGGTTCAAGTCTACTTAGATACCTGAAAATCAGTGGCAAGAATTTTCTCTTTCTAATTAAAGCTGGGTGATTTTTTTTAAATATATATTAAAAAAAGAAAATCTAGCATTGAAAGGGATTACTACCAGAAATGCAACCAAAACATTATAATCGTAGATGGGATCAAGGGAGGATGGAAATCCCCAGAAAAGAAAATGGCATATTTTGGTCAGAAATCAAGAAACAAATTATCAGCATTCTTTGCCTTTTAACTGAGTCCACAAACTACTTTGGAAACATCAAATTAAATAGAGTACTTGTGAGTTATACAAGTTCAGCTTGCAAGCAAGAGTATGGACAAGAGCAGATTTAAATCTCAAAAAATGCAAGCAGAGTCACAGGATCTGTCCAGGGAAGGCACCAACACACAAATACCAAGTCAGCACATAGGCTGTGTAGCTGGACAGACAAGACAGACCTGGAATACAGGCAAAAGCAAACACTCCACCATGGAAGGCAATATGAGAGGTAGAGAGGGAAATACTCACCCCAACAGCTATTTTGACAGAGATGAAGGAGACAGAACCAGATATGCCAGGAATAAAAAAAAAAGAAAAAGAAGAACCAGCAAATAGCAACATGTGCACTGATTGAGAACAATGCCAAATAAGAGGAAAATGCCTTCAGAGTGACTTTAGCTAATTAAAACACTTGTCATGTGCAAACACTACAGTCTAATCCCAGCGACACTGATAAGCAGCAGTATCAGACTGAAGGAAAAGGACCAGCTGCTCATACTACACAGTAAAACCATTTGGAGATGCATGAGCAGGCGGCCAATAAGGAGCCCAAAACACCAGGAATGTTATCACAAAACCTTCCCAGTACTTGACAGGGCACAGGCACTGTCATCTGTCCATGTTCAGCACACATGAATGACAGCCAGGGATCTGCCTGGAGCACACCCTGGAGCACAGGGAAAAGGAGGATACCAGGGCTGTGCTGTCAACCCAGCCCAGCTCCAGCTTTGTTCTGAAACAGGACAGGAAGAGGGAGGAAGAGAACACTTTAACAATGGGTATTGAAAGAATAGCACTCCAAGACTTTCGGGAACTCTGAAGAAAAACTCAAATGCATTGGGGAACACACAGCAAATCCTCACTTTGATCAGATCAACTGTGTTTTCAGAGTAAGTGCAACTCCATTTGAATGCAATATAATTATGTAAGAGCCTGGAAAAGAAAATACAACAGTGAAAAAGTAGCCATAAGACTAACAGTGCAGAAAAATGTAGAAGGGGGATTCACCATCAGTGAAGATTCAGCTGCAATGGTAGTTCAGCTCAGGATTTGACTTGAGGGAAAAAAAGATTATGCTTTCAGTGTTAACAACATAGTTTAAGTCATAGTAGCGACAAAAAGGACACAAAAGTCATTAAGAGAAAGCCAAGCAAAGCAGGCAACTTCAACAATACAGGCACTGAGGACCATAAACAACACAGCAGAGGGGAGTGTGTCTGTGCTCCACATATCAATCATCTTTGGGAAGCAATGGAAAAACTCAGCAAAGTATCTCCAGGGACTCAGAGTTGTGAGAACCAAAAGCAAGTTGGGGTACATTAAGAGACAGCCTACATAACTGCCCACAGCAATTTAATTTATTTAATGAAGTGCATTAACACTGGTAAACCAGGGATTTGATCATTTGTTACCAGAAAAGGAATTAATTTTATGGAGTATCATAGCAAAACTCAACATCAACAAAAAAAGCAAAGTACAGTTTGCTTACCCCCTTCCTGCAGAAAAATGAAGTCAGAATGGGGCTCAGAGGACCACCCAGGAGCTCATAAGTAGGCCTGGCTAGGGAACAATTAAAACAAACAAACAAAAAAAATCACTCCTCATGTCATTCCTGCTGAGGATGTCAGCAGTGGCAGGCTGCCCTCGGGACAGTGCCACAGACTCCAGCTGCATCCCTTCACTGCCCTTTGCTTCCATCCCAGCACAGGCTGCACTAACTTAAATGAGTTTGGCTATGCAGGAAGAGTAAGTGTTTATTCTGCTTTAATTCTGTCTTATTCCACAGTGCATCTTCAATTTAAAGCTCCTAATACATGGTAGTTAACATCACTGAATGATTACTGCAGTTTGGTAAATGAGAGACATTTCAATAGCATCAAAGAATAACTTCAGAAGTTATCCAGATTGAAATTAAAAGCTTTGAAAAAAACCTACTTTTAAACCCTAAAGAATAGGTTTAGACTCTATTGCTTAGCCAGTCTGTTTTCAAGGCATTTAAATCCAGGGAAAGATGACAGATTTCAGCTAAATTTTAATGCTGTGGTCAAACTACTGAGTGTAATTAGTTAAAGCATCTTCAGAACTTAGTTTTTAAATTCCCACTCAAGGTAGCTAAGTAAAGCAACTTTTATTGTGTTTCAGAGCTTATAATAATTAAAGTTTACAGTAAATCCACAGAGTTCAGTAGAATTGACTGGCTATAAATCTCAGAGCATAAAACTGGTTTGCAGAGGTAGCGTGTAAGCGATTCCCAGTCTTTCTGCAAGGTGCCAGCCATTGAGAGCTGATTAGTCAGTCTTTGATTAATTGCCTGCTATATAAGAGCCAGGGTCAATCTACTCAATTAGGTGAAGGTCTGCTGGAGATCAGAGATGTAAATCAAAACCTGCAGCAAAAGCTTCAGCACAAGATGAGAACTTGCCAGCAGCTTTTATTCTCTGCAAGGACCCCTCTCCCACAGGCAGCCTGTTCTCCATCCACAGCTGTTATGGAATGGAATCATGGAATGGTTTGGGTTTGAAAGGACCTTAAAGATTGTCTCATTCCAACCCTCTGCCACGGGCAGAGACACCTTCCACTAGACCAGGTTGCTCAGAGCCCCATCCAACCTGGCCTTGAACACTTCTAGGTATGGGGAATCCACAGCTTCTCTGGGCAACCTGTGCCAGTGCTTCACCATCTTCACAGTCAATAATTTCCTCTTAAACCCTAATCTAAACCTGCCTTCCAGTTTGAAGCCATTCCACCTGTCCTACCACTACATGCATGGCTGTATCCATCACAGTCCCAGCTCTGAACAGGCAAGACTCACACTGCTGTGGGACAGGAGGGACTCACATAAGGGGGGCACAGCAAAATAAGGCTCAGTGGAAGACAAGATCCAGGGGGAAAATGTAACTCCCAGAATATGAGAAGCAGGAGAACATCAGAGCAAGTAAGGCCAGTGGGGAAATGGTGCAATGTGTTAAAACCTCACAGATTAAGATTAGTTTAAAAACTACCAGATTGTGACACTGTCCACAGGGTTCCAGGAAACTGTGTCTGCAGACAGAAAAGAGGAATGATTTGAAACTACAGTTATACCACACAGACTGGGAAACTATCTTGACAGGGTGCTGAAAACACTGCATTTTTAGACATTATAAATAACTAGTTAAAAACCTGTAATAGAAAAGCCACTTATCCCCAGTGACACACAAGAATGGCTATTCTTCCAACAGCCCATAGAAGAAAAAAAAAAGCCCACAGAAATCTAAGCAATAGACTTGGAATTGAAAAAAGAAAACCATGTAAAAATCTGTGTAGCAGTACAAAGAAATAGCTGGAAAGGCAGGAATACTTTCAGGAGACCATGTACAGGTACTCTAGGAAAGCAACTGGATACTTATTAATTCAAAATACTTTAAAAGGACCAAAAAATTCAGATTGTTGGGTTTTTTGGGTTTGAATAGCAGATTAAGGCAATTACTGGTGGTAAAGCCAAAAAGCAAATAAAAGAACATCCTCCAGAATGTGAATATCATGTTCAGAGTAGGAAAAGAAAAACAGATCATGACCTTCTGGCAAGTTCAGTGCAGAATCATAGGAGGGCAGACCAAAAAACAACTGTGGTAAGCAACTTCCTAATGGCATAAAAATTGAATTACAACTCCTTTTCAACTGTTGAAGAAATAGGACTCCTTTCTGAGAGCTGGTGGGGTCACTGACGATGAAGGAACACTCATGATGATGAGCCTATAGATTAGGAAAGCCAAATTTTGCACCAGTGTTACCTGCAGAGAACCTGAAGGATGTAATTCAGGACTATTTCCACTCAGAAAAGGTATATGGATGAGTGTTCAAATAGTTCTTTGAAAATAGCTCAGTGTTCAGGAACAAGGCAAATAAAGAAATATTGTGAAAACTAGTAAGACTACAAAAACAGTATTGCCTTTGCAAATCCATACTGCACCCTCTTTCTTGACTACTAAAATCTCGTAAGATTTTAATAGCACCACCCTGAGACAGGCAGCTTGGATAATGAGGGATCTGCAAGAGCTTTGACTCAAGGAAAAACTTAATTTTGTCAGATAGAGAAACATGCAATTATGGGATCAGAGCAGGGATGGAGGGGGAATAAAACAATAAGTGGCATGGAGGTGGCAAATAAGGAATGAATTGTAGCTACACCTTTCTAGAAAACAACTAGAGGGCACACAACAAAATGAGCAGGTATCAGGTACAAATCACAATGCACAAAAATGATGTTTCATGCAACACAAGACTGTGGAACTCACTGCTGCAGGATGTTTAAGAGCCTGGAAACATAAGTATTTCAAACATAAATGGAGTATGGGTTCAACACAGGCTATCAAACATAACCTCTGGGTTAGAAAGTCCCCAGACTGCTGATTGTCAGAAACTGGGAACACATATCCAAACTCTCTTCTGAAATATTCTCCCCAGGTACTTGCTACCAGCCAACAGCAGGGACCTTTACTTTGACACAGCACAACCCCTCTTCTGACACTGCAACACAGATTGCTTTTTTTTTGTGCATGTTTTAAAATTATATTTAAATTTAAAAATAGTCTGAACCCATAAGATTGCAAGCTGTTAACAAAGTATGAAAAATAACTGCTTGGTTTGCAGCTTTCACTCAGTAAATCAAACAAATAACCTGCTCTGGTAATTTTACCTGTCAAATAAACCTTTCTGATCATTTGCTTTAGGCTCAGGGGCAGCAGTCCCAGCAAGAATGGTATCTGAAAGCTAATTCCCACTGCTAAGCACCCAGCAACTAACAGCATACCACACCAGCCCAACTGGTGTGCTATGTATGCACCAGTCAATACCAGTCCCCTGGTCCTGCAACCCAGTTGTGCAAAACTATGGATATTGTGCAATCCCAGCTCAGCCCTAAACCAGGGTGAGGCATTAATTTGGAGCGTTATCTTTATTCATGTTTGCTTTACTGAGGTGCTCTCCACTTACGCCAAGCAGCACAGGGAAAGGTCAACCACTCTGGTAATGAATTCTCTACCAGGAGGCAGAGTCCAGTTCTGCAGCCCTCAGCACAAGAGAGACATGGAGCTCCTGGAGCAGGTCCAGTGGTGGGCTGTGAAGATGATTAAGGGATTTCAGCACCTCTCTTATGAGGAAAGGCTGAGAGAGTTGGGCCTATTCAGTCTTGAGAAGGTATGGCTGAGAGGGGACCTCATCAATGGATAAAAATATCTTTAGGGTGATTGTCAAAATGATGGATACAGGCTCTTCTTGGTGATGCCAAGCAATAGGACAAGAGTCAACCAGCAGAAACTGATGCACAGGAAGTTCTACCTGAATATGAATAAGAACTTGTTTACTGTGGAAGGACCGTGCACTGGAACAGATTGTCCAAGGTGTTTGTGGAGTCTCCCTCGCTGGAGATATTCCAGAACCATCTGGACACAGCCCTGTGCCATGTGCTCTGGGATGACCCTGCTTGAGCATGGAGGTTGGACCAGATGATCACTGTGGTCCCTTCCAACCTTACCTATTCTGTGATTCCATTGACCAGGACACCAGAATCCTCTCCTTCAGCTTGGAATCTCCTCCACCAGAAGGATAAACACTTACAAGTGGTAGTTCTCTTGGCCAGGTAATGCTGTTACAGCAATATCAAAACAACATCCTTATTTTAGCCCCCATCCTGCGAGCAGTGGGATACTCAGCAGACACAGAGAGTTTCATGGATGGATTCTGCTGCCTGCAGGAGAGGTCTGGGAACCAGAGCGCCAGTGCAGCTCTGCCCTACTGGCTGTTACTTTGCCTGATGGGCAAAGAAACCAGAGAAGCCTTAGTCCATCTTCAATAATCCTTGTGGGTCTCTTCCAACTCATGACATTCTATGATTCTATCTGAGGCAGCAACTAGCCCAAGAATGACCATTACTTTTGGGGGAAGGGGGGATTGAAAAACATTTGATTACTTTTTGAATTAAAAACACTCAGGTTGGAAAGAAAGTTTCCACATCAGCCTAGATTCTCTTGACTTTTCTGGCAGTTTTTACACAGCCAAGTAGGTAAAAAAGAGATGAGGAGGGGGAATGGAGATGGAAGTAAAAAGGGAGAGAAGGTAAACTAGAAAAGGAAAAAGCAATTGGCAATATGTTCCCTCTCAACTGGGTGACAACAATTCGGTTTCCAACTTTGAAATGAGAATTTCTCCCAGAAAAAAATGACAGTATCTTTATATTTATCTTTTTCTCTAATGCTGCCAAGCTCAGCTGCCAGCAAAATAAGTTTTGAATAAAAATGTTTTGACCAGTTTTGCCTGAAACACTCAATTAGTGGTGAAGGGCAGAGCACTAGTGGGAGGGGAAAGAAAAGAGGCCAGTGGCTGGGCAGCAAACAAAGCCAGGCTGGCAGAGAAGCTGGCAGCACACAGGCCACCAAGCACCTGACAAATCTGTGTTCAAACTAACAAATCCAGCCCTTTTTCTCAAGCAAGGCTTATCCTTTGAAGAATGTCCTCTACTGTCTTTTCCAGAGAGCTCCAGCAGGCTGCCTAAGTCCCTTGGACCCTGCCAGGTATGCCAGCAAGGTCCACAGGGCCTCTCAGGTGCCTGGATCTATCAACAGGGATGACCAGCACTGAAAATAAATCAGGAGGCTCCTTAGGAACCAGTCACCACATTGACAATCACCAGGCTGGGTTAATATGACTCCAACCAGGCTTTATCTACTCGAGTGATTGCTCAGATATAGCTGGTAGGTCAGTGCCCTTTCAGTCCTCAGATTCACACTCTTCCTTTCCTATTCTCTCTTTTATTATATAGTACATCTCCCTGGCATCTCTAACTTAGTGCTCTGTGTGTTGGCTGGCTGACAGGTCTCAAAAAAACCACATTTTTCCACTTCCAGGGCAATTCTGTTTAATCTTGTATGAAGAAGGTGTATCACTTAAGTAACTTTTTCTACCCCTCAGTTTCTGCAGGAAAAAGAGGTTTTAAAGAAGAATGTCAGAAATATTTCAACCTAAACAGGAACAATTTGCATGCAAATCAGATTTTTCAGGTGCCACAAAAGCTGTGGGGGCTCTGCCAATCTGGAGGGAAGCAATAAAAAGAAGGGTGAATTTGACACAATCGAACCCTCAATTTTTAGTTTCCTCAATAGAGCAAAGTATCCTGGAGAGAGAGTCTCTTCTGTAGTACCTACATATTTATTTTCATTCACATTGACACTATTATTATAAGACAAAGAACCTATTTCTTCTTTTATTTATATGCCTTCTCAAAGTTCCTTGCGTACAAGAGCTACAAATGTAGTCAATATGTGAGTAGGTGCAGCTGGATGTAAACCCAAGTGGGAAGTGGTTTCCTTACAGAACTTGATGAGAAAATGAGTTATACAATCAATAAAGTAGCACCAGGCTGCAGAGAGAGAGAGAGAATCATAGATGTGCTAAACAGCACCCAGACATTATCACCAATAAATCACAATACCATGGGAGTTTGCAGGGGTGCAAGAGGGATCCTAAAGCTGCTGAACACAGAGGAGCCTCAGGAAAGGCAGCAACCTGCCACCAGCACATCAGCTCAACCAGTTCCTCCCAACAGTGTTTCCCCCAACAGTTAGCATTTGTTATGCATACAGAAAAATCTTTATGCTCCAGAGCTGTCACTCCTTGTTGTAAGTAGTGTTATTTGTACCTCTCAGAGAAAGACCTTTCAGAGACTGATTCCCATGGACATTTCTGTTTTTCTGACAGCACCAAAGGGATTTTTTTGGGAATCTGAAAACACCAAGCTCTGTGGCAGGGGATACCACAGCACTCCACACTCAGGACACAAAGCAGCAATGTAGTCATAGAATCATAGACTGGGTTGGGTTGGAAGGGAACTTAAAGATCATCCAGTTCCAACCCCCCTACCATGGGCAGGGAACCTTCTCTTAGACCAGGTTACTCACAGCTGAAGCCAGCTTGGTCTTGAACACTTCCAGGGTCAGGGAGTCCACAACTTCTGTGCCAGTGGCTCATCATCCACATAGTAAAAAATTTCGTCCTAATATCTAATCTAAACTTACTCTCCTGTTAAAATCCATTCCCCTTTGTCCTATCACTCCATGCCCTTGTGAAAAGTCCTTTTCCAGCCTTCCTGTAGCCCCTTTAGGTACTCGAACAGGCTCCTAAAGTCTTCCCAGAGCTTTCTCTTCTCAGGTGAAACAGCCCCAACTCCATCAGCCTGTCTTTACAGGAGAAGTTTTCTAGCTTTGTGATCAACTTTGTGGCCTCTGGACTTCTTCCAACAGGTCAACATTTTCTTGTGTTGGGGATCATTCAAACTAGATCCATAGCACTGCCATATACACACAGGCAGCATTTGCACTAAAACCTCAACATCATATTCACCAATTTTATCTTAGACTTGAAAACTCAGAGAGAGCAACTGAAGAAAACACCCTGCCCTTGCCTTCCCATGGATTCTGCACAACAGACCTGCCATACCAGAAGACCAGCAACAGCAGAAAAGCAGCAACCAGGTTAGCAAACAAGCTACAGCTGCCATTTACTAACACAGTCACACACCTGAGCTTGGAAACCTTGTACTGAGCATAAATTTTTTTGCAAGTGTTCACTTTTCCACCTTCTACTTAGAAGTTCCTGGTATGCTGGTATAATTCACCACCAGTGCACTTGCTCTTTCAGAAGTGTTACACCCTTTCTAAAATAAACCAGGGCTATGTGACAGATCTGAAACAGCAAAGTGCATCAGAGCAATTAGCAGTTCTGCTGCCTTTATGGCTCTGATTGGAATTCTGATCTCCAGTGAGAAAACACGGTGGCTCTGCATACGGGCTCCATCTGCTGGCACGCCGCTCTCCTGGCTCTGCTCAGCACATAGTAAACTGAAACAAAACCTACACAGCCATCAATTACATTTTTCTTCCCTCAGCCTATGAATTTCAATAAATACACCATCTGTTCATCTTCTGTGTGGGAGTTCAGTCATCTTCTTGGCAGCAATATTATTCTAGAGCAATTACCTGTGTCTTTATCACCTATCATTGTGCTTCATCATCTTTTCATCATGTGTAAAAACCAACCACTTTATTACTACAATTTCTGTAGGCAGCCCAATCCTGTTAGTTACCATGGAGATGATCTGTCAAAAGAAGTCTACATTTAAAGAAGTAAAAGCTGTGAAAAGGAGGAGGAGAGAAACACAAAGAGCCTGAAATGAACTTGTTTCTCTAAGTCAGAGTTTAAACACAAAAGGCACATCTCAGGCAGCAACACTGAGATGCCACTAACAACCTAGTTAGGAATCCATCAACCTGCCAATACAGAGGATGAGTCAATGGCTCACAAGCATTACAATATGCTCAGAGGTCAGAGACTTGGCTTTAATCCCTCGGCTGAGTCTCATGACCTGCTCTTAGGAAGGCCAATTTCTTATTATGATAAATCAAAAGATAAAACAGGGGGAGGGAGGGAGGACATGCTGGAACCACAGGCAGGCGGCAATGGCAATTTCCTCTCCCTCGCAGTCACTGGCAAGACAGTGAATCTCACATCAGCTGAACTACAGTTTATACCCATTCCTGAAAATCTTTTTGAATTAATCTCTTTCTTCCCCAACTTTGCTCTGGTTTTGCTCCACTTTCTCTCACCCCTTCCATGTGTGATAGATAGATCTTATAATTTGCTAAAATCAAACCGAGAGAAGGTATTTTATTAGATTCTGTATTATCTTGTTTAATTGTAAAACAAAAGTTTTTAAGAATATAGGAATTTCTTTTTTTCTGCAGATACCAGACCCCAACAGATAAAGGGTTTAATGTCTGGAATGTAACACTCTCTTGTTGGAGGCATCCTTATCGTACAAGTAAATCACCTTTCTGACACCTTGAAGTTTTCCAGACTGAAGGAGGATTTAGTCTGTGGCGCCTAGGAGTCGAAGAAAGACCCCTTATCACGATAATAAATAAAAAGCCAAACAGACATTCTATTGTATAAAATACCCCCTTACCACAAACAAACATACATTTTAAAATTCAACTTTGGGAAAACTTAAAATGTAATTCTTTGTTGCTTTTATACTCTGCAAATTAGATTGTTTAATGTAGAATTTTGTTAATTACTTTTTCTTCCCTTCTCTACAATTCAGCTATTTTTGTTTAGATTTATGTCCTTCTCTCTCAGCTTTCATGTTCCCATTTCCAGCCCAGTTTCCCTGCTAAGTGGCAATTCAGTTGTTTGGTCCCTC
>JAWWEE010000158.1:57599608-57638193 GCA_035221455.1 Xenops minutus
ACTGAATGTTCTTTTAATAAACTTGAAATCACTAACCTTTTTTTTTCCCTTTTATAATAAATAAAGTTAGTAAATTAATGCTGATTTCACTCTTCGCTTCATCGTCGATAACACATGGATTCCTGCTTAGCTCTGCTCTTTTTGCTCCTTCCCTCACAAGATGCACATTGACCCCTTCTTTCCATAAACCATACACACAACTGCAGCTGTTCCACCTCTCCTTCCAGATTCCCATTTATTTCAAAAGCAGCTGTCAGTGCCAGCTATTTACAGATGCTTCCTCCCTCACCCACCCCCATACACTCCCTGCCTTCACTTCACTGTTTTACCCTTTGAATTTTTTCATCTCCTCCAGCCTTCCAGTTTCCATCCTTCCAAGCTGTAATTTCTCTCACGTTACTGCAGGAAAAATATTAGCAATGTACAAAGGACTTGCTGATGCTCTGTGTTTCTAGGATGCGTCATTAGCATCCTTGAGCTGAGGCACGCCGGGCTGCAAACTGCTTTGGCTCAATTCATCCTTGTATCCCTGGAAGAAATAAGCAATCTCAAAGCTATCCAGTTTGTTTAATATCAAGTACCCATGCACTGAGTTTTAATGATGTGGATTGTCATTCTGAATTACGAGAGTACAAGAAGTGATGACCACCTATTCACCGTGTGCACAGCTACCTTCCATAGATGGATTACCACAATCCTGCAAATCACAGAAAGACAAGTAGAGAGGGAAGAAACACTTTCTAGAAGTTCTCCAGACTTAAAAGCACTTTGACTTCTGTCCATACTAAGTGCCCATAAGTGCCCATACTTCCCATGGATTCCTGTCTGCAGAAAACTTTCTACGTTAGACAGCTAAAGAGCCTCAAATTCAGGTACTGCAAAATAGGAAGGGAGATTACAATAAAACATAAGCAGGAAAGAAGAGAGAACGATGAAAATTTTAAAAAAATAAGAATAGAAAAACTCGAGGATATATCAAGAATGCACTGCCAAAAATCAAAGCAGAAATCTCATGGACAAACTCAAAAACATCAAATCTGAAAAAAATCACCATGTGCTGACAAAATAAGAACTAAACAAGAAAAAAACCACAGTCTGATCTCATATCTGACCTCCCCTGAAATTTTATTATGGAGCAAAACTTCTTCCCAACTGTCCCCCCTTAGTAGAAGTGCTGTTGAAGAGAGACTGAAACCACAGATAGATGAGACACTGCAACAGCTTCAGTTGCTGAGGAAATGGCACCCACACATGCTTCTTTATCTCAAAAGATGTGGGCCTTGTGTTTCCTCTCTGTCTTTAGATACGTTTTGCAGTCAGGTTGAGCCATCAGCCTCCATATGGTGCTTTATCTTCTACAAGACAGGTCCAGGGAAAGTCACATTCCTGCTCTTTAGCATGGCTGGTTGCTGCACAGATTGGATAGAGATGGAGAAGTGCCCAGGCTAAAAAGTGGTTTCCAGCATCCTGGGCCAACTTGAGCCGTCACTTGGTAGGCATGCTGTAGAAACTTCTGTTTCTGCTAACCTCATTTCCTCCAGACAGGCTCAGTGGATGCTGACTCCCTGCACAGGATCTCTGTGCCCTTCCAAGGCAGATGCCCTCAGCCAGCAGCATCTGTGCTGCCTCTGCCCTTCGCAGGTGCTGGCAGGCAACCAGGACAGACGCTGGTTCCGCTTCCTCCCCCGCTTTCCCAGGTCTGCAAAGACAGCCAGGAGAGCTGTTCCCACAGGGAATGCTTCCTGCCCTGCCTGCTGCTGCTGGAGCTGCTCTGCCTGGGTCACCAAGACCCCAGTGCACAGCACCACACACAGCCCAGCCCTCGGGCATGGACGGCAAAGTCCTCATCCATCACTCCCTGTTCTCTCAAATCCTCAGCAGCTTTGCAAAAATTATTACTTCTGCTTATTCTTTTGCTTGAACAGATGTTCCCAGTCAGTGCTGTGTGCTTGCACAGTGATTCTCCCTCTCTGGGGCTCTTACAAGGGCATGCAGGAGAGAGAGTGAAGAGAAAGCACTATGGTACTTGTGGTTTGTCCCAGCCTTGCAAAAGACATGAGGCATGAGCAGCAGATGATGACAGACAGGCAAGAATAAAAATGGAGTACAGGATAAAGAAGAATTTGTTCCTCTTTTCCCATTAAATCAAATGCACATAAGTAAACCCAATGCAGAGCCCACACCTCTCCTCCTGCCAAGGATCTGCACCTGGACAGTGGGCAGAAGGTATCCACTCATCCCTCAGCAGCATCACACATCTACACTCCTCCTAACAGTCAATATGGCCTTCCAGCAGCACGCACAGCCATCACCTTCCTAGTCTTTAGCTGACTGGGATGGGACTAGACAGAACATGAGGTCTGGCTGCCTTCAGAGGACACCTGCAACCCATCAGTGCCATGGTCCTGTCTGATCATCCCTTGGCCTGATAATTAATATGTGGACTCAGCATAGATATTAGTGAGCTGGACTGGCACTTGGCAATCCAAGTGAAAAACAAGCAGTGGCAGCTCATGGCATGGCAGATGCCCATCCAGCACAAGGTCACTCTTGCCTGATTCTACTTCACCAGTGGCAACCACATGGTCAGACCACTTAATCTGCACTCCAGACTGTCATAAATTTATTCCACCCAGTGATCCTGCGTCACTTTTTGCCAAACCAGAAGGTAGGAAGAGCAATGGGAAAGGCACAGGAAGAAAAACAGAACTAAGGAAGGAGAAAAATAGATTTAATCACCTAACAAAAGGCGTTATCAATAGTTTGTTCAAAATTGCTTTTTGTTCTTGCATCTTTCATGGTTTTGCTGGTATAAACAATTCAACACAGCTAATCTGGTCATCCTGTCTGCAGGAGTAATCCAGAAACCAGAGCTCCACTCGCCAGGTAAGAGTCAGGTAGCCAAAAAGCCAGGGTCCCTTCCAGGCATAGAGGAGGCAGCCCTGTCATGGACAGATTCACTTGGTTTACCAGGAGTTCTGTGACAAATGAATGCAAATATTTTAATAAACCCTATTTTACTAAAATTATTACCACAGGTGAGGGTGCTACAGAGTCCCCATACAGCATCTTCCTCTGCCTCTGTGCAAGGGAGCTTGCAGGCACAATTAGGAAGGGATAAAACACAGACCACACACCAGCACTGGCAGCAGGGACAGAAACCAGGAGCTAATGTGCCAACCTGAAGGATTAGGTTAATGAAGAGGTATCATTAACACCTTTCATTCTATCCTCGATAATGTGTATAAAGCCTTAGACAATGTAATCCATATTTCCGTGGTCAAAACAGTGTTAAGTATTTCAGTTCACAGTATATTTCTAGCCCCAGTTCAGCAGCAGACTTGACTTGTTCCTTAAAAATTTAACAATAAAAGTATTCCTGGCCTCACCCTAGGGCAGGAGTTTACTGGCAGTGCTGGATAGAGTGTACAGTCAGCACCACCCACACCAGTCTGCTGGCAGAGGAGCTCAGCTGGACTGGATTCAAAGGAAGCCCGTGGCTGAGGAGATGGTGAGACAGAAATCATCAATTCTGACGACAGACAGGTGGAAAAACAGGAGCTCCTGTAGAGATTTTGGGGGAAAAAGGTCAGAATATCTCAGGTTACCACATCCCCCTGTTGTTCTTATGTCACTTTAGGAACGCACATGCTTTTCTAATTTTCTATATATGTTACTGATTTACTGGCTGTTCCACAGGCTTTTTACAGCTTTTTCATTAAATAGCAATTAAAGCAGGCAGCCAAAATCAAACTAGACCTGTGCACTGAAGAGGCAGAAAGTCCTGAGCAAACAGTTTTTCCTTCCTCGTTGTAGGTTTGAGGAAGAAAGTGACACCACATCCAGCTGATATTTTACCTTGTGTCTGCAGGTAGCTGCATGCAATCATAATGAAAATTCTTGAAAATACCATTGACAATTCCTTTCAGGTGATTTCCTGCCCTTGTTACTTACAGATATTTCAAGAACAGGGTAAAGCTCCATGCTGTCTTTTGCTAATACTGAGGCACAATGCCAGCAGGGCATTTCAGGGACATCCTGCTTTGTATCCCTCACATAAATGCAAGCACACAACAGCTGACTTTCAGCTACATAGACCAGCAATCCATTGGCCTACTTCATCACGTGGCCTTCTGCACCAGGTAAATCTGAAATCCTTCACCCTTAATTTGGCATTTTTTTCTTCTACTTTAAAGCCCAAACTCAAGTTGAGATTCTCAGACAAGGGGCTGCAAGTCCTCAGGAAGCTCAGAGCATTTATCCTCTCCAGGGAACAGCTCATCACACAAGCTGCTGACAGCAATTAAAGGCATTTAGGATTTCCCTGATTAATACAAAAATAGCACATAATACTTCCATCAAAAACCATTACAATTGTGTCTTATTCTCCAGCCCTAGAGGAATCAAACTCACTCATATGGAAGGAAGGTGGACATGAAAGGATCACCACATTAAAACAGATGACCCTCAAGATATCATGCTTACAAAAACTCTTGTGTAGAGCAAAGTCATTAGTCTTGGGGCAGTACTGGGAATCAAAAACTCTTCTAGGTAAGAGCCTTCAGCTGCAGCAGAGCTCTAACAAGGGACCCCTGGCCTGATGTGGAACAATCTCTGCAAGACAGGATCAGGAGATTGCTGTGCTGTCTGTTTGCCTCATGTGTGGCATTGCATCAGAAGGTGCAGCAGAGATTTCAGCTCCCTTCAACCTAGTTTGCACAAGTAGTGGACACAGTCTGGCAGAAATGTCCAACTAAGTATTCTTGCCAAGGATTAGTTTGCAGGACAGCAAGAAAAGCCTGTAAACTTATCTGGGATCTCACTCTTTCATCCACAGAGTCCCCTGTAACTACAATGCAGACAGCCAAGGGACACCTTGTTCAGCTGACACTACTGGGCTGCACATTCTTGCTCTTCCACTGAGGTGAAATTTTGCATGGGGCCATCCCATACAGTTGATTGCCTTTCCCTTTGGAGCTGTGACCATCCCTGCATGAGGCACAAGGAGCAATTCTTCCTCTTTTCTCAGTACTGCTGCATACTGCACCAAGTGTCTGATAGCTTACTGAGCGTAAAGAAAGGGACCAATTTAAATGCCCATTAAAAAAAACCAAAACACACAAAACAAAAAGAAAGACTGGAAAACATGAGACACAAGGAGATATAAAGACAGGGGAAACAAAAAATCACTATGGATAGATGGGGGATTATCTGATCTTCGTATCTATTAGATACAACACTTAAATTGGAGCAAGAAAACCTGCCAGGCGTGAGTTAGATACGGTTCGTCTGGATGTGGAGCAAGGGAAGGGACCTGTGGCCCTGTCCAGCTTTATTTTCTATGATTATCTCCGCTCCTCAGCACTCATAGGTCAAGACACCCTCCTACTGCTTAGTGTACAAAGCCAGCCAAAAGAGGATTTGGTTCCCACTTTGCCCAAGCTAGAGAGTTTCCTCATAAAACAGTAATGCCTCTGCTTAGCCTGGGGTCCTAAACCTCTGAACAAATAAGAGTGAGAAACAACTGCAACCAAGCAACAAAAAAAAGAGAGTAACTCTACAAAAGGAAAGCCAGTATTAAAATCCATTAGGCAGAAAAACACAGGCTCTATTGAATTTATTGCTTGGCTTCGAGACTTGGGAAGAGTCTCTTCATTTCCTGTACCTCTTGAGTATTTACTATGTCCGCTATGAGCTAAGTCTTCCAGAGTCATTTTAATGTCATGTTCTAAGCACTTCAGTGCTGTAAATCATCGATTTTTATCTCCTTCTCCCAATCAATGCAAAGATATTTATGCTGAACACATAAAAGCGCTTGACACTATAGAGAAACCAATTACACCCTGCAAGACGTTTGCTTTTGGTCATTGACATCATGGAATTATCCATTAGACTTTGCACATGCCTGCCATTTACAGGAAAGCGGAGTGACCTTGCCTGACTGAAGTTTGCATCTCTGCATCCTGGTGAAGCAACATGTGGGAGTTTGCAGCAGAGACACCCATCCCTTGGCTGGGGATGGGACCTGAACAACAAATTGTAAAGACTGGGAGAAATCATGAAAAGAGAAGCAGCTCTCACGTCAGTCCCGCTCCTGTGCTCCTACCAGACACTTCCTGCTGTCAGGGATAAGATGCTGGATAGACAGATCTTACAGTCAATGATCTTACATCATTGCAGTCAAGCTTCCCTCTGCAGCCCAAAGGACAGACTGGCAAACTTCATTATCTCTTTATTTGCCAGAGCTTCAAGGATGGGTCCTATATCCACCTTCTGCCAGTGTGCCAGGCTGGTCCTTCTGTCTCTTCCCACTCCCACACACCAGGCTAGCGATGACTACATTAAACTCCAGAGCAGGCACACACTGAAGTACCTGCAAGCTCCTGTTATAGCAATTGTCTAGACCACACCACGATGCCTCGTGGCTCCCATACTCCATGCTACTGGCAGACAGGTTCAGGGGATGAGCCAGGAACCAGCCCTTTTATCTTGGCAAAACCGCAACAGACTTGTCAAGTCTGTGAGTGATTTACGTTCGTGACGCCCACCCCCGTCCCTGTCTTGCACTTTCTACTTGTAGCAGCAGCGATTCACACCATCCCAGCAGAGCACCAATGAGTCTATGCTCCCTGGAGAAGGATCCACCACCAAAGGACCTCCCAGAAGGTATAGTCTTCCCAGCCTCAGCATCAGTTCTCTCTCTCCCTCTCCCCTGTCATCAGCTCAGCAGTGAAAAGGAGTTTTCCTGCCACACTATGACTGACACATAGATGTGCTCTGCTGCCGCATGACTTGATGCTTGCTTTCTCACAAATAAGACAGAATAGAGTTTCACTCAGCACTAAAACAGGCAGCATTATTTGAGAAACAAGTGTGTTGAACAAAACCACACAGGAGAGCACTGCACCTTCCCTAGCACTGCTGTTAACTGTGCCTTTCCATTTCAGGCATTTGTCCAGATTTTATCTGAAGCTGACACATGCCTGTAGCCCCAGCAGGTGAGGAACAGGCTTCACAACTATTTCAAGGGAACTGCATTCCATTTTAAAGCCTTGGTAAGATCTTGCGGTGTGGAAACCAATTCCAGTGACATCAGGGAGCTGGGATGGTCACATCACATCCAGCCTGTAAGCCATAAGCACATCTTTAGAAGAGTATATAAAGAGGGAGAATATTAAACTCTAAATGGTCATCGTTCTTTCTGCTGCTTGCAAGAGCAAGAACTACAAAAGCAGTGACACCAGCAGAAGCTTTAGGGCCCAGAGTAATCATGTTTGATTCTTAAGTTCCCAACTGACCCAGCTGAGTGAAGCAGAACCATCTCTCCTTAGTATAACAATTAACTTTTTTGTGTGCCCAGGCACTGCTTATACTGAAGCTATTTTAAGATTCTGACCTTTTCCTTAGAAGATGTTGGGGTTTTATCTCTTGCTGTCAAAACAGGCAGAATTCAGCCAAGTTCACTGCAGACTACCCCCATTAACAGGAGGCCAAATCACTCAAGGGAAAAGGGGAAATAAAAGGCACCCCTGTGTTTAAAAACTGACTCCAATAGTTTGACTCTCAAATTTTAGGGAAAAAAATATTCCCCCCCCTCCTTATTCATCCACTTCTGGAGCATCAGGCAGTCAAGGGAATGTTGTGAGAACACCAAGTAGTGTGTACAGAAAAGAGGTCCCTTATTTTAAAGGGGTTGTAGACAGTGCACACAAAAAAAATGCTAAAGACAAGAACTTGCAGCATATCAGTTCAATAACGTTAAGCCCTTTGGCTATCTCTCTTCTTCAAAAGTCAAAGCAGCCTTAAGTAATAATGGTATGAAATTAAGCTGACTTCATACTCTTTAATCTACATCAAGTAAGACAGCGCACATGGCTCAGTTTTAAACCATATAGGAAATAACAAGGTTCATTCAGAAGCAGACTGTGTACACAGGGCTTTGGCATCATTCTGTTAATCTACTTTACAGTCATACCTTATTTAATTAGAAAACACATCGGGAAATGAATTGGTACAAATATAAATTAACAGTAATCTCTCCTATAGTAATACCTATGCAACATTCATCAGGCAGCAGTCAACCTGATCCACAAAGTTTGGTACCAATAGGTCTCCTACTTGACAATGCTACATTTTGGTGTCTGAAAACCAGAGTGCTCTGACAGGCAGTTTGTTCAATTCACCTGGACAAACAACACCACCTCCAGCCCTGATAAATGTTCCACGCTTTCTGGGGAGGTGAATCAATCCAAATGCTGCACACCTGCACTCCACAGCAGGATCTGAAGGCTGAGACACATCATCACACGCTGGCTGGAGCCAAGGTTTGTTCTCTGTTGACACTACATTGCCCTGTGGAGGGCAGAGGAGCAGGAGAGTTCCCTTAAATAGTCTGTGATTCCTTCATTATAACAGCCCCCTTTTGTAACAAGATACTTCCAGCCTTAAGCCACTAGTAGCTTTCAAAAACTCCAGAGA
Source organism: Xenops minutus (assembly GCA_035221455.1). NCBI lineage: Eukaryota > Metazoa > Chordata > Aves > Passeriformes > Furnariidae > Xenops > Xenops minutus. The sequence goes on from JAWWEE010000158.1 coordinate 57,608,087, forward strand.
GGGTGAGTGGGTATTGCTGCAACAGGAGAAATAAGCCATGGAGGAAGTGTGGCATTTATAAGCTCAAATACTTTTCTTTTTTTAAAGACAGAACTGAAGAAAATAAAGAAAACAGATATAAGTGAGAGGAGAAATATTGGGTTTTTTTAAAAAAGTTATTATTATAGAAGTGTATTGCAATAATTGTATAAGCAATTTTCCATCTCTCAGGTGGCAATGAGAGCAGGTTGCATCTTATTTTTCCACCTCAGTTATGTAAAGCCCTGTCTCTGTTATGCCCAGCTCTCCTTTCCTATCATCATCTCTAATTTGCACAGGTGAACAAGATGTACTCTACTTAGAAAACAAATAAATATGTGTTTCAAAAGTATCAGTTGTTAAATGCTGAGCCCACATAGAGATTCTTGCATGCACCCAGAGCAACTATTTGGGATAATCTCTTTCCTGCTGTGAAAGGCAGTCAATTTTAATTTGGAAGAAGCATTGCTACTGTGAAAGGTAATAGAAATCTGTCACACACTGACTTACTGAGGGATGTTGGTAGCACAGCCCTTGCTCAAGCACCTCCCTGTTGGGTTTCAGCACTGATTCCTCAATGCCCATCACTGAAGGTGATGTCAATGACCTCCTGACTGTGCACACCCCCAGTACATGCACTTTCGTGTGGAAGGACAGTGAAGACAAAGCCACAAGCCTTGAGGATGGCCGTAAACAGGAGATATTTACGTGCCTGTTATTTGCTTCAGAGCTGTCGGGAACGAGGGCTGTGCAAGCCAAACATTCCCTTCAGAACACCCTTGGAGATAAGTGAGTGCATGTGTGCACACATGCACAGCCATGTGCACCTTTTCAAAGAGAAGTGGAGGCATCTGAGTGCAATTCCTCCCTTTTTCTCACAGCAAACAAGTGCTCAGAAGACAACAGGCTCTGCAGATCTGGGTTTTGGTTCCTTTTGCAGAGAGACATGTAAGGTCACGGACTGGAGACATGAACTCTGTCATAAAGCAAAAATCCATGCCAAACACTCATTAGATAATGAGCCAGCTGCACATAAGCTGTTTGTTGAGTAGCAAGGAGCTACCGACCCCTCCTGACAGCACGAGCAGCCTCCAGGTTGTGGCTCGACATCCTGAAGAGCAGGCTGACACACTGAATCACCACCCTGTCACTCTGAATGCAGCCTTGTAACACTATGGGTAGACGTGTGTGGATGGCACATCTGAGCTCCCACCTAAAATTAATTCTAAACCTTCCAGCACTGGGAAATTTCACTTCAAGCTGTGCTCTGCTGACACAATGATTTATTGATTTATCTCACTACAAGGGAAACAGGAGCACCTCCAGTCAGAGGATATGTTACATTATAAGACTGTCCTGCAGGAGGGGGAAAACAACATGAAAACGAGCAGTTCTTTTGAGGACTCTGCTAGATGCACAGGAAGGATGAGTTTTGGGTTTGTTTCATTAAATGATACATAAATATCTTACAAGTTGTGTTTTTTTCAAGATATTAAAACATTTTCAACCTGAGTACAGCCAGTCTAATGCTCAAAGCTCCTCCAAAGAGAGGGCCAAGCCTTCTTGGTGCAAAAATTTTCAAAAACCAAAAGTTGGTATGAAATAACAAAAATCTTACACTTAATTCCATATTATTTTTAACTGGTTTTTTTAACTGTTTTAAGCAATCATCCTGCAGAGTAAGATTCTTGTGAAAGAACCCTGAATGCATTCCCATCACAGGGGTGCTGCACTGCCCTCTAGAGCCTCTCTCACTTTCTCTTTCCAGCATCTAGACACAAATTCTTACAAAATTGGCTTTAAAGACGCCACAGAGCAGAGTGCTGTCTACCAGATATGAGGCACGGCCAATAATTAAGAGAAGAATTCAGATTCAGACTCTTCAAGTGGTTCTCTTGCTGCTTTGTATGTCATCTGACCACGCCTCTATTTAGAAAAGGACATCTATGAAATAAGGTATTGCATTTTAGGAAGGGCTCTCAATATCAACGCTTCTATCTTCTACAGAAATAAAGATGCTAGCAAACAGAAAAATAAAAACTGTATTTTTTTTTTACTTGCTCCTTTCCCAAAAGCCATAACTATTCCTGTAATTCAGATCACAGGATGAAGAATCTACCTGACTCCTTTCAAGACGGAAAATTGCTGCACTCAGACCTGCTGCATTCAAACCCCATGCAGTGCTAGAGAAAGATGGATATTGCTGCTTTGAGTGCTCTGCTTTTGAATTCGTTTTAGTTCCTTTCTCTCAAATGCAGAATGAAAGATTCTTCAACACAGCTCATTACCATATATACATATCCTAATGTATAGGATATGTGTGTGGCTAACCACCATCATTTTTTCAATTCATGATCCACAAAGAGAGGACAGAAAATACCTTTACCCTAATATATCATAAATACAAGCGTTTTCCACCAATACTATGTCCTAACAACCACATGCACACATTTGCATTGCCCTTATAGCCGGAGGTGGGCTGATACATTTCATCCCTCTGCACTGGGATTGGTAGAGCATCATCTACACATCGTTCCAGACCTCCTGCTTCACTCCGTTCAGTCATACCTGAGTAGCCCAGGTACTGCCCCAACTGGTGATGTCTGCCTCACTGTTTTGAAATACACAGTTTTGTTCACAAAAAAGGGGATGAAATAAGGAGAGAACCTGTTCTGTTTGATTTGTCACTACCCACATCAAACTACACAAATGCTGTGGGAGATGATTCATTTCAAATACCCAACAGATCCATGTCTGAAGGTGTGTACACACAGACTACTCTTGGAAGAACACAGAGACATGGCTGAGCCAGCCTCCTGCTGTCCACCAGCAGCTGGCCTGCTGACCCACCCACTCAGCAACACAGCAGCAACAGCGAGATCAGGTCTGGAAAAGAAGGTCTCAGCTTCATGAGCCACATGGGGAAAAGGGAGCAGGAATAAGGAATTCTGGGGAAAAAGGAAGAAAGAAAAGAATGACTGCCCAGTTGCTAAAAGACATGCTGAAAATTACAAAACCAGGACTGTCAGGACCCTCTCAAAGGGCTCTGAGTTTATATTCAGTCTTACACAGCTGTGGGAAATGAAGCATCTCTAGAAGATGGCCCTGGATGCTGCCCAGACCAACTGCTGGATGACAGTGGGAATGTGAAGGAATTTTGTGCATCCCGTTTCTAGTCACAGCTCTTAGGAGGCTTTTTGGCTACATGCCAACATCTGGAAGATGACTGAGGTCTCCAGGAGTTGTCATGATTCTTTAGTCTCCACCAAACATCATAAAAGAGTCAAGAAGTTGGGGATTTAGGGTTATTCTCTGAAGTTTGCCATTTTTTCCCCAAGCTCCATATAATCTCTGCTGTACTCCATCCCACTGGGTTTGAGTTTACATGTCAATTATGGCACATTAAACTCACAACATGGCCTAACTAAAGCACCTTGTGCGACTACTGGGCCTGCTCAGGGGATCTTCTATCACCTTTTCTACTGAAGTCAGAAAAGATGACTTGTCTGCCAAAAGGCACACTGCCCTGGATGTTACAAACACAGCCCTGAAGTCTTTAGCTTAGAAAGGCTCAGTGTAACAAAATCCTTGCTCTGTCTCATGACACAAAGACTTCCCAAAGGGAAACTTACTCTCTCTGCCTCTCTCCTCCAGACTGGGTCCCCATGACTGCCTTTTGGTTTGGGATTGAACTCGGCTCATTCTTCTGAAGCCTCTCAGGTGGAAACAAGAAAGAGTTTGCTGTTTAGTAATGATGGCAAATACCTCACTGTCAGGAGCAGGATATGAATGGACAAACATGTCCTGGTGTTCTAAATGCTTCCCAGTCCTTCTGAAAGTGTTACATTCTTTTGGCTTATCCATCTTCACCCACACCCTTTTTCCTGCAACTCTGTCCTCAGAGATACCTAGATACGCTAAATTTTGCATCTCCAGCAGCAGCTCCTTGGAGCTACAAGCATGCAGCTGGCATGTGGGTGTCACAGCAAGGGCAAACCTCAGTTCAAAGTGGAGATGTCAAACCCAATCTTCTGCAGGTAAGGGGGCACTGGGCATCCCAGCTCCCATCACAGCCAGTGGGTCACCACTCACTACAGCCAGGGAGCTTAGAGAGCCACTCACCTGAGCACTCACTGTGAGTCTACTTCAGAGCTGGATCCCTTTCCAGGCTTCGTGGACTGTCCCAACTAGACATCCATTAACTGCAGTAAGAGCTCAGATGCCTTCCACACACCTCCACGTTTCTTTAATTTCACACTGAAGCTCCTCTCTGTTCTCAGACCCACACGATGACTTACAGGTGTGTGCTCCTTGGGAAACCACACACCTTACACAATGTGGCACCTGGGGACATGGTTTAGTGGTGGACTTGGCAGTATTAGGTTTACAGTTGGACTCGATGGTCTTAAAGCTCTTTTCCAACCTAAATGTTTCGACTCCTGCCTAATTTATTCCATGATTAGCATAATTAATTCTAGTATAATAAAATGCAAGTTTTATGTCTGCACATGACTTGAGTATAGATTCACAGTTTACATTGTTCTAAAAACACAGGGGATTTTTGTTTTTTGTTTTCTGCTTTTGGTTTGTTTGTTGCTTGGGTTTTTTTGGTTTTTTTACAATGGGTTGTGCTCCCTACACTAATCCAGTAGTGTCCCATCAGTGTTTCATTACTCCCTAGACAGTGTTTTTGGAAACTACTGAGCAAATTGCAAACACTGAAATATCATTCCTCTATCCAAGACAAAGTTGGAAAGCTTTTAGGTTGGCCAAAGGTACATCACACTGAATCACACTCAATTAACCTAATCAAGTACTCCTCTAATCAAAACATACATTTATGAGCTGGCAGTTTCTGACTCAACCACAATTCATTCAATCTTAAGGAAAAAAACATTAGAAAAACCATCTGTTCTCTGTAAATAGAGAAGCTATTTTTACATTCATGATGAGCTCAAGTAATTATAAAACAAGTGGAGTGGGTTTCAAAGGAAAAATAAAGAGGAATTTAACACAATTGATACCTTGTGATTATCATGGTGTAAACATGTTGCCAGGTATGTGAAGTTTAGGCCTTACACTCCTCACCCTATTATGCATTGTGTAACCAGTAGTCATCCCATTAGCTGAAGTCACACAGTAAATGCTACAGGACAGGTGACAGTGCAAAAGAGTGAGAATCAGTGAATGAATATTTACATCCTAGAATTGAACACCAACAGAATCCCAAAGTTAAAGTTCTCAGAAAAGGGTTGATTCTCCAAGGAAATAAGTGTCAAAGTCCCACGCACCCGCTATTTTTAGGTGCCAAATTCAAGACTGCAGTCCTCAAAATGATCAGTCAGTTGACACCTAATCCTAGGGGATCTGACATTTTTTGCATTAAAATTCCCCAGGCACCCACCTGCTCACAGAAACCATGACAGCATTAACCAAAACAGCAGAACTCTTTCATACCTAATCCTACCCATAACCCATAGGACAGAAACTTCTGCCTACATTTCCTGATGAGCTCATCTATTACCAAGAGATGAAGCACTGTGTAAGACCAAGTGGGCAGCACCTCCCCTGCAGCAGTTGCATGGCTATGGCTACAAGATGGGACAGCCCTGAGTGGGAGCCCTGACTTAGCTTAGAAAGATCTGAACCCCAGCATCCATGCTGCCCTGGCCTGGGGAGTCATCCTAGAGCACAGTAACTCTCAGTACACCCTGCTGAAGCTGCTCCATTTAGATGTTCAGTGGACCAAAATGAAACACCAAAGGAACAGAAGTCCATTGTGAACCCCACTGTACACAAGTGAGAGTGTTTCCTAACACAAGGCAATCTTGACTTCCTGCCCATACTCCAGTGGTTGCTGATGATAACCACTAAGAAGATGGGCAGCAGTTTAGGAGCCTGAAGGCTCCTCTTTCCAAGAGCATAAAAGGGCACATCTACACTCCATGCTGCTCCACATTTTACACTGACTGACTCAGAGCAGTTCACACAGGCTGCTGACTGCATGGAGACACCTGGCTGATCTGTGTGACTCTTCTGTTTACTATCTTACAAGAGCTCATCATGGATCGTGATGCAGTATCTAGGAAGGAAATATTCCTTCAGTGTCTCCAACTCTAGAATGAGTACACCAAGCACAACTCCCAGTTTTCCATTGCCCCAGCTCTGGAACCATCCAGTCAAGGGTTTCATGCTCTAAAATAACTCAAGAACTCCTGGTCTGCCTATGATTAATCTACTGATTTCAGCAAGGCACACTCTCAAATGGTGTTTGGTGACTCCCAGCAGGCAAGGTCTGCTGAGCAACATTATATGAGAAAGTGCTCCTGAAGGATATAATTCTTGACAGAGGAAGAGGTAATGGCTCTAAACTTAAAGAGAGTAGGTTTAGATTAGATATTAAGCAGAAATTTTTTGTTGTGAGGGTGGTGAGGCACTGGAATAAGTTGCCCAGAGAATCCGTGGCTGCCCCATCCCTGGAAGTATTCAAGCCAGGTTGGATGAGGTCCTGAGCAACCTGGTGTAGTGAAGGCGTCCCTGCCCATGGCAGGGGGGTGGAACAAGATGATCTTCAAAGTCTTTTCAGACCTAAAGCATTCTGTGATTCAGACATACCTAAACCAATTTTAAGAGTGGAAAGGAACAGCACATCTCCTGCCTCCTTTGCCCTTTCTGACCTCCACAGCACAGAATATATTACAGCACGTCCCAGGGATAAAGAGGAAATCCATGAGCAGCACCAAACTGGGACATGTTGCATTGTACCAGCACAGCCAATACAACCATCAGTTTGAGGACTCCTCCTTCAGGGTAGCACTTTCCATTTGCCTTTGCTAAACTACTACTACTCTTTGGTCATTCTGTCATTTGGGACAGATCAGATAATGTGGTTCCTGGGTAATGAAAAAGGCAGGAGGTTGACAGGGTTTGGGCTAAAATGAGGCAACCATCAGATACAGCCAAGACTCTGAGAGGTGGGATCACTATTTTCCCACCCATGAAGTGTCCCTTACAAAGGCTCTCCATGACATTAGGTGCACATCATATGGTTCATGACAACAACAGCACATGACTCTTGGAGCCAGGCAGGTTGCCCACCTTGATACACAGCATCATGAATAGGGTAGAGTGCAGGCTGACAGATTCATCTCTGTGGAGTGCCTTAAAAAACACAGCAGAACTTCCCAACATAAATTATAGCAAAAGAATTATACCTTAGTTTGTTTACAAGCTGTCTTTTGACTTCAGGATGAAATGCATTCTGCTTCCATTGAAAAACATATGATACACCATATGCAATCATATAAAATCCAAGCTAAGGTGGGGGGAACAGTTGTTAATGTTATACTGAAAGGCAGGTAACAAATCAAGTAATTCAAAAGGCAGAACAAAACCCAAAGCACTGCTATGAAATGCTGTGAGCATTTGTACATCTCATCTATTACAGCTCCAGTGAAACCTGAGCAAGCATTTACTTTGAAGCACAGCAACAGAAACTCCTGGACTAATTTCTCAGCAGGGCTCACCACACACCTGTACCATCCCCATGAGGACCAAGGACTGTAACTGCACTGTCAACGCTACAGAAATGCTGAAGTCATTTTTGCACCTGGAAAATAAAGTAACTTGTAACTATACACATGCTTCATGGAGCATGCATGGGTTTTTAAGACTTTAAATGCAACTATCACAACTTCACCAACTAAAAATCAAACTGTAATAGGTATTTTACCTAAATGCTTAGAACTGAAGTAAATCATGAGGTGAGAATCTCAGCTGCTATAACAAAAAACCTTGTGGCAATGAAAAAAGATGCCTTCTTTCCTTTCATCTGCTCCTCTGAAAAGAAACTCAGAATATTTCAAGTGCTGCAAAACAAGAAAGAGGACAAAATCCTCCCACATGGGAAACATTTTGTGTGTGATTTTTATGGTGATTGTGTTGTTCTTCAGGGTTGACTCAAAGTTTTTAAGCACAAAGCATAACCACAACATGTTATGCAAAACGGATTTCAGACAACAAAGCTGTTTAAGTGTTTTAAACAGAAGTTATTGATGGAAAATGTTAGTTCCAAATAATCACTAGGAAACAAGGGAGAAGTAATACCCACTCTAGAACAGAAAACGTTTCATGGTCCCCTGCTATTGTCTGCTAAATACATCACAAATTCTTTGCTGCAGACAACGACTTCAAGATACCAATAATTACCTTTAAACAGTGACACAAATGCTTATATTGTGATCAAATTCACATTACCAGCAGAAATCAGCGTTGTGCAGGTGCCCCCTATCTGCAGAATCCCTCTCCCCACATTTGAAGAACTAATGCTTAGGAAAAGGGAAAGCACCACACCAAAGAACAATAAATGCTTTTAGAAAGCTTGCTTCTTTCAATTGCAGAGATATCACAGAGGGCTAAGTAGATCTGTGTTGAGATTACTGAGTTTTGGTTCAGTCACTAAATATTTTTATTTCAGCTGTTCAAACACTTGGTTCTCAGGATGATGTGATGGCAAACATTTGAGGGAATTTTTTTAAATTTATAAACATTTTCTGAATATGCTCTCTAGACACTTCTGAGATGAAAACCACATTCTGGTTGCCCACATTTTTGTAAAAAGTCCTTAAGAGTTTCAAAACTCCAGTTTTGATTAGAACAACTAGTTTTGGAATCTGCAAACCTGTATTTTTTTAAAAAATAACAGTGATCTTAAAACACGCCTGCCAGCTGTAGAAATAAGTATTATCTGCAAGTTCCTGGGTGTTTTCAAACCCTATCAAAGTCTATGAAGGCTAATAAAGACTGACCTCCCCCACTCCTTGGAGGCACCCAGTATCTGGTACATTTGAGTCACAAAAGCACAATAATAATAACAATATAGGTAGCAATAACATCTAGCATATATAACACATTTCATAACAGACAACTAAAGAAACAGCACAGGCAAACAGGGAGCAGAAACAAAATACCAGTCTCAAACCAGCACCAGAGCAAGGACTGGTCTAGCAGAAAGTGTCCCTGCCCTTGGCAAGGGAGTTGGAATTATATGATCTTTAAGGACCCTTCCAATCCAAATATTCCTGTGATTCTATCACTGATATCCAAAAAAATCCCAGCCCTAAAGGCCTCCTGCAAGGGGCCAAGAAAAACAAGAAAGGTACCTGTGAAACAGAGAGGCTAGAGTGGTGTGAGGTGCCCTAAAAAAGTAAAGCCTTATTCCATCTTTGCTCTTTCCCCAGTTCTACTTGGAGATCCTGCAGTCCTTTTTCTAGGAGCTTTCACCAGGGAGCATCATGCAATTTATTCCAAGCCAGAAATCAGGACTGAGTTAACGAGGAGATGCCACCCAGCTGCTCCACACAGGCATTCGATGCAGCTGTGATCCCACAAGCAGAGGAAGGAACAAGGGTAATTTTGTGGGTTTATATGGAGAGTGGGCTCTGTGATACCCTTCCAATACTCTTTCTTTGACCAACACTGTCTATGTCCTTCTCAACCTGTCAGATGGTTCTGATGCAATTATACACTTTGTTCTTGAATCATACCCCCTCTTGGCTTATGCAAGTCCCCCTCATTTCACACATCTGACTGTATGCATGATCTTCCCATCTTCTTCTATGCCCTCCCCATCTCCCTGAGCTTCCCTGGAGATTTATTCTTTCTTTTCCCCATTTCACCTTACTTCCAGTCTTGGTGTCTATTTTTTTTCATGATCCACAGCTCTGTCTCCACTACAGGCTTATCTTTCTGTCCACGCTAGATCTTGCCACCCCTTTCCAGTTGTTCTTGTTGTACATCTTGTGAATCAGCTGAAACTCCAGCATAGCTAAAACCACAGCTCCCAATTTTGTTTGTCCAAAATGAGGACATAACCTTGTCTCAGAACTTGCTCTGAGGTTTAACAGAGAGGGATCATCCTAATTTTTGTCAACATCTGCATGGTTATGCAGTATGCAATCTACCATCACTCTTTCAACTCCCTTTCTAGTCCTTTCCATCGTGACTCCTGTGAGATGCTCTTTTTGAGACTTCCCAAATGGCATCTTGTCTTTCTCATACCCACTGAAAAGGCTTCCACAAGGGTCACTTTTCATTGCTTTAACGAAGTTCTGCAGCCACTGTAGGACAATGTTGCTATTGGCAATTTTAACTAGCTTTTTACTCACCTATTTAACCCCCCAACACAAAACCAATCTATCTTACTCATATCCAAGAAGTCCACTCCAGACAGCACAGTTAATGTGGTATCCATAACTGATTAAAATATGACTAATTGGATTTGTTTACAGCCACTGGCTGGGCACACATACATCAGAGAAATGGTTGATAACTATATTCTCCTACTGGGAACTCATCTCCCAAAACTACATGAAGAACAGTCTGTGCAAAGTATGAGTGCCTAAATAGCAACTAACTGCACCAGTTTGTAGAGTTAGTGGCTTCCCAGCTTCGAGACAGATTAGACTCAAGCCCTTGCTGAATAATTGATCAAACTTTCCCTGTGCACAACCAGAGCAAGTCAACAATAGATCACACAAATGGGACGAGAACAAAAGGTCTCTTTAATGACTACTCAGCCCCACCGGTCATGATGTCAACCTACCTGAGGCACATAAGAGGCTGCTTTTCAAAATAAAGCCTCCTGGTGTTTTCAGATAACCTCCTCTGATAATTCTGATTACTCCTGTTTACATAAGACTCATCTCTACAGCTGAACAGCACCATGGAAGGACTTAACCAGGCCAGATGGAACACACTTGTTTCCCACGTGCACAGGAACTAAAAGAACACTCCAAGAAGGCAATAAACATTACGGGCTCCTGCAGATGGGTCCCTCAGGAAGCGCTGGCATCATTACTTAGAGCACAGGCAAGCCACAGAGCTGCATTTCACAAACCCTGACACAGCTCACAGCACTCTCGCTGCCGCAGCGCTTCCAGCACGGGGCCAGCACATCCACAGCCACACCACCACACTCACAAGACTTCCTCCATAATTGCCTGTCTGCACTGAACAGGACCCATTTCATGGTGACCTAAGCATATTAAATCAGTGCTACAGCCATCATCAGCAAGGCTCCAGGGACAGGTTTGATTTGAGGTGCCCTGCAAGCTCAAAAATATTTGGTTTGGCAATTCATTTTTGTTTTCAAACCCCTAAAAATATTTTTAAAAGCCTGGCTCTAGGGTCCACAAGTGCAGCAGCCCTTTAGCTTTTATTTTGTCAAAGAAGGAATGTTGCCTGCACCTCTGCAACTGCAGCCCAGTTCTTCAGTGAAGCACCCTCCATCCTCTCCTCCGAGGCGTATGAAGGTGCCTATCTTTGTGAAAAACAAACTCTCCTCAGAGGCAGCATCCCAGGAGAATACCCCCCACTTGAATCAAAACAGGAAGGAAGCAGTTTAAAATGTTCTCCAATTTACTTTGAAGTCTGACTACGTATCTGAATGTTTTCTCATGGGGACAGGTGCATAAGCACAAACAAAAGCTCTTTATAAAAGTACCTGCGTTTCACATATTTAGAAAAGAACATGCAATTGCAACAAATATTTTCTACAAAGTAGGCTTTTTTTCAAGGTTTGCTTTCAACACAGCCAGATGTGATGGAGTTCTATTATTAGAAAGAATTTGAGCAATGTTACATCAAAATGAAACTAGAAAGGAAAACTGAACCCCAGATGCAACTTCCAAATGGAAGCCAATATATTTCCAGTATTTTAAAGCTACTTTGAGCAGTCACATCTTTTAAATATATTCTCTTGGGGGAGTTTTGATTTTAAAATGTACAGAATGGTCTTAATACTATGAATATACCATAGAATCATAAAATCATTTAGGTTGGAAAAGACCTCTGAAATCTTCCAGCCCAACCAGCACTGCCAAGGCGACCACTAAACCATGCCCCCGAGGGCCACATCTACACATCTTTTAAATCCTTTCAGGAATGTGACTCCACCACTGCCCTGGGCAGCCTGTTTCAGGGCTTGACAAGCCTTTCTGTAATGAAATTTTTCCTAATATTCAATTTAAACATCTCCTGGCATAACCTGAGCCCATTTCCTCTTGTCCTATCACTTGTTACCTGGATGGTGTAGTCTTGTCAGACTTGCAAAGAGGACTAAGGTCTCCTCTGAACCTCTTCTTCTCCACGCTGAGCCCCCCCAGCTCCCCCAGCTGCTCCTCATCAGCCCTGTGCTCCAGATCATTCCCCAGCTCTATTCCCTTCTCTGGACTTGCTCCAGACCCTCAATGTCTTTCTTGTTGTGAGGGACCCAGAACTGAATTCAGGACTTGAGGTGCAGCCTCACCAGTGCCCAGCACAGGGAGACTGTCACTGCCCTGGTCCTGCTGGCTATGCTATTGCTGATATAGGATGACACTGCCCTTCTTGGCCACCTGGGCACACACTGGCTCATGTTCAGCCAGCTGTTGACCAGCACTTTCACGTGCTTTTCCACCAGGCAGCTTCCAGCTACTCTTGCCCCAGACCTATAGCACTGCAAGGGGTTGCTGTGACTCAGATGCAGGATCAAGCACTTGGCTTTCTTCACAATTGGTCTCAGCTCATCAATCCAGCCTGTCCAGATCCCTCTGCAGAGCATTCCTGCCCTCCAGCAAATCAACACTCCCACCCACCTTGATGTTACTGAGGGTGCACTTGGATCCTCTCATTCATATCATCAATAGATACTAAACAGGACTGGCCCCAGTACTGAGCCCTGGGGAACACCACTTGTGACCAGCTGTCAACTGGATGCAGCACCATTCACCACCACTCCCTGGGCCCAGCCATCCAGGGAGTTTTTTAGCCAGCCAAGAGTGCACCTGTCCAAGCCATGAGCTGACAGTTTCTCCAGCTGTGAGAAATGGTGTCAAAGGCTTTATGAAAGTCCGGGTAGACACCACCCACAGCCTTTTCCTTATCCATTAAGTGGTTCACCTTGCCATAGAAGGAGATCAGGTTAGTTAAGGAGCACCTGCCTGTCAAACCCACACTGGCTGTCCTGTTCATGCCATGTGATGACACCAAGGGCAGACTAACAGGGCTGTTGTTCCTCAGATCCACCTTGCAGCCCTTCCTCTAGATGGGCATCACATTTGCTAACTTCCAGTAACCTGGGACCTCCTGGGTTAGCCAGGACTGCTGGTAAATGATGGAAAGTGGCTCAGTGAGCACTTGCACCAGCTCCCTCATTACCCTTAGGTGGATCTCATCTGCCCCATAGACCTGTGTGTGTCTAAGGGGTATAGCAGGTAACTGAGTATTTTCCCTTGAATTATGGGGGTTTCATTCTGCTCCCCATCCCTGTCATCCAGCTCAGGGGGCTGTGTACCCTGAGAACAACAGGTCTTATTATTAAAGACTGAAGTAAAGAAGGTATTAAATACCTCAGTCTTTTCTTCATTCTTTGTAACTCCTTCCACCCACATCCAAAGGATGGGGATTCTCCTTAGCCCTCATTTTATTGCTGGTGTACATACAGAAACATTATTATCTTTTACAGCAGTAGCCAGATTAAGTTTTAGTTGGGTTTTGGCCCTTCTAATTTTCCCCCTGCATAATCTCACAACATCTTTGTAATCCTCCTGAGTTGTCTGCCCCTTCTTCCAAATGTGGTACACTCTCTTTTTATCCCTCACTTCCAGCCAAAGCTCTCTGTCCAGCCAGGCCGGTCTTCTTTCCCTCTGGCTTGTCTTTCAGCACATGAGGACAGCCTGGTCCTGGGCCCTTAATTAAAACCATTAGAAGTGTATTCAAATGATCCACAGTTCTCTTTAGCACTGACCTGAACTGTGTCCAAGCTATACTCATTTCAAATTGAGCTGAAGCCATTGTTACTGGAAACCAAACTTCCCTCACTTCTGATTCTTGAGCCAGCAGGAACAATGAATTATTTAACAATAAAAATCAGAGCAGACAGCTTTAACACATATCTGTGATCACCTCAAGTCACCACTGCCATGTCTTTTGGCAGCCAAGAATCACAGAGAAAGAGAGACTCTCTGCTTATTTTGCCCTTCTTTGAGGAACAGCTCTGACACAAGGACAGAAGACAACACTACCTGGGCTATCAGGATGCCCCTGCTCCTGCCAAAGCTTCCCAGTCAAAAAAAAACCCTGGTTCTGCTGATGGTGCCACTGCTCCATGCAAGTACAGGAAAGGTTGGCACCTGTAGAGGTGTATGTTGGATAAAAAGATAAACAGAACAACCCAGATTTTCCCATTTCAATAAAAATCATAGTTGATATCTGAGTGGAATGTAATACAAGTACACCAAGTCCAAGGAATGCCCACTTACTAATTTTAACACTAAGGTTCCCTCTGGTCTTTTTTATTTCAGGTTATTGTTTTTCAATCAAAACATTCAGTAATATTCAAGCAGATAAGGAATCAACTGTTAGTATCAGATCCCCGCTTTGAGGATCTAACTCATAAAACTACAGATTCTGCTAGGTAAAAGTGTACTATTACTCTGAACAAACCAGGTTAGTTCCTAGTTCTCCTAAGGCCACCTTGAGGCACCCAATGAATCCACATTGTGGAGAATCCATGACTCCACCCATCAGCCTGGGCCTTGCCTGAGATGACCCTTTCTGAGGGACACAGCCTTGAAAGAAAACACAGAACAGCAAACACATACAGACATCACCAAATGACAAAAGAAGGAGGGAAACTGGACTTCCCATTCAGCCAAAACATTTTAATAAAAAGCTCAAGCCTAGAATTTTGTTCCTGAGAGCTTATACAGTGCTATATGCTATCCTGGCACCTCTTAAAGACTCACACAATTATTTTCCCTAAACCTGGCAAAAGATACAGAAAAATGAACCTGGAAATCTTCAAGAAACATTAAAGTTGTCATTTTTATAGTTAATCAGGAGACTGCCAGCACCATGGCTGACAGCAGCAATTCAGGTTTTAACTCACCAGTGCTGTGATCTGAAATATTAAGGGAAATACCTGGCCTCCATGCAGCAGCACCACTGCCACAGCCAAGAGCTGAGTCAGGGTGGGTCAACAACACCATCAATCAAAACAACAACCTCATCAATCAAAAATTGGGACGCGATCATCCTTAAAATCATTTGTATTGTAGCATGGTCGGATAACCCAACAACTCAGAGGCTCCCAGACACAGACAAGTCTCCCATGAATAGAAGAGCACCTGTTCTCCATTAGTATCTCAGAAGCAGGTTTTCCTATCCCTTTATTCTCCCTAAAATTCGTGTCCGTGTGCACCCATCCTTTCCGTGTGGAGCACGCAAGCAACACACCCCGCCACCACACGCAGGGGGACCCACCGGGACGGGCCGAGGGAGGGCAGAGACCCCCGAACCTCCTTTTCCCACCCGGCCGGGAATGTCCCCGCCGCTCCCAGGGGGCAGGGCCGCTGGAGCGGGGCCCGGTGTCACCTGCCGTGCCCGTCCCCCCGCGGCGCTCCCGCAGCATCCCTCTTCCTTCAGCATCCCCCTCCCCGTAGCATCCCGCTCCCCTTGGCATCCCCCTCCCCGCAGCATCCCCCTCTCCCTTCAGCATCCCCTTCCCCTCAGCATCCCCCTCCCTTCAGCATTCCTCTCCCCGTAGCATCCCCCTCTCCCTTCAGCATCCCGCTCCCCGCAGCATCCTCCTCTCCGCTCAGCATCCCCCTCCCTTCAGCATCCCTCTCCCCGTAGCATCCCCCTCTTCCCTCAGAATCCCCCTCCCCGCAGCAGCATCCTCTCCGCTCAGCATTGCCCTCCGCTCAGCATTGCCCTCCATTCAGCATCCCTGTCCATTCAGCACCCCTCTCCATTCCGCATCCCGCTCCCCGCAGCCCGGTCCAGCGCGGGGCGCGGTCGGTGCCCGATCGCCCCGCTGTCCGCGGATGCCGCCCCCGCCCCGCACTCACGGTCCGTGGCCATGGCCGCGGTCCGGCCCGCTGTCTCGCAGCCCGGGGCGGTGGCGGAGCGGGCGGGGGCGCTGCCCGTGCCCCGCCGGCAGCGCGGAGGGTACGCCGGCCCCGCACGGCGCGTCCCCGCCCGGCGCGGCCGCGGGGGTCCCGGGGGCTGCGGGAGGGACCGGCGCTGCCTCTCCCGGGGATGGAGGGCTGGGGGGGCCGGGGGGCTCTGCGGCACTTCACCCCCAAAATACGATTTGGGAGAGGGGGGAGAGCGTCGCACCCTCCTTCCAAAATTTTGTACCGTCTCCCTTTTCAGGAGTCGCCAGGACGGTGATGACCTGCGGGCAGCAAGCTCACCCTCGCTGGGATGGGTGCTGGCAACTTGTAGCCCCGTGTCCGAAACTCACCTGCTCAGCAGGTTGCACGGAGCCTGTCTCTCAAATTTAATTGCCAGCTCACTTGTCAAGACACATACAAAACTCTTTTCCAAAGAAGTTACTCTCCATCCCCAACAACTCTTAATAGCTGATGGCCAGCCCTTACATCCTCCATTATTGTCTGTATCCAGGCTTACACTTCTATGGCTAAAGAAGGTCTCTGTTACAAAAAGCTCAAGCTGTTGCAAGACAATTTTGCTTTGCATGTTTCTACCGCAGTCAAACTATGGTGCAGTTCAAAGACTGACCAAAGAGCTTACAAAGATGGTGAAAGGTCTGGAGGCAAAGCCATAGGAGGAGTGGCTGAGATCACTTGGTCTGTTCAGCCTGGAGGAGACTGAGGGGAGACCTCACCACAGTCTACAGCTTCTTTATGTGGGGGAGTGAAGGGGCAGGCATTGATCTCTTCTGTGACAGAACCCAAAGGAATGGCCTGAAGTTGTGTCAGGGGAGGTCTATGTTGGATATTAGGAAAAAGTGCATCACCCAGAGTCTGGCTGGACATTGGAACAGGATCCACAGGGAACTGGTCATAGCACTGAGCCTGCCAGAATTCCAGGAGCATTTGGGCAATGCTTTCAGGCACGTGGTGGGATTCTCAGGGTTGTCCTGTGCAGGGCCAGAAGCTGGACTTTGATGATCCTTGTTGGTTCCATTCCAGCTCAGGACATTCTATGATTCTAAGTCCCAAGTGCTAGGATAAAGACAGAACTTGTCAGTTTCTTGTAGCTCATGACGTTTCTGCAGTCCCATTTCCAAGTGCTGGGCTGCATACAAATGGAGGAGGGAAGTATTCCATTACCTGGCTTAATCAGGTGTCCAGATTTGCGGACACCAGAGGTGTCCTCACTTTGGGGTGAGGAAGCCAGGTCCATGTAGAAAGCTTTGTAAAATGTGAATGGGCAACTCCAGAAGTAGAATGAACTTCAAAATGAAACATTCCAGAAAAGGAGGGATAAAATACCATTTGAAGATTTTGCTATGTGTGCACATTGACGAATACAAATACTCTGCATAGGGTCCTCTTATGTAAGACATGGAGGAATAATATTAGAATACACCTCAAGGTATCCTTTAGTCCTTTAGAATTAGGTCTGCCTTAGCCATGATGTGTTTATCCAACATTGCTTTGAACTCCTACAGTAAAAGTGATTTTACTGTTTATTACAAGGCCAAATTGCTTACTTAATGGCAAAATTCTTGTAAGTAAATTCATATTGCTGCAAATGTATGGTTCTACCTCAGTGAACATGGAGAACAATTAATCACCATTTGCATAAACACTGTTACCAGGAAGACATTTACATCTCACTCTCAAACCCTTTATTTTTCAGAGTAAACTCTCTTGCAATGTGCTTTTTATTGCCTTTTTTTTTTTAGGATTCTCCAATTATTTTAGAGGTGATACCTACATCAACACCATGCTATACACACCACATATCTCCACTGTCATCCACGGAATCTGGAATTTTTCACATCACCCCAATATTGATGACCCACCTTTGGTTTGAGGGCTGCAAAAACCTCCAGATTGAGCACAGCTGCTTAGAGGAGCACTCCCAAGTTGGTATTTGAATATAATTTGTCCAAGTGTAGTCTTTTGCATTTATGTTGACTTAACTAGACCTTGTTGATTTCTTTAGATATAAGAATAAAAATTATATTGTAAAATGCCAAGAAAAGACTGGACATGGCCCTTAGTGCCATGGTCAAAGGTTGGACTCGATGACCTTAGAGGTCTTTTCCAACCTAATTGATTCTGTGATTCTGTAAACTGATGTCACCTTTAAGTGGTTTATGTTTATTCTGCTTTTCATCATCCGCATCATACTTATAAACACTGCACAGCACTGTCTCAAACCTCCACTTGGAGCACCTTTTAGCTTTGAAAGCTGTAAGAAATGGTGATTACTGTTGGATGAATGGAGCTCTTCAGTCAGTTGTGTATCCACCTCTGAGGAGCTTGAGCCAAAACACATTTATTTAATTTATGAAAACAGTAACAACATCCAGATACATACTGTCATGTTGTCTCATTCCAATCCATCAGCACAACTGGAATTTAGGCTGCTGTTAGAGACATGAAGTTTCCTTGCAGCCTGTAACTACTGTAGTAGCTGAGACTACAACCAAGAGAGAATGTAGATACCAGTAAGTCTACTACTCCTATTTGGAAGTCCAGAATTACTGTTATGTTTTATTAATGACAGTTGCTTGCTTCAATGAAACACTTTAGGAAATCCCTCTCCTGTTTTTCAAAGCCTGTAATTGCCTATTAGACTGCAGCAAGGGATTTTTTTAATTCTTTTTTTTTTTTAAGATTACACCAGCATTACGAAACTGCTTATAGCTGTCTCTGAATTCTCAGGATTATGGTTTTGAAACATTACCATGCACACAGTCAGAAGTTCTAAGTTTATTCTTCATCATAACTTCCACTTTACATCTGTTATGTTATAAACAAATTACAGAACATTTGTTTTCATTACTACAATATTAAAATAACTGCTAATTGAATGCACCCATCTTTGTGCCTAGTCAAGCCTTTGCATGCTTCCAATGCAGACTAGCAAATCATTTGCAGAGGTGTGTGCAGGGAAGATTCATGTCATGGAGTATTAAAAATTCTCACAAATTCCATCTCCTCAGCTCTTGGGATGGTTCAAAGATATAAGGAGAGGCAAATAAGATGGCCATGTTAAGAAAAAGTTCCACTGTAGGAAAAAGTATTAAACATATTCCTTAGACATGTTAAAATAAACTTATGCCATACACATGGAAAAATAATCTAGCTGAAAAGACCCTGTCAAGAAAACAAAAAGTAAGCTTTTATAGCTCTGTTTAATTTTTAGCTTCCTTGAGAAAGATAGCTGCAAATTGAAGGGAAATGGAAAAGTAATTTTCAGGTTTCCTTTCAACACAGGAACCCAGTGCGTAGCTGGAAGACCTAACTTGCCTCAGTGCCTAGAAACAGCAGAAGAGGATTGGTGCTGTAAAATTCATCCTTAAGCAACTTCCTAAGTGAAGAAACTCTTAAGAAATTATGAATTTGAAGTTGCAGTCCCATCACCTGCTGGAAAGAACTCCCCCTCTTTTTCTGTATCTTTCTCAGCCAGGAAGAGATTCAGGAACCTCACTGCACCTCATCTCCAATACACCTACACTGCTGTCCATCCCCTGCTCCATCAACCTGCACAGCTGCACCCACACCACCAGCTGGAACTGATGTACCTGACAAATACAATATTACCAACAGGATCCTAACTGACCAAAAAAAGTCTGATTAAGTTTCCCTTGAGACCTCCTCATGTCTCTTGTACCTGCTCACCAAAAATTAGGAGCAGAAATGCAGAGTGAGTGCTGGTAACTGAAAAGAGTAAGACAGAAAACCCAAGTAAAACAAAACTGTTCAAACTTCATAGAAATGGTATCTCCAAAACCTTTATAACCACCGAGGAGTCTTTTTAAGCAGACTCATGTATGGTGTATTCTATCCACGGACTAAGCCAAATAACCTTTGGACCAGAAGTACAGTGGAAGAGTGAACACTAAACCAGAAAAAAAGGGTAGAAACTAAATGCATGTATGATAAATTTGACTTTATTATTACCACTATAGGGATTTCTTTTCTCTGTGTAGAAGTATTCTTTTCCTGTAATAATTAGATCTGAACTAGTAATGACTTTTGGATTAGACTGTAAAAATTTGGGTTATTCAACTGAACATTTGATGGTTCAGCTTGCAATGCAGTAAGGTTTGGCTTTATTACAAAGTGTTACCTCTTTTCTCATTAACAATGTCAAGTGAAACACAGACCAGCTATGATCAACTGGAGAAATTCCAATGAGTAACTATCCACATTCTTCTTGAGCTGTTGTGGTCAAATACAGGCATTTAAGGCTGTAGCCTTTCAGGCCTGAGTGACACAAACTCTACTGCTTTTTATTGTTTGCAGAAAATACTCCAGCTGATGTTTGTTTATTTTTTCTGCCATACCTGTTGCCCAGTAATCATTTCCCCATCCCGTGCCTGTTCTCAGTACTGAGCTTCATGTTTATTTCTACACCCACTTCTTCCACTCCTCTATTTCATAAAGATCATTTTGAATTCCAGTGCTGCCCTTGTACAGCTTAGGGTCACCTGCAGAATTAATAATCACACTTTACATCTCTTTATTCAAATACAGAACAATTCCAGATCTGCTGGAGACAGAGTACAAAAAAAGGCCTATCACCAAGTTCATTTCCACAAGTGTAGGATCAAACTGTGATAAACAGTGAAGTTACACACTAAGAAAAGGAGCAAGTAAAGTGTGAAAAATAATTTATTGTACTAATTTTCAACAGTCAGTAACCTTAATTTTATGCTCAAAGATTATAAACATGTCTTATATAGACAAATATTTTGTGAACTGTTCTTTTAACAGTGTCAGCTAAAACCATCACTGCAGATCAACACAAGTTCCAAGTGATAACTCACATGTACAAGTTAAATACAAGACACCAGCTTCTCTTTCCATCTCAGACAGAACACAGCAACTGTCTCCCACGAGAAGCATTCACCAAGCGAAAAAAAGTTCCAAGTGCTGAACCATGAGACACTTAAAGCATCCCAGCCTTTATCAGTATTCCAGCATCACCTGTAGTTCTGATCCCAGACTCTTCTTATATGTTCAAAGGCATCCAAAACAAGCACTCCGTGTTATCTCTGACATTTACATCTTGTCATTAAAATTAACATCAGTCCTTCTCCAACTGGATCCTCTAACATCTTTTCCTCTTGGGGAGAGACGCTTCTGAAAGGAAATAGAGGGGGTTTTTTAAAAGCTTTTCAATCTGTCTTCCCTCATAGGAATTGTTCAAGTAGAATTAATTTTATCCAGCAAAAGGAAATTAATTAGATGAGCTCTTGAGATCCCCTCCCAATTCCTCTACCCATGTTTTTTTAAATATGAAAAAAAAATCTTTCTAGATTCTACAGCACACTATCATTCAAAATAACTAAAATTCCATTGATGCATTCTGTACTTCAAAACTTATTCAATCAATCATGAGAGCTTTCTGCTCCTCATGAGCCCCCTTTAAGACTTTGCTATGAAGTTGACAAATGGAGTACTCACAAAATTACGCAGAAAATATCTGAAGAGACTGCCTATGAGTATTTTTAATGTTTCAGAATTTACTGGAAAATTCTGAGAAATGCAGAATGTTCCTAATTTAAAAAGAATTTTTTTGTCCACAACAAGCAGACAAGTCAAGGAAAAGAAAATAAAGTACATTAAATGGACCACTGTGCCTTCAATGTGACCATTTAAAATTGAAAGAATTCCTACTGTCTGCAACTACAGTGATCAGAAAATGCAATCTCACTTTAGTACAAGATGCTATTTTACTGTTAAAAAGAGCAAATATAAACATGCTACCTCACTACAAGTGTATTTTAATAATTATTATACTCCCTTGTATGAATATTAACTCCAAAATATACACTCCTCATGCTCATCTGTGTCATTAAAGCTTTCCAGAAGTTGTACTTAACACTTTGCTCCCCCTTTTTACACAACCTAATTAAATCCCCCTCTTTCAAGTTAAGAACTAGTACCTCTGGTCTATCAAGTCTGCCTTCCACTGCATAAGCAAGACCCATCAGTCTTAGAGTTGCTAGGACTGCCAGTGGAAATCCTGCCTTTATCTGGCCAGCTCCTTTCCCAGGAACACTTCCTGTGTTTGAGACATGACAGCAAAGCAGTTCCCTGGGTTCTTCCCAGAGCACAGGTAAATAAGGTACCTCAGGATAAAGAGGATGCAATTTTCTTTGTACTGTGCCTGTTCCATAGTGCTTCTTTCTCCTCAAGCAACTGAGAACAGACCCTGAAGCTTCTGAGTTGCAGAGCAGTCCAAGATCATCTAACATCTCAATTTGATGCTTCTGCAGAGCAACTCCGATAAGCTTTGAGCAATCTGCTTTACCATTGCTTCCAAATTAAAATTACATTATTTCCAGTAACCTGAGTCATCCACTCCTCTGCTCCAGTTCCAAGTCCTCCTCCAGTGATGTCAGACAACTTCCAGTACAGCAGAGGATGCTATTACTGTACATGTGTACTGGAACTCAATCCCTGAAACAGTGCTCAGCTGAAACTAAGGCTGGAGGGGAATCTATGTCCCCTCAACAAAGGTGAGGGCAGCAAGGGCTAATCTTACCTTGTAAGTTCCCAGAGATACTAGAACAGGCATGTTCTGTAAGCAGGTAAATGACCAAAAAAATCACTTTTCCCTACAAAATGGAACTCTTCAAGCCAACCTCATATTACAGAAGAGTGAGACTCTTAACTGGACCAATTTTAACTCTGAACACACTACAACAAAATAGTGTAGAAAAACATGACTCTGTTGCCATGGTGTGCTCATAACAAAGCTTCAAATCAAAGCTTCAATTTTCATGCAACAATTTGCAGACTAAAAACTCATCTTAGCTTTTCCAAGGCAATAAGACACGATCCAAAATACCAGCTTTAGTTTCACTAAAATACAGCAGAGAGCTATTAAAAGATAAGCCAGTGGTTTGTCAGAATTCCTGTCATTGTACCTCCTTCATCCGAGTTCTCCTCTGTAATTACTGGCATCCCAATATGCTGAGTAACAGTTTCCTTTGCCACCTGCATTTCATCTGCAAACAGATTTTGAAGAAAAACTGTCAGCTTTTTCTTTTGCTTCTATATCCCTGGTCCAGCAGTTGAAAGACTGTTCACTTGCTGCTCTCTTGACATTCTAGTCAGATGCTGTAAAGAAACCTACGTTCCACAGCACCTTCAATAGTTCACTGAAGAAACCTTCAATAACAAGTAATTACCACTACCAAGTCAAAGCAAATTCATCACCAATACAGTCCAAAGATAATTCAAAATGCCTTTACTCCTCCTCAACGCTTCATCTACCCTTTTAAAGTCAAGAAAAGGCAACACTGCCTAATGCTCGTCTCTTAAGAGGGACTAAGTTTCTCAATAACTTTTTTCTAGCAGAACCTATGCAAGTCAGAAAACAGTTTGGAACTTTGAAATTAGATCCCCATCTTGAAAACAAAGATAATTCAAGACTACTTTGCTGCTCTATTTCATTTAAACTTTAACAAACAATGAGTAAACGAAAAGCTCAGATGGCAGAGCAACTTCTATAATTTTAAAAGTTGGATAGCAGAAAGACAATTCCCTTAGAAAAAGTCATTTCCCATGTGTTCCAGTGACCAACAGTAAAATTTAACCCAGCTGCCTCATCTAGCAAAGCAATGGGTACAATTTGCAGTCACTCCAGGTTCATAGGTGCAATAGAGAAATACCTCTGACTTCTGCAGAATCTCTTCTCCTTGCTGGCTGTGGTCTCCTACTGGTCTTTCTACTTCGGCTTGGAGACTTCCCTGACTCAGAAGATTCTAATTTTACTTGACGATGTCTTCTGGATTTGGAAGCCTAGAATCAAACATACAAATGACACAAAAAGGCTGAACTTCTACAGACAGATATTCCTGGATGTCACTTACAAACCAGCAAGGACCAAAGCATCAACTTGATGTCAGGGTGGAGAAGGGATAGGAGGGGAGACAAAGAGGAAGGGATGATTCCCACTAGTTGCTGTTCTTCAGTTTTAACTGGGCAACACCCTTCTATGATTTAATGTGTGTATCACTTGAAATGCACATTTGTTAATTCCCAAACCATTCTCTGTTACTATCAACCTACACCAGGTCACTGCTGTGTCATAAAGCTTCTTCACCATCGTATTTTGCTTAAGTGCCTAGAAAACACTATCACTGCATATTCATGCAAGTCTGGACTGTCATAAAAATCCAGAGCATAACATATTTTTCAGTATGAGACTTCAATAAACAGAGACAGTTGTGATGTTTCTCATAGGCCTGCTAAAAAATTACAAATCAACAATTTATTTTAAAGCAGAAGTTATTAAAACAATATTTTCAAGGACTTGCAAATGAATTTAAACTCCCAGGATCCATTTTCACAAGCATCTTCCAAGATTCCAGTATCTAAGATCCAAGGAATTTGAGCAGTTAAACTCACAAGTATTTTTATTCCACCTCCTTAAAATTCCATCTACTTAAACAGTGTGTAGACATTAAAAGATATCTTGTAAATGAAAATCTCCCAGGCACAGGTCTTATCTGCACTCTTCCATACACCTAATAAGAATAATAAGAGCTTTGAGTTTGCCTAATGTGTTAGAAAAACTAGAACATCCAAAGGCTGAATCACAGAGTGCAATTTTGACTCATACCTTTCTGACCCAGCATATACATTAAAGTGGTACCTAAAACTGTTCTTTAAAAATAAATACATCCCTATCATCAAATTTTATACCTACCTCAGCAACTGCAGAGTAAGACTTGTATTTGATTCTGGCCAGAGCATTTGCTCTTTCAGAACCCTGCAAAGAAACAAGAGTCCTGTCAGAAAAAGTTTTCTTATTCTATTATGGCAGTACTGAAACGTAATATCATTATTGCTCAAGTGATTGTCTGATATATCTCACTACAGCTGTAACTCTAGAATTAGTTCTATATAATTAGAATGCTGTCAAACTGATACAGAAAAGAGTTCAAATGTCATTAAAAAAGCAGAGCATAGTTTTTGTTGCTTTTGTTGCCTGTTACAAAGACTAGGAGGAAAAAATCAAATTTGAAACTTCACACCTTAATCAAATACAAAGTTGAAATGAGAAGATATGTAGGAGATGTGACAATTTTGTAGCATAAAAAAATGAATATTGCGTTTAGTTGAAATTCCAGAAGGAAGCATTAAGGCATTTGGCCAAGAAAATACATCTCTTTTCCTTCCTTACCTGAGAGGGACCTTTTATTATGAGCATCTAAGAGCTATCATACCAGTAAATGCTCACAGCTGAACAGAAAACAATGTGATTTAGAATCAAAACCAAATAAGCAAACAAGAAAAACTAACCAGCCCCACTAGCTGTCCCTAGAACTTACTATGACACTATCAAGCCTTGACCTACACTGCTTAGCCTGTGATCTGAAGTCAAGAAATGAAAAATCTGTGCAAGGTAGCAAACTAGTTGAGTTTTCTTACCTCTGATTCTAGCAAAGTCTCTTCTTTCCTTTTATTTTCTGTCTCATCAGTTTCTTTAGCATTTAGGAATAATTTCTGGGGAAAAAAAGTATTTTCCTTTAAACATCTGTCATATACAAGACAGTTAAAACAAAAGAACTGTAAAAAACCAAAACATTTACACACAGGCCCATTTTCTTCATCGATCTTACACTGTGGCCTTTCTTTAATCCAAGAGTAAGTGTTACAGAGATATTTCATGAGGTCAGTCTAACACTGTCCATAAGCCACACTTTCAGAGATTACCCCTCAGCAATGGTTATGGTACCACAGAGGCAGCAGGACATCCAAGTCCTTTCCTCCATACCATATCTCTGCCTCAGGTTTTACACATTCCATGTCTTCAGTGTTACAGTTCCTTCTGCTTCAGCCTGAGATTTACAAGCTCAGAGGTAATCACACCAAGAAAGCCAGTTCTTACATGTTCACACAATCTGCTAAATTGCCACAGCATAATGGTTGTTATTACTCACCATCCTGTTCTGCTGCCATTCCTGATGCTCCAAGGTTATGTCTTTAAGAGTAACTACAAAGTCATCTTTTATCAAGCTCAGGGCCTTGTCTGGCTGGGATTTATCTGCTGAAATGACACACTTCATTTTCTGATAGTGCTCATGAATATTCATCAGTTCCTAAAATAAATTTTTTAAAAAGTGTCTTTTCAAGAAAAAAAAATTATTCCAGCAGTAAAGCAGTTTTAGTCTTCAATGTACAAAACCAGGGTTACACAAACCATTCCAAGGAGATCATTGAAACAGCAGGAGTGTTAGAAACAGATTCTGTTTAGACCAGTTCAGTTTTAGGCAGCCAAGCAATCCTGCCACCTAGCACTGATCCATCAGCCCACCAAACAAGCAAAACAAAAAAGAGCATCTTGCATTTCTTAAACAAAAAGGAAACTCAGGATCATTGCTCACAGAGGCTTCATTCTGATAGGTAGTCTATTTTCATCTCTTTGGAGGAAGCATTTTATTTCCCTCTTTTGAAGAAGCAGCTATTCTCACCCTGTCATTTCACAGATCACTGACTTTTGTACCACTGCAGTCAACCTTACTGATGATACACATTTGCTAGGAGTAACTGGAAAAACCTGCTAACAAAAGATCTATTACTGAGTCATAATGAGAGATATAAGAATCTATACCTATCTTGAATTGCCCCATTATTCATAAAATGTATTCTATATTAAACAAAACCAAATTTTGAAAGGAAAACAAAGGTTAGAGAAGGCTATAAACCTGCAGATAGGTAAATTCATATTACCACAAGTATCAATCCTCCAGCTGCAACCTGGAGACACATCAAAACAAACATGCTTTTCCCCATTTTCCATTTTTCTCTAAGTGACAATTAACCTTCCCTTTCTACATCTTACTGAGGCAAACTCACCAAACATTGGAGCATATTTCAGTATTTTAAAAGGTACCACAATTCTGCCAAACCAAATGTCGTGTTCCTGAGTGTTCAGTAAAATTACAGGCTATTACCCTAGTCTGCATTCCTTAAGAGACTTAAAAAGGACAAGACTGTGCTGATTAGAGAAGTTATAGCTCTTGGACAACAGAAGAAGAAAAACAAAGCAAACCCCAGTGATTAATTGTAGTTTAAGTTACTGTACCTCCAATACATCATTAGTGATGAGGCTGTTTACTCTGTTACTTGGGTCCTTAAACTCTTCTTTAAATTCATTTTCCTCAATCTTCTTCTTAGTTCTGTAGCTCAGCTAAAGCAAGAGACAATGTTTGTAAACTAAAAGCAAACTAAAAATGGAACCTCCTCTTGAGAATTCCTACTGCATATCCAACAATCAGGAGATGCTAAAGGCATAAAACCATCTCATCAACAAGAGCACACAGCTTTGCTGTCACAGTGCTCGGAGTCAGCACTTCCCACAAATTATTCCCCAGTCAAGAATTTAAACTCAGACTCATTTCCAAACTGATAAAACATCTCAGAGCTAATAACAACATTAAACACTGAAAAGATATTTTCAGGTGAGAAGCATTCAAACATCCTCTAAGCTTTACATCGCATACCTATGTAAAGTCACACATTTCAACACAGCCTCAAGGCTAAACTAACCACAAGTGCTGTTGAACTGTTAGCCGTTGAAAGATGAGGGTATTGTACTTAAAAATATAAAACACTAATGCCATAACTCACCGGCTTTGGCATTGCTGTGAAATGGAATGCTCTGGCAAGTCGCAGTGTCCTGAAGATATATGCTGCATCATAATGCTGGGAGTCTATCAGATCCTGCTGAAATTTCTGGATTTCAGGCCAGTCCTTGAGTGCGATTCTGATCTGCAACAGAACACTCACATACTGTTAAGCCACCCTGCGTATTTCAACAAATATAAATTAATCCAGCTGACTCCTGTGACCATGTTCTACTATAGACAATAATACACACAATGTTTAGGGTGTAGAATGTCACATGATCACAGAACTACAGAAAGGATCCTATAACTTTTGTTATTACTATCAACATTTTATGGAGATGAGCTTATTATACTGCTCTGTTAAATCTTCTCCCCACAGCCTTCTTTGACAGTGACATGGAATACAAGCCCTTTTTGACATTTGAAAATGTTAATTTTTCACATTCTGAAGTGTGTGAAAATTAGTCTGCACCAAGGAGGCTCCATCCACTGGTGATTAGGAAACTACCCTTGTTTCTTCCTTTCTCTTCTGTCACATCTACTCTGCCACCTCAGTTTCCCTCTACCCCAGTTAACTTCCTTGATAACTCATATACTCTCTTGCAGTTGCTCTATAGCAGTGGCTTTAAAATTGCCTAAATTCATCTCCATAAACAGTATTGATTTCTCTGAAGTTACAAGACATCATGGCATCACTGTAGACTACTCCAAATTCAGTTTGTTATTTAAAGAATTTGGACTCTACCATGTATATGCACACAAAATATATCACACAGTTCCCAAGTAAACAACTTCTCCTTACACTGAGTTTCCAACTCCTATCCTGAAAACAGCCAGGAGGCATGTCATTCAGGCATGCACCCTCTCAACCTATTTATGAATTCCATTTCTGGCTAACAGGAGCTAGAAATAATTCAGCCAGTCCTCATTCTGCTGGAATTATAAAGACTAACTGAGGCTATAATGTAGCTCACCCTATAGCTAATGAGCACATTCTCTGTCCCTACCTTTTCCAAAGGGACCATCTGGTTTTAAGTATTTTTATTTTAAGAACATGAGAGGAAATGCCCTAACCACTTATGATGACAAAGTAGAGAGCAGTAAACCATATATCTTAAGTCCAGTACCTGCTGAGAATAAAACCTCAAGAACAATTACCTTTTGTTTTGGCTGACAAAGCTGGGTGTTATACAGCCCATACAAAAGGTATAGAGCACCAACTCGGATCTGGAAGGCATATGGGGGCAAGAAGTACTGCTGGGCCACTTCTAAAGTCTTCTTTGTGAGCTTATTCCTCTCCAAGGCTCTTATTCTACCACTAAAGCCAAAACAAAACAAAAAAGCAGCATGTTAAAGCAAGCAAATATAAAACTACATGATTTAGAAAACCCATAATGAACAAACAAGCTTTAGGTATTTTAAAAACATAGAATCATCAAATGTTCTGAGTGGAGAGGGACCCACAAGGACCATCAAATCCACCTCCTGGCCCTGTACAGACAACCCCAACATCACAACGCAGGGATGTGGTCATAGGGCCCAAGTTCTGGGAAGCCTTCAAGGACAGCCAGACCTTAAGCTCTCACACATTAAATTCTCTGTATTAAATCAGGCGTAGGGCGAAAAATGCAATATGCTGCAGTCACACTTTCTAATCCTATGAAGACTCCCATCAAGCTCCCTGAGGAGTCAGCTCTCAAACCACAGAGTCAGCTCTCAAACCACACAGTCAGCCCTCAAACCACACACATTACCAATGCACGAAACCGACTGAACTAATAATTCTTTATCAATATCACACAGGCACCGATGGTTCCCCGACATTCCCCAGGCGGGCAAACCTGCCCTCCATGGTTAGGCCCGAGGGGGAGGCGGCGCACCCAGAGCGGCCTTAGCCGGGCTGGGGCTGTCAGCGGGGGCTGCGGGAGGGCACGGGGGATGCGGGGCGGGATGCGGGGCGGGATGCGGGGAGGGATGCGGGGCGGGATGCGGGGAGGGATGCGGGGCCCCCCTTCCCTCCGTGCCCGCCCCACTCACTAGAACACGGTGTGGAAGCGGCGCTCCCGCCACAGCTCGGCGAAGCGCTCGAAGCGGACGGTGTCTGCCTGCTGGAAGGCGCCGAGCAGCTCCTCGCAGTCCGCCTGCAGCCCCGGCACGGCGCTCATCCCAAGGCCCTTATCCCAAGGCCTTATCCCAGGGCTTTATCCCCGTGCCTTCCTCACAGGGCCCCCACCCCACTCCTCCTCCCGCCGCCCCGGCTCCTCCCGCGCATGCGCAGCCCCCGCGCCGGGCGGAGCCGCCGGGAGGGGGGAGGGAGATGGAGCCGGCCCGGCCTCCCGTCCGTGCTGTGCCTTCTGTCCCTCCCGTCCCTGCTGTGCCTTCTGTCCCCTCCTGTCCCTCCCGTCCGTGCTGTGCCTTCTGTCCCTCCCGTCCCTGCTGTGCCTTCTGTCCCCTCCTGACCCTCCCGTCC
>JAWWEE010000158.1:57638293-57675916 GCA_035221455.1 Xenops minutus
TCCGTCCCCTCCCCTCCCGGCCCTCCCCGCCCGCCTGTCCGCTCCCCTCCCTCCCGTCCCGTCTGTCCCCTCCCGTCCCTCCCGTTCCGTCCCGTCCCCTCATGTCCCCTTGTGTCCCCTCTGTCCCCTTCTGTCCTCTCCTGTCCCCCCGGTCCCCCGTGCCCCTTGTGTGCCGAGCCGCTCTGGGTGTTCTCGGTGCTGTCGGTGCTGTCCCCCCGGTCCCCACCCCGTCCCGCAGCACAGAGCCCCTCGAGCAGCGCATCCCTGCCCGCCCCGGCCCCTTCAGGCCACGGAGGGTCCCTCCCGCCCCACGGCCCCGGGGATGCTCCCGGCGCTCGGGGCACCCATCCCTCCATCCCTCCCTCCCTGCCAAGGAGCATCCCGGGGCTCGGGAGCAGCGGGAAGGGCGCTCGGGGCTGTGGGGACGTGCCGAGCCCCACGCTGCGGCCGGCCGTGCCCGCCGAGGGCCATTGCCGGTCCCCGCAGTGTCCCCCGCCCCGGGATGGCCGGGGTGAGGGTGGCCGGGATGCCCGGGGAGGGGGATGCTCGGAGAGGGAGGATGCCCGGGATGTTCAGGGAGGGAGGATGCTCGGAGAGGGAGGATGCTTGGAGAGGGGGATGCTCGGGGAGGGAGGATGTTTGGAGAGGGAGGATACCGGGGATACTCGGGATGAGGACGCCCGGGATGCTCGGAGAGGGAGGATGCTCGGAAAAGGAGGATGCTCGGCGAGAGGGGATGCTTGGAGAGGGAGGATGCTCGGAGAGGGAGGATGCCCGGGATGCTCGGAGAGGGGGATGCTCGGGGAGGGAGGATGCTCGGGATGCTCAGGGAGGGAGGATGCTCGGGATGCTCAGGGAGGGAGGATGCTTGGAGAGGGGGATGCTTGGAGAGGGAGGATGCTTGGAGTGAGGATGCCGGGGATACTCGGGGTGAGGACGCCCGGGATGCTCGGTGAGAAGGGATGCTCGGCGAGAGGGGATGCTCGGCGGCCGCCCCCTCCCAAAACCCCTCCGGGTAGCGGGGACCCGACGGCTGCGGGGCAGCCCCGGCCCCGCCTGGGCGAGCGGGCAGGGCCGATCCTGCGGGAGCCCCCCCGCCCCGAGCGGAGGGATGCCCTGCCGTGCCCTGCCCTGCCGTGCCCTGCCCTGCCCTGCCGAGCCGAGCCGAGCCGGGCGCTCCCCGCATGCACAGCCACACGTAGGCGGGCGGGGAGGGGGCCGCGGCTGCCGAGCCGCACGTAGGGTGGGTGGGAGCGGCCTCGCCGGCGGGGGAGCGGAGCGGACACCGAGCAGGGAGCGCCGGCGGCGGAGAGCCCGTGAGTGCGGACCGGGGGGCAGCGCGGGAGCCGGGCTTGGGGGTCCCGATGGGGGCTCTGGTTTCGAGGCGGTCAGGGATGGGCTGCGGGGATGGGCAGCGGCACCTGCGGCGGGAGCGGCACCGGGCTTGGCAGGAAAGCGGGTCTCAGGCTTGAAAGAAGAGCAGGTCCCCAGGCTTGGCAGGAAAGTGGTCCTCAGGCTTGGAAGAAAGTGGGTCCCCGGGCTTGGAAGGAAAGTGGGTCCCCGGGCTTGGAAGGAGAGCAGGTCCCAGGCTTGGAAGGAAAGTGGTCCCCAGGCTTGGAAGGAGAGCAGGTCCCAGGCTTGGAAGGAGAGCAGGTCCCAGGCTTGGAAGGAAAGTGGTCCCCAGGCTTGGAAGGAGAGCAGGTCCCGGGCTTGGCAGGAAAGTGGGTCCCCGGGCTTGGAAGGAAAGCAGGTCTCAGGCTTGGAAGGAGAGCAGGTCCCAGGCTTGGAAGGAGAGCAGGTCCCAGGCTTGGAAGGAAAGTGGTCCCCCGGGCTTGGAAGGAAAGCAGGTCTCAGGCTTGGATGGAAAGTGGGTCCCCGGGCTTGGAAGGAGAGCAGGTCCCAGGCTTGGAAGAAGAGCAGGTCCCAGGCTTGGAAGGAGAGCAGGTCCCCAGGCTTGGCAGGAAAGTGGTCCCCAGGCTTTGGCAGGAGAGCACTCAAGGAGGGATGTGGTCTCGAATGGTGGGAGATCTCTCCTGCGCAGGGACAGCCTTAATGAGTGAGAAAACGGCGCGTAGAGAAAGTCTGGGACACACACGGGATGGAGCGTTGAGCATGTGGTGTCTTTTGGGGTATTTTAAAACCTGCAGGAGTCTTGCCCAAGCGACCACGTTAAAAAATCGTGCTTGGCTTTCTCAAGTAATCGTGCGCAGCAAAAGGACTGTTAAATTCTGCTGTCTGTGGTTTCTGCAGTTCATTATTAGCATTAATTCATTAGCCCAAAGCTCACTCCTTACAGTGAGGCACGTCAAGCTGTCAGCTCCTATAGTGGCAGGAGCTTCCACAGTGCTCCAGGCATGCAAGCATCTTTTCATATTTATTGTATTTCCCAAAAGGTTGCTGGAATCCAACCTTTAGCAGCCTTTATTAGGAGATGAATGGCCATTGGCTGAACAGCTGTTGTCTGTGAGAACCCCTGGTTGTCAATGTCATTGATTATAGGAACAGAAGCATTCAGAGAGCTGTTGCATATGAACTGGACAGGTTTTAGCAGCTGCAGGAGGAGAGCTGCACCTGCTGTGGTTTGGGTTGCATTTTTTCTCTTTTTCTGAAAAGACATTTTCACCTTATCATTTGGATTCATGTTTAGAGATGTAGGGCAGTGACGTCATTCATCCAGTACGTGACCCTGACTTCAACAGATTGTACTGATTTTAAAACAGAATGCCAACACTGTTGGGAAAACAGATATAATGTGCTCCCCCCTCAGTGGATTTAAGGATTCAAAGCACAAGTAAGTTAAAATTGACACATCATGAAGTGAATTCATCATTACAGCTGAAGCCAAGCCCTATTTAGTTACAGGAGTTATCCCTTGATTTGGTGGGAGTGGAGGAGCTTGGCTCTGGAAGCGATGCTGAATTTGTAAAGCTTGAATGTGTTTTCTGATTTTTGTATTTTTTTATAATGGATATTTTGATATTTGCAGTGAGTGGGGTGATTTCTCAGGGGATGCTGTTTCAAGAAGCATTGTATGGAATTTTACTTTTTTTTTCCTAAGGCAGATGGGGCTGCATGTTGTGGCACTTCAGGTTTTTTTGTGTCAGATGATGCAAGATGTAGTGAGAATGAGACTGTTGTGCCTATGCTAACATGTGCTAAGTCTTGAAGAAAGTTTGGGTACAGCATAAAGAATGAAAATGCAGAGGAATAAAACCAAGTAACAGGGTCTCTTTGTATAATGCCCTTTGTATATAAAATTAAATACAGTAGTATCAATTTTTAGACTAATTAATACTCTAGTTTTCTTCATAAACTGCATGTTTTCAGTGCTTTTTCATTTCTTCATTAGTACATTTTAATTCTTAATTGATGCCTTCTAAACTAAAGAAAAAAGTTTAAAAAAATTAGGTGATGTAAGGAAGAGTGTGCTGGTTATCGTTTCTTCTTCATACCCTTTTTTAACTCCTAAACAAAAGGAGAAAATCCTGTTTGCCCTATTAATTCCTAGCTTATAAGTTGCAAGTTATAAACCGTTTATTCTGCATAGATATAAATAATGGGGTTTTCCAGGTGCCCATGGCACAAGTCCTTTATTTTTAATACCTTATATGATTGTATTAGAACACATTTTTGAATTGAAAACATGAAAATAAATAACGTTTTAATCAATTTTCATGAAAGTAAGTCATGGATATATTTTATTAAATAGCATATTCCAACGTCTGTATGTACAAACCTATCACTAATAACAGGATCATACTTTGCTCTGACAGCACTCACACAAGCTTTCTGCTTTCAGGCTTCCCAACCAGGTAAAAATGTTGCAAAAGCTTTTTAATTTGTGCAGTAGGAAGTGGTATTGATTTAACAGGACAGCAGGAGTCACAAGTCCTTGTCAAGTTATTCGCATTGTACTGACAGCAGCTGAAATCACCTGGAGACACGATCACAGATTCAAATGACTATTTTGTTACTAAGGGTGTTCTTGATGTGATTACTTAAAGAGGTTTCATAAAACATTCTCTGTCGCTTTGTTGCTCTCTCTCTCTTTGGCTTTCCACAGGAAAACCTACACCATCCCTGTGTCCAACTTGTTAAATTGTATGGTTGACCTCTTTTGTTCATGTACATGGTCTGCTTAGTGGGATAGTGGGATAAGACAGGTGGGATAATCAACTGTCTGGGGTGAACAGGATTCAGCTCATATAAGAATATTTTATGTTTATATAATATTTAATATAAAATATATGAATGCTTTTGGGAAAGTCACCACAAGTCTGCTTGGTGCCCAAGTTTCTGAGAGCAGGCAGTAAGATCTCAAACGTGCAAGGAGTCTCAGTTACTCTGCACAGTGGTTATTTAGTTCACTTTAAAGTGGGCTGCCACCTCCACCTACTACTACAAGGAAAAGGGATGAACAGAAAGATCAGAGATGTCATAAATTAGAAACAAACCCTCTCTTTTATTGAATTTT
This sequence comes from Xenops minutus, assembly GCA_035221455.1. Taxonomy (NCBI): domain Eukaryota; kingdom Metazoa; phylum Chordata; class Aves; order Passeriformes; family Furnariidae; genus Xenops; species Xenops minutus. The sequence continues at coordinate 57,642,768 of JAWWEE010000158.1, forward strand.
ATACTGTTACACAATCAAAAAGAAATACAGTCACAAGTACGTCAAAATGTTTCAAGAGAAATATCAATTGCAATACGTTGTACTTGGTTCCAAAAAAAGAATTCCATTAAAATATACCACTTCTTCATGAGAGAATACTGCTATTATTCACAAAATCTACTGTACTGTATAAATCCAGTAGCAAACTCTTCAACTTTTTGGTAACTTGCTCAAGGTAAACAGGGAAGCAGAAGGAAAATGACAACTCATTTCTAGAATTTGGATTAAAAAAAATCACTATTCCTCCAGAATGGAGCTTTCCAGGGAGTCAAGTGCCCACTGGCTAATGGTATTTTTAATGAAAGCTGAATACCCAACTCATGTGAATTCCTATGAAAATGGCCTTCCTACAAAGTACTCCTGGCCTGTGAAGTGTTTATTTTCATGCTGGACAATTACAGTTTGAATAATGTGCTTAAGTGCAGTGACATTTGAGTGAGATGTGTGCTCTGCTGAGGAGCAGCTCATCAGTGGGAGTGGGAACAGATGGCTGACCTGGGGCAGGTCCAGCCTGGCTGGCAGTGGCAGGATGCTCCCAGCTCCCACTGCACTGTTCAGCAAAGGGTCACTCAGCACTGTAACAGGGGAGAACACCTGCCAACAGATACTGGTGAAAACAGCCTACAGCTCTGCTTTTATCTACAATCATTTAGCTGTTTAAACAGCTCTTTAAATAATGAAAAATTACTATTAAATATGCAATAGTTTAGCCTGTAATCATCAGACTTTTCTGACCCTATAGTTACATTTCATTGGAAGCAGAGTTGATCATTTCATCAAAGCTACACTTTGAAGTCCTTAAATTGTCACCAGTGTTTTGTGTAAATTGCTCTTTTTGGCCCTAATCTGTGATTCTTTAATTCAGTAATTACATCGTGAGAGTTTAATGTGTGTACGTAGACATTCAAGGAAGGAAACTTAACAGTAGTTTCCATTTCACCCAGAGGCTTTCAAAGATCACCAAGATCCAAGCCAGTCTCGTTAGGTGAGAGGAAGGTATGTTAGAAAAGTGTACTTTTGCCTCCAGGCTACCTAAATTTACTCAGTATATTACACGCAAGATAAGTTACTAGACAGCAAATTTAAGTGACTTCTGGGGAGCTACAGTTGCTATTGCAACTACTTTCATGTAAAGGAATGAATGATGTCAGCATAAATACTAGTTTAAAAATTTATTTACCTTTTAACAAAATCATCACTGCTGATGATTAAAACATCAACTAGAATCCATATGTAAAAATAGTACATGTGCTGTGCACTGAAGAAAGCCTGGCTGGACCACTGCTGTAGTCAGGAAAACCTGGAAGCTGACTTTGTTATTGTCCTCAATTTATCATTTCCACATAATCTAGCATGTTCTATATACAGGAGGAAACTATGTATTTACCCAGAGTTTCTTATCTACTAATGGCAAAGAATACATCATAGAATCACAGAATGGTTTGGGTGGGAAGGGACCTTAAAATCCACCTAGTTCCAACCCCCTGCCTTGGGCAGGGACACCTTCCACTAAACCACCCTCAGAGTCATGAATTTCCTCTGAATTTATAATGCAGTGCCTCAACATTTAACAAAAGGCAACAAGTCAGCAAAGAAAGTATTCAAGAATCAGTAAGAAAGCAATTTATTCTAGAAGCTTGTCCTCCAAAGTAGGTTTAGAATCCGACTGTGTATTCCCCAAGTCTTAAGGGCAAAAAAAAGGTAGTAAAATGGAAACAAAAAAAGCAATTGAAAGGTGACTTGCAATTGCAAACTGACACGTGGACTTAGCAAAGCTCTTACGAGGCCAGAGCAATTACTATTACTTTTCCATGCCTTCTTCACCGTCTTTAGGAGGTTTGGTAGGATTTTGTTAGGTTGGGATTTTCCCTAGAGCAAACCAAAACAGCTACTGCAGCTCATTACAGTAAACAAAATACGATGCCTTGTTATTATGGTAAAAAATGTGAGAGTTGGGAAGATTTTTAGATGAAAGGGAAGACTCTTAGATGAAGTATGGCTCTGTTAAATCGACAGCTACTGTCATTAAGATCAGAGATGATCAAGGCCAGGTTAGATCTTGGTCTAGAGGAAGGTGTCCCTGTCCATGACAGGAGTGCTGGAATGAGATTATCTTTAAGGTCCCTTCCAATCCAAACCATTCTGTGATTCCAGCAGCCTCACAACCACAAATCATGTAGGTCACTTCAGTTTTCCTTCTCTTTTTTATTATAGATTTCTCTATGAAAACCTTGTGCCCACTTAAAGTACACTGAAGAGGAACTGACAGATCCAAACAGGTCAGGCTCCTCCAAAATACAGTCAAGCAGGGTAGTGTGACATTTCTCTCGGGAGATGCAAAGGGATAACTCACCCAGCCAGCTCAGAGCTTGCAGGGGCAGTACAAAAAGCAGAACGCAGCTGCACCTTTCACCTGCCTGCACGACTCTCCCCTCTATCTCCCCAAAGCAGCACGTTAATCCATACAGAGCTAAGCATGAGGAACACCCAACAGCAGGGACTTTACCCGACTTCACTGTTTAAACCTTTCAACTGCTGACAGAGAAAGAAATGCCATGGAAAGAATGCCAGCCCAGAGACCTCACACAGCAGGCAGGCAGGAGCTCTGCTGCTTTTAGCCAGAGAAATTTTTAAGCTTTATAGGCTGCATTAAAAATCTTTACTGTTCAGTGGTGGGTGTATATAGTGAAAATATTCTCTGCATGAAGCTTCAACTCCAGCTGAGTGTCCCTACACATTTTCCCCTCTCTGTGCAACTTCTACTCAAAACTTCAACAAGTGTGTAACTACCTGCTGCTGCCAATACCTTGTATTTTTTTTGCTGGTAGCTAATAGTGTCCTTTTGGTTTAATATAGTTGTGGCAGTTTGGAAAGTGCATCCTTCAGTGAAACAGTCATTTTAGAGAACAAGTTAAGCTTATGTACTATTATATTGATTTCAAAGCACTGCAATGAAACCAAAGTTTACAATGTGAAACCAAAATAATTCCTGTGACACTCCACAGTTGATTACTTACAGTGAGATAAGTTTTTTTTTAAATAGTTTGGAGAATGCACAGAATGTCTTGACCATATTTACACAACACAGGGTTCTACCAGTAACACTGTGTTTTATGACAGCAAAATAAGAAAAGTCACTGAGTCAACAGCACAAGAATGTAGGACAAGTTTTATCAAGTACCAGCTTAATTTTTTAATCATGGAGTCTTGTGATAAAAATCCATCTTAGATCAACCACTCTTGTGAATTTTTAACTTTTCCTGCTTTCCTGTGTTACCTTGATAAAGCTTCCAGAGACAAGCCTTTAAGCCGTTCATAAAGATGAATCTTTCTGCTCTAAAGTAACACAAATATGCTGCCTCCTGGCTTTCTAGTTTGCTCACTGGTGTGCTAACAGACTGAGAAGTGTAACGTCTTTGGCGACTGGTAGTACAACACTGTCTAGGAGACCTCAGCACTGAATAGGCTCAAATAATTAACGCAGAGATGTTACAATCAAAATAAGGAAGCAGTGATTTCCAATCAACACTAAGTTAAAAAGGGAACACGGATGAACAATAACCACTAACAAAAATATAAATTATCTCATTTCTCTCAGATAACACACTCCCCAAGGGGGCCTGGTCCACATATAGTTTATTGATGTAAGAAAACAATACAGTTAGTGTTAGATCCAACCACAAAGAGCAAAAGAATGAGTGAATGAAGGTTTTGTACAGTACATATAGGAAAATAAGATGTTTGTGACAACTATATATTTCTAAATAAAAAGGCTTCTAAATATATTCAAGTTATTGAAATCTACATGAAAACATACGGATGTTAATAGCAACAAGGTGCATAAAACCAAAACATCAAAATATTGAGCAACTCAATGTTGTACTAGATAAAAGTTTGCTAACAATGCAAGATGTTTTACAATCTGCTTGAAATATCACCTATACCACAGAGGGTAAGCTGAACATTTAGATTTAAGATCATACACAATATTAGCATTAACTTCAACAACTACAGGCAGGGATTTTTTTTTTAAGCTGGCAAAGTGACTACTTTAAGAACATCAAACCTTCTCTAAATTGAGAACGTATCCAAATAAAATGCTGCTAGCCCTTTCCAGATAAAGCCTTTCCTTTGACTAACCACACTCATTGAAGTCAAAAGCATAAGACAGCATTTAAGAACAATTTATATTACAACGTGACTAAAATAATGACATAATCCAGGTTTAAACATGTTTTCATAGGCAAACAAAAGATTCTTCTTAAAAACTAGTTTTTATAAATGCAGAATATATTGCATGAGGAACTGCTGGTATTTTTTAAGAAAATATATTGTGCGATTGTGGCTACAATGCACCGCTGCAAAGCATTGTTGTTTCTTATAAAAACTATTAAAATAAAAAAACTTGAACATAAAGAGTAAGAGAGCACAAGTCTTCCAACTACCTATGAAAAGCAGGATGGAAGTATTGCCAGTTCTTCCTGTGTTGACATTTTACTAATGATAAGTTTTGGTGACCAACTCCCCAGCCAAAAAATAAATACTTTTTTTTTTTAAATTAGGTGCATATTTCAAAGCTGCTATTGCAAGTGTGTTTTAAATGTAATGGACTTAAAAGTGTATGTACCAAAGAATTATAAAAATGCACTATAGTTTGAGTTATTGTTACATAAAGAACATATTAAAAAGACTGTCAAAATAAGTAGAAAGGGGATCAAAACTGAACTAACTGAATTAGTGCAGTACTGTAGCCAGGCTTCTAAAATCAGATATAGAAAATATAAATAGACTGCTTTAGGTGATGATTCACCAGTGTCCAAAAAAGGAACAAGTTTTGTGAAAGCTCAGTTAACTTGATCCAGAGCTCTGAGCAGTTCTTCACCCTGTAGCAGGTTTCTGTTGCCTTGTATGGGAGCGTTTACTTCGCAGTCATAACTCGTGAGTTGGGGGAGTCCACTCTCATCCATCGACTGCCCTAGAAGTTTACTTGCTATGTCTAAAGAGGGAGGGGAAGGAGAAAAACGCACTTTATTCACCATGCTTAACCTCTCCTCCAGAGCCGTTCATAAGGAGCTAAGTTTGGATAGTTTTGGCCACTCAGTTCTCTTTCACACAGTCCCCTCCACCCCCTCTGCCTGTTAAAGGAAGATACCAACCAGTTGATAGTAGAATGATTGTCTTTTGCTCCACTCCATTATGACCATTTGTTTTGCATCCCTTCACACGTTTCCAAGCAAGTGATGCATTTCCTCCACGGTCACCTGTCTGCTGGAATAAAGACCCCTAGAAAGAAAGAAAATGAATCTTCTTTATTGAATACTGTATCTTTCTATCCCTCCACATCCCTCTTCCAAATTAACAGTTTACATCACTAGTTACTAATGTAGGCATTGTTGCAATTTAAAGTGGCCTTTGTTCAGAACTTGGGGAGAAACACATTTACAAGTACACTAACCTTGAAAGTTACTTAAAAGAAAAATGAATCAGACTTCAAGACCTTACTTCCCTTACAGAAAACAATTACTAAATCCTGGTTATCATCAGTTACCACGCTCAAGATTAGCGTGTACATGTACACATACACACCCATTTAATTAGCACTGCTGTGGTGTGAGTAAGCATCAGGTTTTCACTGGAGTCTCTCATGGTTTTCTGCACTGGAATTAACAGTGTATAGACAAGAGATTCAGGAACCTCAGTAGGTCGATTCTATCTAAATTTAAGATGTATTCTGCTTGCAGTCCAGTTGTTGCCTTGTGGGGAATGCAGTCCTAAGCCAGTCTAGTGCAGATATGGCTCCTTAGCATATTGTTTTGACAGCAGCACAGAAGATATGGGGATTAGGAAGGTGTAAGGGCTCCATGTAATTAGGATAAGGAAAAAGAAGCTGCCACTGAAACAGGTGGAAGGAAAAAATACTGTCTTAGTATTAACTTTCCTGGCAGAAATACTTGAATCTGCAAAGTTTGGTCTTGTTGGTAATACTGACTTTGCAAAAAGAGGAAAAGGTATTCCAGAACCCTGCCATTATAGTCAACACTTAAAATAGTAAAGAGCATATGTTTTCAGATTACAAAACACCCATGCAAGTCAAAAGGACAGATGTGTAAGAGAAGTTACAGTTTACTCAGAAGCTGCAGTTCACACTGAGGTCAGTCACCTACACTGTTGTTGGTTCACTTTTTTTATTGCAATGCAATCCAGCCCTTCATATTAAGAAAGGTATGGCTCATAACTGTTCCAGTGTCTTATGATGACACATCTTGCCCTTGTCTCATTCTCCTGTTTCCTAGGAAGCTAAAGTAGTATTTCACTTTGTTCTTCACTTATTTCCACTCTTTGCAAAATCCATTCCACTTTCCTAAAGCTAAGAAGCTGTGCCCAGTGTTTGTACAATCCCAGAATAGCATGTGTTCTAAGCCCGGGTTTAACATCATTTTTCTTCTGCCTGTGTCAAAGGCCTGTGTATCCTCTCAGAAATCCACTGTGGAGAAAGAAGCCAAACAACCAAAGCACTTGCTTAAAATAACATCAATAAGACCCAGCTTCATGGAAATTCAGCTTCTGACTCTGAGAAACCATCAAAATATTTACAACGCTTTTGTCAGATACAGAGAAAAGAAAAAGGCTTAGCAAAGGATGAAGTCTGAACCTACAAGCATTAAACTGGCACTAAGCACAGAAGTCTGAAAACTCTGACAGCAGTTAATACTGATCTGCTTGTGTTCTGAGTATTTAGTGATATCCCAAGCTATTTCGAATATTTTGTCAGCAACACTGTAACAGCTGTAGCACCATCAAATGAGAAAAGGGTAATGGAAGGCAATAAAATTTCTTGCAGAGCTATGAATTTCAACAGGGCTTCTGGAAGCAACAGAACATGCATGAAAGTGCAAAGCCTTTTGCAAATGAAAGCAATGGCATAAGTATGATTTTATTTTTTTTTTAAATAGTGTTTGCCTCAGAAAAAACTGGACACAAAGTCTTTCACAGCTCTTTCAGAAGACAGCAATGATAGAGACAACATACAGCAATTCATCTCATGCCCAAACCAGAACTCGGGAATAATGCATAGTTCAGAGGAAAAATAATCCTGCACTGTAAGACATGATGGGTGACTCCAACTAGGAGATGGACCACTAGAGAAACAGAGACTCTCAAAGGCTACATTGCAGTAGAGGAACTAAGACTTAACTGTGCAAAACTTAAAAAGTGGAAATTTGCAATGAAGGAAAGAAGAGAGAGATCAGTGTGCAATGGCCAAGCTCAAGGTTTCAAAATACTAAGAATCGACAGTGAGAAACAAAGATTATGGAGACAAAAATACCCTTGCAGAAAATAACAAGTTGGACAACCCCCAATTAAGTGACATAAATCTAAGAATATTTAAAAAGTTTCTTTTGAATAGTTAGGGCAGATGATGATGGCCTATTCCAAATCACACACACTAATACCAGATAGAATGTGCATGAAAGAGTGGTAGTAAAAGACATTTGCTAAGTTGTTATAGAATTCTATTCCCTCCTGGTTCAGATGGTCTTGTTATCAGATTAAGTAAACGTGTCTCAGACTCAGTGGAAAAATGAAAACATAGGAAGAAACATACAACACTATCTCTGGTACTGACAAATATGAAAACTGAGTTTCAATCCAAAAGTGAAATAAATACAGCAGTTACACATTTAAATGTGATATCTTACACACATATTTGTGCATATTCTATTGAAGAACATGTATGTTCACAGAAGAGTATCTTCTGCCTAATCAAGAAATGTGCTTGGGTGTAGAGGGCACTTTTGAAGCAGCTGACAGTGAAAGAGAACTAAAATTGAGTATCTGCATAGATATATAAATATAAATTTCACTATCAAACAATTATCTCTGATCCCAAGATTCCACTGCTCAACTCAGGAGTTTGCACTGATGCCTCATTTCAGAAATTGCAAGGTTAAAAGTGAATATTTTAAAATGGTAAAACAAAACTCACAATTCCAACTGCCTGAAAAAGTGAACCATCATGTTCCATTTTTCGTTTTCTCTGAGCATTATGCAAAGCTAGCATCTTTGGATTTAGTTCTTCATCCAGTGCAGTAGATCTAAGAAAAATTGATTCAGGCTGTTAAGACGTTTCTACTTTCCTCAAGCCATTCTTCTTCCGTGGACACTTATATATACACAACATGACAGAATGAAATTTATGAACTCTACTACTTTTTGTTCATTAATTGATTCATTTCAACAATCATTGTCTATAAGCATAGCAAATGTTAGCTTTTAATTTTGCTGTGAAGCTCAGAATGAGTTTGAACAAAAATTTTTAAATCAGGGAAAAAAGCATAAAAGTTCAGCAATTTACTTTCAAAAAAAAAGAAGGGAGGGAAGGGTGAGGGAAAGTCTACTCTGAATATTTCTATGTACAGATAAATCTTTTTTTTGTGCCATAAATCTGATGTTCAATTTTATGTAGTTTTCTGTTGTGGTAAATATCTACTACATACACCACAGTCCATCATCATAAAATACAGTTCATTTTAAAAGCAGTAAATGTAGCACAGACTGTAGTCGCCTCTTACTTCTAACAAAATGGACAAGGAAAGCAGCAGAAATATTGTGTGGGTGTAACTATCTGTAAATTGACTACTGGCTTCTTTTACAAAGGCTGCTTGTCAGGTACAAGGCAGAACAACATTTGAAGACAGTCTGCATACAGTAGCTGCCTATTACATCAGGTGCTTATGTAAAAGCTACCATGAAATTAACTTTAGAGAAGTTTACTATTAAAAAAACCCCAACTTGTTTGAAGCATCCAAATTTAAACATATCAATTCCTACTTTGAAGTAGAATGCTGAAGACAACATACAACACATGGCCGAATTTGTAAGTGTGCTGTATCTAATTCCTTGGACTGATAGTGAGGCTTTTAAAATACCTTTTGTTCAGAGTGACTGTTAGCAAGCTGGGCACTCCTGGAGAAGGTTTTTCCGTCTGATCCACTGTTCCTTTTCCTGCTCTGATTGGAGAGGCAGTTCGACTCCTGTTCCCACTGTAAGGCGACTCTGGGGCACTACTCGTTTCACTGCCCACGTGCACAGGGGACGAAGGAACGATTATTGTCTTCACATCATCCGCACGTTCCGCCGCCGGTTTTATTTCCTCAGCAGGACTTGAGGGTGTCTGAGTCTGCTGAAATATGGTAATGGTGGCTGCACTCTGAGAGCTGGAAGAGCTGCTTTCCAGCGGAGAGAGCTGATCAAAGGATCGCAGCTGGAAGTCATCATCCATCGGGATGTAAGGAGCCAACATCTCCAAATCTAAATCGGTTTCCTGGAAAGGATGAGAAGTAAAATTTATAAATATGGAAGAAATCCCAGCTATTACTTCACAGCTTCATTAAGGCTCTTTCTTTTTATCAAATCCTTAAGTATTTTTTGCACTTTAATAAAAATACTACATTAAGCATGAAGGAGGTTCCTGAAGACATTCTAAGGAGAAAGAGAAGCACATTCAGAATAAGTATTGTGATGATAAAGAATTTGAAGTTACTGTACATTACCTGAGTAGAGAACGGATTTTTTGCTTCTGTATCTATGGCAAAGAGTTTCTCCACTAGTTCCAGTTTGAATTCATTCGCCATATCATTATCCACATCAAAGCAGTAGTCATTGGGACTACTGGGCTGTGAAAACATTTTGAGCACAGTTTTAGGTTTCTCTCATTGCACCATTCTGCATTGTTATCTACAGATCCTCTGAAAAACATTCTAATTTAATTCCAAACTTAGCTGCACAAATTAAAATGGGAAAGGAAAAGACTCACACTTCTCTGTATATATTCAGATTTACCCCACTTGGGAAGCACGTGCCCAGCTGCAACCTGGAAGTAGCCCCTACAATAATTTATTACAACTACTTAGCTGTTTAGGGAAGTTGTGTTTGAACCATTCTTTTCTAAAGAGACCAATCTCATCTCTCCTTATTTCTATCAGATGGTATTGCAAGTGTTTGCAAGACTCACTTTAATGAAAAGATATGAAAATTTATCTGTTTCCTCAGATTATGACTAGAGCTTAAGTCACAAGGTAGAAATAATTTCCAATTCCTGTCCTGGCTGCATCCTTAACCAGATTTGCCCCACAAGCCGCAACAGCACATACAGTTTAATGACAGCATATCCAAATTACGAAACTAACCTCAGGTGAACTCTGGCTGGTACTTGCATCAGAAGGGCTGGTTGGTTGCTCTTGCACCTGAGGCATGGTAAAAGAAAGTTCGAGTGGCTCTGTGTTTGGCTCCAACTTTAATACAACTTCTCTATTGAGTGCAGGATCAGCATTGCTACGGAGTGGCTTTGTAGTTTCAGAGGCAGGTAGTGGGGACATTGCCATATTTATATTCTGCAATTTCTCACTGGATGAGGGGAGCATTACATCGTTATACAAAGGAACTTCATCACATTGTTGTTCATCAGACTCTATAAAAATTAAAAGAAACCATCAACCTAAGTAACAGTACTCTGTGTGTCTATGGACCTCATTAAATTTTAACAGCAGCTGAAGTACCACTGGGCAAGTGGTACTGGGAGGTTATTTTTTGAAATCTACTGTAAAATACTAACTTTGCTAATTAGCATGCTCTCCAATTTAAACACACACCCACCATTACTGCTGAAATCTAGAGAGATAATTGTGTCTCCAGCAGCTGGGGCCAGCACAGTTAAAGCATCTGGTTCCTGTTTAAGTTTTTCAAATAGGCTGTTGGTATCATCCAGGTCATCTTTACTGAATATTTTGGTCATTTTCATATCAGGAGACTCCACTGGTTTCAGCATACACTCAGTTTGTCCAAGGGAAAAAATTAAGTCCTTCTGAACAATTCCACTGTCAGACAGAGAGGAAGATGACTGTTAAAGAACAGCTAAAAGAAATAAATTTTGCCTTGGCAGTTTTGTAAGTTGAAACCCACTTCCCTCCCCAAAACAAGAAACAAACAAAAAACCCCACCACACAAGCAAAAATAAGCATCTTTTCTGAAAGCATTAAGGAAGAGGGGGGGGAAAAGTTTAGGTATTTCCTAAACTACTTTTCTTTATTTTAAATGAATGTACACTGCCTCAATAGACTGATACTGGTACATTCACTAAAGTTTTGAAAAACTAATTTAGGACTATTATATAGCTGCAGTAAAACAGTCAACAAGGCTGCTTTGAGTTGAAGCTTTCAATTAAAAAGGAAGAAAAAGAAAAATGGGATTAAGAAAGGCACCATTACTGCTGCTCTGACTCCATGACTAAAAGTTGTTAGTGGAATTAAGTGCTCAGACAAAGACTGGAAAGTTTTTTGAGCACAGAAATGCTCAAATGCTTACAGTGACACAGTATAGAAGAGGCTGGTCCTACACTCATCACTACATCCAAAATGTGTTTTGGTTCCAAGTATGATCTCTAATCCTAGGACTGGCAGTATTCTAAGCAAAAATTCATTTCATGTGTAGGGAACAATAATATTGTAACATATTTGACAGGGGATGGCATTCTCAGGGAGTTGAAAAAAAAACGTAATGCCATCAGAACCTGACTTTGTCTTCAATATGAAGGCAAAGAACATCCAAGTCCACTCAACTTACCTCAACACATAGTTTACACACACTATGCACTGTGGCTGAGAATTCTTAGTGTTGTATATAACAGTTGCTTGAGTTTCAACCCAGACGTAGCCACCTTGTTTTGCCAGCATTCTGTACTGTCCTGTTGTCACCTGCCCTTTTGTGAACACTGAAAACAGAAAGGACACCAACTTTAATGACAGGCAGAAAAACCACAAAATCATTTAAGGTAAATATTCATTGCAGATTCATATATGCACTTATAAAAAAAAAGGCCCTTGCTCTTCTGCTGCTTTCCCCCGGTGCTGTCCCTCATCCTCTGTAGTTGGAGGGCTTTAAATTCACTTTTCACTTACTGTCATGGTGTGTTTTGGTCAGATGATCAGAATCCAGTGCATGATAGTACTCATAGATTGAGCGACCCAGGAGCTCCTCTGGCTCATAACCCATCAACTCTGTAATTCTTTAAAACAAGGGGAAAAATTACTCTGTAGAAGCAGACTTGGACTAGCACAATTACTACAGCATTTGGATGCTTGCACATTTAGAAAAACCCTAAAAATCACTTCCATTTAAATCAGCAGCAACTTTGGTTTACTGACACTTTTCATTCTGAAGTAAATTGTTATTTTTATGCATCTTTAAAATAGAAATTTCAGCAGGCATAGGATTTTACTTCTCACTGAGTATTTATAAATCATATAGTGAGATAGGATTAAGCAAATCCCTTCTTCTTAGACATTTATAAATTTTTTGCTTCAAGGTAGACAATCTACTTACAGACCAGCTTAGGCAAATATGAGAATATAATAAAATAACAATGACATGCTTCAACAGTTTCAAACCTGCAACTAAGCTGAATTAGAAATCAGATTTACTCTTCCCACTCAAGCACTGCCTGCTTTTAACAAAAATGGGATTTCTTCAGTCTCTAGAGGGCAGTGCTAACCAGGGCAGCGCTTGTATTTCCCATTCTAGATGCAGAATGTGACCAAATAAGTACCTTTTATGTGACACCATCAGTCCTAGAAAGGTAATTCCTGTCGAGGACAGAAATAACCTGCAATAACCTCTTTTTATATCTAATTGCAGCAACTAACTAGAAGTTCACTTTTGATCTAAAGAAAAGGAAATGGGCAGTAACAAATAACACCAAATTAAAACAAAAAAAAAATACAACAAGCCCCAAACAACAAAAGTCCTCAGGGCTGAATATTTCCTTCACTTACATTTATTAGATTTGTCAAGCTAAGTTTCCAGAGGATAGCAAAATCAGTATTACGTGTTTGACTACACCTCTGATTTGTACCAAAACACAAAATCTCCTTTTTCAACAGCAGATGTATTATATTAAAAATACAGCTGAACTTTTGGGTTTTATTTTTCACTGAAGAAAGCAGTGATCTCCTGAGGAAGGCAGAGAGGGGAAGCAGTAGCCATCAAATGCATCTGGCAAATATTACAAACACACTCTTTTCAGTCACCAAAATGCCCTGTATTTGACAAACCTAAAATCCTTACTGTTTTTTCAGTGCCTGGAAGAATCTTCTCATTTCAATTTAATCACTGTCACTGTTGTAAAGATCAGATTGAAAGACAGTTAACTGAAGGCCAAGAATTTATTCAGGAATGGTTTGGGTTGAAAGGGATCTTGAAGATCATCTTGCTCAAACTGCCCTGCCATGGGCAGGGACACCTTCCACTAGACCAGGTTGCTCCAATCCCCATCCAACCTGACCTTGAACAATTCCAGGGACAGGGCAGCCACAGCTTTTCTGGGCAGCCTGTTCCAGTGCTTCACTACCCTCTGAGTAAAATATTTCTTCCTAATATCTAATCTAAACATGCCCTCTGCCAGTTTAAAACCATTGCCCCTTGTCCTGTCACTATCTGCCCATATAAAAAGTCCTTCTCCCCTTGGTTACTACAAAGTTATGACCCTGTGTCCTCCTTAGATCTGAAAATCTGGCTTTTAAGATATCCTGATCAGTTAGTAAAAGCCAAAGTATCCCTGCAATGATTCCCTTGTGTAAATGAATCAAGTTATCCAAAAAGACTACGCAAGTGTATAAGGCAAACATCAGCCAAATGAATTATTTTTTAGAGTATAAATTATATATATTACCTTTCATCACAATAGGAAAATTTCATATCAAGACTGTGACGACTGAGGAACGTTTTACTGTCCAAGGGTACCTCAATGTTTGATGGGTGAGGAATAGGTTCACAGATCAACACCAGACATGTCATGGGAGGCTTTTTGTAGCCGCAGTGGGTTTGGTTACCACACGTGTCGTACACACGGATGTGTCCAGTGCAGTGGAGCACCTATGGGGAAGTTGTGTTTTAAAGAGAGACAAGGTTCTTCTCTGCCATTCAGCACGGTCATATTGCCATTAGCACACCCAGAGCAAAGTCCTTCCCTCCCCACCCCTCCATGTGATAGCAACCAGAGGAAGGAACACTGCTGTGGGATGGAGGGATGCAGGGATGCATGGATGGCTACAGGAGAGCAGTTGTTCTCCTCACACCACATACCCTGTGATGGGTACACAGCCTGCCAGCTCCTTCCTCTCACTACTGCACGAAGGAACACCAGACATTGCTGCATTTCTGTGAACTGGTGCTCTTTGAAAGTTGCAGTAATGACACTGATAAGCAGCTGCCTCAGCAAAAAGTATCCTGCCATTTGAATATTATGGTAATAGCAGCAACCTCCATTTTAGATCTGGAGAAGTGATGTTACAGATCCAATACTTTCTTCAAAAGACAAGAAGTTTTGCATTTTGTGGGGTTTTCTTTTAACCATTCTGAAGCAGAATTTGTTCACAGACAGCAGCAAGGAAGTTGTCTGATACAGTATAATCAAATTCAAGTTATAAAAGAGAACTGTGAGCCATAATCCACTCGATACAGTAAAAGGTTACTTTTTGTGCAGAGGAGAAAATGCATTCACTGCAGAAAGTTATCAGGCTGGCCTCTTTTTGTTCCAACTGTTACAAAAGGGAGAGCCAGCAGCTTCAAAAGAATGGCATTGAAGTCCTTCAGAGAGACCTCAACTGTCACATTTTCAGTGTCAAATCAAAAGAAATCAGGGATCAGCATAAGTGGTGTCAAGTATTTTTTTCCCAGGGAAGGCTTTATGCAAACACATTTAGTAATTACAATCGTTTGTAAGTAAATTACCTCTAACTTAAAATGGAAAATTCATTAGAAGAGCTTTGAAAAACTAATTTTAAAACATTGTTTCAGTTACCTCCATGATGTATTCAGCATATTGAAGCACAATCATTAAATTATAAAGTACTTAGTAAAACTCAAGCTTGTTATGTGAAGTAAAAAGTAAATAGCGTTATGACATCTGAAGAGAAAGCTGCCAAACTGTAAATATTTCTTTGCATTAGTTACCTTCCACGTAGCAGACTTTATATTCACTGTTCTTCCCCTGCTAGTCAGTGTACACTTCATTCTGAGAAAAAAGCTGCGCTCCGTGTTCTGCTCTTTGCCCTTTTTCACAGGACCTGGCAAAAGCAAACAGTAAACCAGTTCTTAAGCTCTTGGATCATCTTACAAAGGTGTGAAATATCCCCAAGCATGTTAGAGAAATCTAGGAGAATACTCAAAAAATCAACTAAAATGATTGATAAACCTAAAAGCACTTTCAATAGTAACACTTTTCAGAACAAGTTTTACTATCCCATCTTAAAAAGCTGAAATTGCACAGAATTGTAGAATGGTTTGGGTTAGAAGGGATCTTACAGATCATCCAGTTTCAACTCCCCTGCCTTGGGCAGGGACATCTTCCACTAGACCAGGGTGCTTCATCCAACCTTGGACACTTCCAGGGATGGGACAGCCACAGGTGCTCTGGGTAACCTGTGCCAGGGCCTGCCCACCCTCACAGGGAAGGATTTCTTCCTAATAACAAATCTAACCCTGCCCTCTGTCAGTCAGAAGCCATTCTTCCTCATCCTGTCACTCCATGAGCTCGTTCAAAGTCCCTCTCCAGCTCTCTTGGAACCCCTTTAGGTACTGCAAGGGGCTCATAGATCTCTCCGCAGCCCTCACTTCTCCAGGCTGAATAACCCCTACTCTCTCAACCTGTCCTCACAGGAGAGCCTTCTGCAAGCCCAGGTTCAATGTTTTCAGATCAGCATTGTATTTTTACCCAATTCCACACTCACAGATATCATGGAAAAGGTGGTGGGGAAAAAGTCTGATTGAAAATATTTTTAATATTTAATATTTTTTCATTGTGGCAGAGGACAAGAAAAGCACATACAGAATGAGAAGATCTGTTGAGTTGGTTTCCACTGAAATGCTTTATAGTAATTCACAATGGGGACGTTCAAACCAAATACCTTTCAAGCCTGTAGCACTCCAGGACTGCAGTAGTTTTAAATTTTTCAATTCAGAATTAATAATTCTGCTGTTTACATGCATCCAAATACTTCCACGATAATTTACACTCTTGGAGTAAACAAGGACCAAGTTTTTAAACACATTAATTGCATTCTTGGGGACAAAAAAAAAGTTAAGAAACCCTAATACAAATCAGTGTCAGCAGCACTAATTTTGTAGCCCTACTTGCTAACAGTAGCTATCAGATTTTGCCTTTACAGGGGAGAACCTTTCAGAGCTGATTACTGGTTACGCTCTTGTGGGCAAAGAAAATGTAACTGATGGTATCAGGAGAGCTGCGAGCAGCTCACAATGTGTGGAAGTAGGAAATAAAGCACCCAGCAGAAGGAGCAGTGGAAGGGCCAGTTTGCTGAGGAGTGAGGACCGAGTCATGGCCGAGGGAGAAGTTTTAGAACACATGACCTTGCTGCTGGTACAAGTTTATACAATAATTTGCTCTCATCCTCCACAGATAATAGCAGGTATGAAATCCTTCATGGTGGCTTGCACTGCAGCTACTAGTTTAAAAAATTAATTAGAAAAACATTAAGCCCCCTATGCCACATTGCCTATTGCTTCTAGCAGAGGCAAAAACTAACAGGGTCAAGCCCATTTTATGCCACATTAAACTATCCACAATAAAGGGGTGGAGGAACTAAAGCAGGGTTGACAAAAGCAACCAACACTTCTTTAATTTAGCATTTTTTGAAAGAGTTAAACCAATCTAGAAATTGATAATTGAAGATCATACAACATTACTATTACCAAACCCTGATGCTTAAGGCTCTGCTTTAAGAAGCAACTGTAAAAGATGGAGCAACTTTCTCAAGTCTGATTCAGCATCAGACATTATTTTTTAAAATCACCAGCTTTGAAAGTTTAAAAACCAGCTTCATAAAATGAGAATGCAGTTCTGTTTCTGCCAATCACACTCATATTCACTTGCACTTGTACAATCCCAAAGGGGAATATTTAATACTCAATTCAAAACCAAAATAATTCCACTGATGTAAGAGCTGCAGTAGAATGCAACCTGAGAATACTAATAAATATAAAAATGTACTCTTATTACTGTAATTTAGACTTTTGTCTGCCAACTACATTTGCAAAACAGCTTTTGTAATAATGCTTTCCAGACATCTTATTCCAGTCTGGCCAATTTAGACATGCTGGGGTTGGTTTGCATGAAACTCAGTGAGATGACATTTTTAAGAACATGTTTTTGCAACAAAACCAGGTATTTTTCACTGCTTTAGGGAAGTTGTTTCCCCACCCCCAGGATGCATTACTGTATTCCAAAAGTGGGGGCAGGGGGGAGTCTAATCTAGCCTTAGAAATATACTTTAATACTAAGGGCAGACAAGTTTACAAAATGCATACAAAATCAAAGTCGGGGCCCTTAATGCTGTTATCTTATCAAGTCTCTTCCACTCAATTAACAAGATGACAACATAAGACTTCTGATTTACAGTGCTACACAAAAGCAGAGGTCAGCTTTAGTATTTCATCACTATCTGGATTCAGAGTCCATATGACCCTTGTTGGATGAAACAGGTCAGATTTTAGACTCCTAACTACTGAGTAAAGCAGAATTGTTTGGAGGCACAGGGGCTGCCAAGTCTTTCTAGTCATCATCAAATCTTTAGAAGGCATAAAAGCAGTAATTCATGGGCAATTGTTAAATTCAAAAGCATACAGAACACATAAACACAGTGTTCTGTTCCCTCGGATGGAGAAAAGCAGAGTCAGAAGTCTGTGAAAAGATACCAATTTCATGCACCAACTAAAAGGTGCACAGAAGCATCAATCCCAAAGCTGGTTTTGGGGCCATTCAAGTATTTCTCAATTAGTTTTTTGGTGTTCTAAAATTTAAATACAGTATCTTTTTTGTCTCTTAAGTATACCATCACAGATTTCTGGAAGAAAGCACTTGCTTTTCAGTTGTCCTGTAAAGGCAAGCCCAGACCAAGACAAATGCATCATCTGAATTTCTCCATGTCCTTCTACAGTAATTGCTTGAAATCATTCTCATTCAGCCTACCTCTAATTTTATTCCTGTAGGCACTTGAATTCTTTCAACCCTCAAGAACTCCATTTTAGTCATTAATTCTGTTAGATTAAAGAGTACTAATGAAGTCTCATTTCTCCTATAATTAGGATATTGCCAAAACATTTTGGGTATTTCTGTTGTTAGTATCTCTCAACAAGGTTTATTTTGAGATTTAAGCAGAAAAAACACACTGGTTTGTTCACTCAATACCACTTTCTGGCAGATATCTAACTGTATTAATGCCAACAGGAACTATCCACAAAGAAATTAAATTCATTTTTTTCTTTCTCCTCACCATTTCTGTGTGTAAGCATTTCTCTCAGCTCTTCATGATCACATGGATGAGTGAAATCAAATACACTGTGCCCCGTCAACTCAAACTGCAAAAAAATAGAAGGTATATGGGTGTTTAACTTCACATATACAAAAACAGAACAGCTTTTACAGATCTGAAACTGTCTTAGGAAATTCAGTATTTCTTAGAAAACAGTATTTCACCTGAGTGAGTCCCATACACTTGTTCACATTTTCAGACATGTAAATCATGTCCCCATCTTCAGACAGAACCATGACAAATCCATCAAGAGCTTTCAAGTAGAAACAGTTCAGTTCCTTCTCCATTTTGGCTTCTGTCTCCAGCTCACCTGCAAGTAGCCACACATTTCTGTTTAAGTAAACACCACCCATTCTTCACTTACCAGCAGGAATGTGCAGAAGTCTGCAAGAAGCCAGTCTTGCAGGACCATTCAAAACCACTACAATTCATTTAGATAAGTGATCAGTTCAATTCTTCAAGCCCCAGTAATGGTATCACAAATCACAGAAAATAAGACTGAGGTTAACCCTCTGTGCTTTTGTGCATTAAGCAATAAACCTTTCCACCTTAAGGAAAAGGTCTATATGGCAAAAATATTACCATTTATCCGAAAAAGGCATTGCAAACTTCACTCAAGGGCTTGCTGAGAGAAATTTCAGAGTCTGGCTACTGAACTTACTCCTCCATATACTAAAGGTAGTTGTGCAAATAGCCACTGCAGCACCCACAGCACTCTACAGATACTGGTTTGTAACCTAACTCAGATACTCCTGTAGTTGTATGGGGAGCTGTAACTGCAGAGACAACATACCCTCAGCTAACTTCACCTTCAGTGGGGCACAAATTACAAAAATATTCCTTGCAGTTTATATTAGGGGGATAATAAGCCTTGCACCAACTACCTACAGCTGAGTAAAGCACAGCTGGAACAAACAAGTGTAGGGGGAAAAGAGGGTTAAATAAAGGAAATTAACTTTGGGAGAAGTGCCAAATGTGACTGAAAATGGCACTACAGCTGTGATGAGCCAACCAGGACCACTAGAACAGAAAGGGACAAATAAAGTCTGTTGAACAGTGACCATATTTTTCCTGTGCCATTGTCAATAGCTAATCTCTACTTTAAGATCTTCTACCTTTCCAGAGAAAAGGACAACTCTGAAAGTATTTATTTTCCTGCTGGCAGGTTTCACAGACAGCTTCTTCCCCAACATCCCTCCATCCCCTTTCCCAGATTCTGCCTTACCAGCATCCAGCAGCTTTCTCATGCGCAGGTAGCTGATGGTCAGCCTCATGATGGACGCCTTGTCCAGGTGTGCGCTCACGGTGTGGGGCAGAGGCAGCTGGTGAGCGAGTTCATAGAACACTTCTGACTCCTTGCTCCTTCGGCACCGCGCTGCATCTCTTGACTTCTCTTTTCTGCGTTCAGAGCTGATCCTAAACAAACAAATTTGGGGTCAGCAAAGAAAACAGTTCTCTGTGAAAGTTAAATTTGAAACTAAGCTGCCCAGAGGCCAATTAACCAATTATTGAAGTTGAATAATTTAAAACCCCAGTTTAAAAGGGTAATTGTATCCAGTTCTGCCCCCACTGGGCTCTGCCAGGACTAAATTCAAACCCACAGAGTTTGGACTTGAACCAACAAGATCAGCTCTTCAAACAGACATGTATGGACTCAGACCTGTTCCTGCTGATCTCATACCTTGACTGCTGCCTCTCCGGCCTCCAAATCCTGTCTCCTAACCCCTCAAGTCCACTCAACATAACTACACAGTAGGTTATTTCCAGCTCAATGCTCTGGTATCATGTACAATCTCCAAATTCATCCTTTTTTACCACTCTTACAAAGCCCACCTCACAAGTCAGATGAACAAGGATACTGATTCAGCATGAGACATCCTTCTTTTCAAGTGATCCAGAAAGTCCCTTTCCCAGCTCTTTCCCAACCTAAACCATTCTGATTCCATGATGATTCTACGATTCACTCATTCTCCAGTACAGCCCCTTCCATGGTCTCCCCTATCCTGGAAAACTCTCAATCTCCTTCCACTGCCTCTGTACATTTGCCTCCCCCACAACATATGAGGTAAAGAAGAGCTCACTGAGAACAGGCACCGAAAGAACTGAGACTATTGGTTGATAACACAGATAATTCCCCCTTTTCCCAGCACCCACACTGGTTCACATCTGCCTCATGCATCTGTCACATGAGTTTTGAACTAAACGTTTTGAAATGGGAGCTCCAAATTTTTCTTGCCCATTTTTCTTTTTATACGTTTATGTCTTCTGAAGGCACCCTATCTCCATCTTGCACATACTTGAGATACAAAAGACAGTTGGAGTTTCCAAATTACTTTTTTCAAATTTCACTAGACCTGAAGGCCATGTACTACCACTGCCAAATTCACCTTGCTAAGTCTGCGGATTTTTTTACTTAGCACACATGTTGTGAGAGGTACCACAAATTACAGAGCAAGGCGAGTCATGGGCTAATATTGCTTGGGCCATAATGAACCAGATTCACAGAATCAGAGAATGGTTTGGGATGGAAGTGATCTTAAAGATCACCTGGTTCCACCCCCCTGCCATTGGCAGGGACACCTTCCATTAGACCAGGTTGCTCCAAGCCCCATCCAACCTGGCCTTGAACACTTCCAGGGACAGGGCAGCCACAGCTTCTCTGGGCACCCTGGTGCCAGTGCCTCACCACCCACAGAGTGAAGTATTTCTTCCTTTTAGCTAATCTAAATCCCCCCTCTTCAATGTAAGCAGTCAAATACATAACCAAAAGAACACGTTTTCAGTCCTTTACCTGATGTCCTACTCACAGCAGCCAGAAACATGCAAGTGACAATACTATTACAACTCATGATGGAAGCATGAAACACAAAGGAAACATTTTCCTTGAAACATGAAAAGTTTAATAACCAATGATAAAGGCAGAGTAAGCCATGAGAATCTCTTCTACGATTACCCTATTTTTTTCCAACTTCATAAAATTGCACGGCATTCTCACCCATTCCCAATCCCACTGTCCTCTCCTGCCTCCCCCCACCACTGCCAGCACAAGGAAGCACAAGCTGCTTGATTTTCACAACCATAAATTTTGTAAGAGGCAAGAACAGGATTATGTTTTCTCCTTTGGTGGCAAAATCAGGCTACTAGATCACAGAAATACTATATTTATGTAATAAGAAACATTAATAAATAAACATAATAGTAACAAAAATATTTGGAAAACGAACTTATGGGAATTACAGTTGTAAAAATCTCTGGACATACAATAGTTCTACTGGTTTCTGTGAATATAAGCTCATGTCCCTCAGAAGGGTAGCCTAAAATATCTAACAGTATTTCCCCATCTTGCAGATTTCTTCACATTCAATTTCCTTGTGACAACAGATGTTCCTGCTCTAGTCATGGATATCTTGGTCTGAGAAGCTTGAGGCTCCTGACACACAGGTATATCCAGAAAGAGCCATTACGAAAAGTTTGACCTTTAACAATACTGCAAAAATATTTTAGCTATTTAACCTAACTGATTAAACATTTCTTACTGAAGACAGTCCTCAAGTACCTTTTCTCATGGTGAAAAACTAAGGCTGGAAGTGAAAAAAACATCTAGATTCTCTTCGTCCTCATTTCTGAGACCACAGATTTCACTGTAACTCAATTCTGTCAAAGGTATTTAAAGACAACTGTCGTGGTTGAACCCCAGCCCACAACTAAGGACCACAAAGCTGTCTGCTCACTACCTGTCCTGCCCTGGTGGGAGGGGGAGGAGAACCAGAAAAAGGTAAAACCCGTGGACTGTCATAAGAACAGTTTAATAACTGAAATAAAATAATAGCTGTAATGATAAGAGAGACAACAAAAAGAGACAGAGGAACAAAACCCAAGGCAGACAAGTGATGTACGGTGCAATTGCTCACCACCCACTGACCAAAGCCCAGCCCATCTCAAAGGAGAGAACCAGCACCTCCCGGCCAACTCCCCCAGTTTATACACTGGGCATGACGTTCTGTGGTTTGGAATATCTCTTTGGTCAGCTCAGGTCAGCTGTCCTGGCTCCTCGTGCATCTCCTCACTGGCAGAGCATGGGAAACTGGAAAGTCCTTGACTCAGCCTAGGCACGGCTCAACAACAACTAAAACACTGATGTGTTATCAACATCATTATCATACTAAATCCAACACACAGCACTGCACCAGCTATTGGGAAGAAAGTTAACTCTAGCCCAGCTGAAACCATGACAGTAGCACAAGCAATTCTGATGCCTTAGACACATTCACCTTTATACCTCTGATTTGTCTTTGTTAGCCACTCATTCAAGATTCCATCACCTGCCCAAAGTTTATCCTACAATAGAAACTCAAGGGAGAATTACTGGAAGTAACTGGTTTCTACTCACCCAGATGCCTGCAGTTCTGTCATGGCTTCCTTTTCAACTGCAGACACTTTTAAGTTAACTCCCCCCACCCCGCTTTGGCAATGAGTGCACTTCAAGTCCGCAGGTTTGTCAGGCTTGTGTGAATCACACAAGGCACGTAGTGAAGGACAACGCAAGAGATGGAAATAGATGGTAACCTCACAAGCTGGGCTTTCAGCCCTTGCATTTTCTTTCTGACAGCCTAATGCTCTTTAAAGTATTTTGGGTAGTTTCTAGATTTTTGCCAGGTTTCAGCACAATTAGCACCAGCCTTCAACAGGAACAGTCAAAACAAGCGTGGAATCATTAATTACCGACCGAGGGACAGCTCAAATCGAGCTCACAGTGCTTCTGTTAACAATTAATCCTGGAGGAAGATCCTCAAGTGCTGCCGGCGGGAGCGCTGCCTGACTGTGAGAGCCACAAAACCCAAGGAAAGGGTGATGCTTGTACCGACCAGTGCTGTCTGAGCAGAAGTGTCTCCTCTCCCTTTTACTATGTGTTTCCTTTCTAGAAAGGCTACTGCTATAGATAGATGTTTGAACTGTACAGCACAAGTTTGCTATTTTTAGCTGCTATTTAAACCTAAGCTGTAACCAATCTGAGTAAAACCCAGCCATTTAAATAGGAAGATTAACTACCAGCTTCAAAGAGCGTTTCTTTAATGGATCAAATTAATAGGGAAAAGGTCTTTCACAAATGAGGTTTAATTACCAAGTGAAGTCATTGTTGCCTCAACATTGAATGCCACCAAATTAAAAAAAAGGAAAAAAAATCCTTTACTGTTGCAACTACTCTTTGTTACTTACAGTTGCATAAAGTAAATAAAAAAACACACTTCAGCATATGTAGCTGCCCACAATTTTCTGTGTAGCCAATTAAATGATGTTGAATTTATGTAAAGAAAATGTTTTTCCAAAGTGAGCATTCTCTCAACCAGGGGCCAAAAAAAAAAAAAAAGCTCAAGGAAGAGGACTTTAAACAGCAAGATGCGAACTACCACAAAATTAGTTTAAATAAATCATATAACTTCTCTTCAGAACTGCCCCTGCGTACAACTCATGATCTTCACAACAGAAATACCATTCCACAGAAATGGAACTGAGCTCCATTTAAACAACCCCCGAGCCTGAGAGCTGTATTGCAACCTCTTGCTGTCAGTCTTGCACAGAACAAAAACACCCAAAAAGTCTGAAGAAAATCTCAGCTGAAGGGCGGATTACACACTCAGTGAAAATATTAGAAATGATGGTGTTGGACAGGAGATTGCATGAATTTGGAGTTATGATTTGTCCTGCATAATTTCAATGCCAGACATCCATTTCCATTTTGTATTTCTGCTACAGAATACAGAAGCAGAGAGCAATCCTAAGCACATTATTCATCATAACTCACAAAAAGCAGTGTTTCACTGACCCCTTTAAACCCAATACCAGGCACTTTTTATATATAAAAGAAGTTTACAAGCAATAGCTGAATAAAATCTGAGTTCCAGAAGATATTCAATTTAGAGACCCAGAGCAAAAGGGTATTTAATGACCAGCACTCACCGCAGCTGAACCAAGAGCTCAGCTGAAGGATATAACCCAGACTCCCACCCTTTGCCTCCAATCAAAAAGGCTTTAAAATACAGCATGGTGAATAGAAACAAAGTTTTACAGAAAGAATTGGCCCAACTGTCTTCATAGCAAAGCACACCAGCAGCATTCCCGTGAACACCACTCACAGATGTTAATGTGGCCTCTCTACTCACTCCTTTGTGCAACTCCTGCCCTTCTGGTCACAGGAACCATTTGGGCCAGAGCAGTTCCCAGTTCCCCACACCATCCCAAAGACCCCTCTGCTCACCATGGCATAATCCTACAAGCCAGTCCACAATTCTCTGAATACGACCCAGTTTTCATCTCCTTCAGTGTAAAACTAATCAATGGCCACGTATATACTAATTAATTCCTGCTTATTTACCACTAGGAAATAGACCAAAAAGAACCCTGGAAAATATCATCAGTAACTGATAAACTTTAATTGAAAATAACTAGATTTAAAATGGTCCACTTTGTTTCCTCCTAGCATTCTTAAATCACCATGTAGTGTTAAGGAAATATTACATTGTGTACACAATATTAGATTAACACAAAAAAAAAATCAGTGGGTTTTCTGTATGTTGCTTTATTACAGTTATGGATTTTCTAGCCTTTCTCCTATTCTTACTGTTTCTCTAACTGGGTACATTTTGCCCTATAGTTGTTTTCAACATTAAATTGTGAACATATTAATTAATCCAGGCACTTTTCTTGATCCCGGTTTTGAGAACATGCTAAAAAAAACTATAAACATCTGATAGTAATTCACATTTTTCTCTTTAGAATTGCTTTCTAGTATCAAATTTCTTTGTATTTATCATATTATTTGTTATTTAAATTTCACAGAAATATACCATGTGAAAACAATGGAATCCAAATTAATAATGGGCCTCAAATCTGGTAACATCTCCTTATTAAGCTTTAACTAGTTTTCAGTTCTGCCATTAGTTCCCACCATTTGCCAGTACAAGATTCACAGAATAGATCAATATCAAATACAACCTCTCCTGTTGTATTTTATCGGATGGTAAAACTGGGAAATACCTGGCTTAGAAATGGAGTCACAAAGACAATATCCACTATATCATAGCTCACTTTTTCTTCATTACACAAAAAAAGATGCAGCTATTACAATACAATAGTACATTAACAGTATATGACATCAGGATGGTATTGGAACTTTAGAAAGTTCCAAATACCTGGAACTGGCCTTGTATTTCGCTTTTCAGGTTGAACTCATTCCTGCAGTTGGTGTAACACTTGGTCATCTTTTCAGGCCCAGCTTAATCCAGGTATTTCTGCCAGCACAGCTGTATGAGACAGAGAACCAGCTCCCAGTTTGCAGCCATACCCAAGCAGAACACCCAGAGTAACCAGCTGTGTTCGTGTGGACTCTGTGAAGGGCTCAACCCTGGGCAAGTCCACGCTGACCACTCTCACCTATACCCAAAGAGTGTGTTACAACAGAGCTCTACTCTCTCAGCTGTGCTGAAGATGCAGCCACTTGTTTTTATTCACTGGTTTAGACCTTTATTTTATCCAGAGCTGGTTAAATTACTCCTCCATGCAAAGTAGTCCCAGGCAAGCCCTGTACTTAGCACAGAGAAATTAAAACAGTGAAACTGCCCTATAGACAACTTCATACAAATAATGTGTTTATAGTGAAAGAGAATCCAATTATTTGGATATATGGGGAGCTAATGATGCAAATATTCTTCTAAAGTGAAAAGAAACAAGACAACCCACCTAAAAGCTCCTCATCTTCCACCTGGCATAGATGAAGAACATGCTAGCTTGCCCCTTATACCCTTAAAAATATTCTTTAATCAAAGCTGATCAACTTCAATGAGGGACAGAGCTGTAGCATTAGCACTATCAAGTCTTGAGTTGGACCCACACAAACATCACCCAGAGTCTTGCTTTGACATGATTTCCTTTCTAAGTATTATTGTTTTCATCATTATGGTTAATTTTATTTACCAGTTCTTCTTATTTTATAGTCTGCGTAGAGAGTTCTTGTGAGGAAAATACCAAACAAAAAAACCACCCAAACAGAAACAAACAAAAACAAACAAGAACTCAAAAATAGAAAACCAAAACCAACCAACCAACAGCCCCAAAAAACCCCAAACAAAAAACCAAAACCAAACAAATAAAAACCTACCAGAAAAAAAAATAACAAAAACCCTCCAAACCCCAATCTCATGTGTAATCACAAACATGTGATTACACAGAAGAAAGTCTTGCTCTTCATGAATTAATGAACATCACAGCCCACTAATCCAACTCAGGAAAAGAACACAAATTCTTTAGCTACAGTAAGAATGACTTAAAAGACACTTAACTGCAGAAACTCACACAGTACCCAAGCAGAGACAACACCTCTGTATGTAAACTATTAAAATTCATTTGTTGGTCTGTTACCTTCTAACAGGAATTTAAACCATCTTGCACGAGGGTAGTTACAGGCATTTACCATGGCTTGAGCACCACCAGAAAACCCCTAACTGATAAAACTCTAACAAATCAGGAGAGCAGGCAGGCAGTTCAGCCTGAATTAGCTACAGCAGCACAAACACTCCAAAACCCACTGCGGTTTGCAAAATGACAGTGGGGAGAAGCAGTGAGAGGAGAGTCCATTGGGCTACACATCAACTTTCCTAGTGAAGACCATGAAGTCCATATAAACACCCATTTTACAGACAGGTAAATTATGGCCTAAGAGCCAGCAGCAGAGCCTGAAAGTCCTGAAGCCAGCACAGGACCACACTGACAAGATTATCCGTCATGTGGATTTGGCCTTGAATTGACCTGAAACTCCAGCTACCTCCCCTCTTAGAAGGCGAGAGTAAGAAGGTAAAAGCTTCCAAGATTTTAATTTCTAATTCACATAGTGGTGAAGTGATTCTGCTATGTCTTACTACACAATGTGACCCCACTGATAGTTTACTTTTGCATGGTAATTTAGTATTTTAAAATAACGACATGGCATACAGTGGTGGTTTGTAGCAAAATTCTTTTTCTTTTAGCTAGGTTATTTGGCTTTTTCCTTGAATATATCTTTTTCTTCCTTCCTAATTAGTTGTGCTTTGCCCTTCAAGATGAAAGATACATGGTAGTTAAATTGTGTTTATTATTACAGAAAAATAAGCGCTATTCAAAAGAGATATCTGAACATGGGCTTTACAAAACTAGACACTAAGTGCTCTCCTCCCTTCAGCCCTCCTGATTTTGCTTCTACCAAGCTCACAAAAAGTGATGCAAAACATATCCCCGAGATATCTGTCAGGCTCTCAGTTAACAATGTTTTAGCTATGAACTGGTCTATCTTCAGACAGATGCAGACTCTTGATAAAGTAACTAATTTTAGTCTAAATCATGGCTTTAAAACATCATCTATTTTATTCATTGCATTTAGGTTTTAAGACTGGAGGCTGGACATTTTCCCTAACTGCTTCAATCCAAGTTCTCATCCCTTCACCTCAAGTTCCTCAAGTGCTTTCAGTTGACAGGGTATTTTGTGATCAAAGGTTTTAAGAACAAAACAAAACAAAAAAGAAACAAAAGTAAGAGAGATCAACTTTCAACTTTTATTTTTCTATATGAATAAAGAACGAACAGACCCACTGAGCAGTCAAGAAAAACACAATAGCTAGGAAAGAAAGCCTGCAGCAATGTCAGTTCAGCATCCAGTAGATTCAGTAGGGTGCAAGGAAAAATGTCCTTTCTAAAGTCTGAAGGACTGAGCACCAAATATTTACATCCCCAGCTAAACCATTCCTGTCTTTAGTTTAGCTAGTGGAGGCTGCAGCCCTTGTACTTGATGTGGATAACTTCAAGTCTTCTGTTCCTTGGAGCATATCTTCTTCCAATGGAGCCAAGCAGGATGCAAAGAGAAGGAGGTAAGCCTCTAGTAACTTCCTTTCTAATGCAATAGTCCATTTACTATTCTCATTTGTGAGCAAAAACAGGAGTCTTGGCCTCAAATTCTTTTGCTTCTTGAAATGCATAAGTTTCCATGAAGTGACATCACTTTAAGTTTTGGTTTAGAATTGACAGAGAAAGAACTCATTCTGGTAAACAAAATGGGCCATCTTTTTCAGGTAACATTTCCAGGATCATTACAAATGGAGTCAAAAAGCTGTTAAATAAGTTACCTGTAAAACCTTCCACTCCTGTGAATATAATCAGTGCTGCTGATTCAGTAGCCTCCATTCTGCAGTTGAAGTTCAGGTTCTATTTTAATGTAGTGAGTTAAAAGATTTGTTGTATCATTTCTTCTCAAAACACTTAAGGAGCGTTCATTCATACCAAATTAAACAGAAGCTGCACAGCATCTCTGCTAACACACACGCAGTTTGTTATGCATTGGATATCTCTAAGGAATGACTGATGGATCATCTCAAAGCACCAGTTCTTCGGTGCCAGCAGAGCCATTTTGAATGCCTTGGTATACTAAAATATCTCAAGGTTTTAAAAGGCTGCATTTCTGTACAAGTCCCAGTATGATCAGACTTCAACAGGAAGAAATGATAGATTACACACACAATGAAACTCTTTTTTATCAATGCACTGACTGAGATCTCAGACCCAACCCCCAGGCTGGAATGAACAGGCGTAGCTTCAACTGAGGCTGTGGCTCCACATCAAAGAGCCCTGAAGTGTTCATCACCTACGTAAACTGTATTTAAAAAAATATATATGCTGGCATGCATTCACTTGATTTCATGTTCCAAATAATTTCAGAACTTAATTTTCATACAGACTTTTATTCTAAGCTAAATAGCAGAGATCTCAGTAGAGGAAAACCTTAATAGCCTTCATACCCAATGGTAATTTGGAAACCTGTATCTCCCCTGAATTTCCAGTCATTAGTTAAAGTACAAAGGCACACACCTTCTCTCCTGGGCCATTTTTGTAGTCCTCAGTGTCATAAAACCCCCACGTGCCTCCTATTTCAGAGCAGTACTCCCTGGAAAACTCAAATTTTCCTGCATGCTCTTCTGTCTGCTCTAATACAAAGGAGATTTCTCAAGAGAGGCTCAAAATGCTCGAATTTTCTCGGATTCAAAAGAGAAAGGGCTGTTACAACATGAAAAGATGATTAAGGTCCAAGTTCTTCCCATGCATTACCTAGGTGGTTTTTCTGAGGCATGTAAACACCTGCCCATATAACTGTGTACGTTAAGATAAAAGAAGTTTGAGCTGATGACTTGTAATCTGGAACATTCCTTCCTTTTGGACATCAGCTTGCTAGGAATGGCTACAGGTCACTGTGCCTTCCTGTAAGGCTCTTGCAAGATTTGTTTTGGTTTTGAAGCTGTTTGTTTTTTAAAGAACACATCTTGTAATCGGATTGGTATTTGCATCTCCTTGGAAGAACAGTATCATCAGGAAAAGCTTGATGCTCTTGTATGCCACCACTGATCCATGCAGGACTTCCCTCCTGGGTTTACTTAGCAATGCACACTCTATCATAACACCAAGCTCTTCAGGAATAAATTGAGCTAATACTACCAAGTTCTCTTCTGCAGTACAGAAAAAAAAAAAATACTCAAAAATCAGCAGCTTCTGTCATTCAATGTCCCCTTTAATATGAAAGATGTTAGGCAAGCCTACTTGAAATCCAGCACTCTGACATAAATTGGTGCAATATTACTATTGAACATGAACACACTCCAGAATTCAATCCACTATGTTACACAGGCTCAGCAAGAGTCCTCGAGGCTTCCAAGCTGGAAGCACACCAAAGGGAATGTGTGCAATCTTAAGAACCTCAGAAGAGTTTGGGCTTACACTGCAATGCTGCTGACATTTGCCAGTGTTATTAATATTTATTGACTAATTTTTTTTTTTCTACTTCACCATCAGCAATCAGAGTCTTGGAATCAGCCTTATAAACTCCAGGCATTATAGTTCAAGGATAGGGGGGAACAAAGGTCTATGGTTGCTTTCACAATGTGCAGAGGAAGAAGCACCTGTAAGTAAATGCATGAGTGATACTGCTGACTGAAGTGTTACCCAGGACAGCAGGATGGTCTTCTCGGGCATCTCTTTTGGTGGCAGTAGAAAGAGAGCAGGTAACTATGCTTCTCACCTCCTCAAGGCTTACAAAGGACATAGGATCCTAGCCTAACCTAAATAAGCCCTTGATGGGTATTTTTGATAAGACAGAAACCAACTAGAAGATGGGGATGGCAATTAAATGAGAGAATAAAATGCATTATTCACTTCACACCTCCACCTTTAAACCAATAGCTGACTTAACTGCCGGATTTAAGCTGCTGATAACAGTTTGCAGCTACATTTGTTCCCCCCTCACCTTCCAAAAGTAGTCCACGATGTGCCTCCCTCTAGACACACCAGAAAGGAAAAGCATTTCTACAGAAGGCAGAGTTGCTAAAAAAGCTTGAAAGTACTTGATATAAAACCCTCTTATTATCCCATCGCCCTGCTACAGACCACCTGACAACCTGGACCATCTGATCACAGCTCAGTAGCCCTCTTGGCTTAGTGTGGACTGGTTGTTGGTATTTCAGGCATCCCAACCAAGAGACCCAGACTGCAGCCTGGAGACACTGTGTTTTAAAGGGCAAAGCAAGCATGACTGTAAACAAAAACCAGAAAACCTCCCGCTGTTTCCATCAGCATACTGCCAAATTATCAGACCTTCACTTGATAAAAGGAAACCAAAGCACTAACAGAACAAAATCATGGAAAATTTCTGCAGCAAGGAAATCCTCCACAGCTATTCTTCCCTGACTTTCAGTGCCTTGATGTTGAGAACGAGGGGCAGAGCACTGTGCTGTCCCCCTTGATCTTTAGTGGGCTATGGGAAGCCATTTCTGAGCACTTTTATTGCAGGAATTCACAAAACTGCTTCGTGTTTGAGGAAGCGCAAAGAACAGACAACACAAGCACTGCCATCAGGTAAGCCCCATGGCAAAGCAAACAATCCAGAAAGCAGTAAAAACACTGTTTTGAAAGCCAGAAACCATTCAGCCTCCCCCACACCTGTGGGGAGACTCTAAAGGAGATTTACTGAAAGATTTCTCCTCTTCTTACAACTCCGAGAGAGACACAGTTAGAGTATATACAAAAGGTTTTTGTATTCACTTTCAACTCCAGTAATGGTGGCTCAGTTCCACCAGCGCTGAAAGAAATTATCAGACAAAAGCAATGGCACATACAATCCTAAAGACCTCACACAGGTTTAAGAAAAACCAGCAGTAGCCACTGCCCCTTGGAGCCAGCAGCACAGGATACAGGCTTCTCAAACAGATCCTGGAGCTGGACTTCAGTGGCAAAGATCCAGCAGAAAAAAACCCAGTCTTTCAGATCATTACCCTTAGACTCTAAAAATTAATTTTCAAGGCCTAACTCTGAGAAACTGAGAAGCTGAAGTTCTTCTGCAAGGCACTCAGTCCTGTTTTATACCATTTTAAGACTCAGAATGAGCACTCCAGAAATCATTTCTCATTTTTATTTAGCACTAGTACCATTAAAGATACCTATTTTAAGCTATAAGGTCTTAAAGTACACTGGAATAAATGAATCTTGGATTATCTACCAGCTGCAAGCCACTACCAACCTAACCAGTAACCCTAAATGGCTCATTTACTTAAAAAAGGTCCAAGAATTCCTCTGCTAACAGTGAAGTGTCACACCACAGACCTCAGAAAAAACTTTTCATTGCATCAGCCATCTGCACAGGAGTTTGTTAAAAGAATATTGAGGGAAATCTCATACTTCCCAGCAAAAGCCCTAAATTTGGCTCAGATTGGAGTCGATAAGCAAACACAGCTCCCAGCAACACTGTTTCACCCACTCTATGCACTGAAACAGCTCCTTGTAGCACCTGGGGGAAAATCCAGGAGCACATCAAAGTGATACAACTACTGAGGAATGGCTAAAACCCAAATAACTCAGTATCTAATCATGGTGCCGATACTTGATTTCTTACAGAATCTTGACCCCTGTTAATATATGAAAAACCTGGAACTACATCAAAGAATGGATTCAACAGATCAGTAGAAAAATCCACACCTCCAGATAGTAATGTGTAAGACTGAGACACAAACTTGGTCAAATTCCATAATTTCTGCATCTCACAGCATGAAATGAAATAAACAACAAGCTTCACCTTAACTACCAAGAGATAAACACTACCCAATACAAGCACAGATAGAGGCAAGGAATAAAAGGATCTTAACCCATGCCAAAATCGAGGTGTACTTTATATACAATCAGCCAAAGTTTTATCATCAGAGATGATACGGAACAGGACCCAAAGGCCTTCTCCCTTCAAGGTATTCTGAATATGGACACCATCAAACCTAAACCCTTCTAAAACAACCCAGGTTCTTGAGAAATGCTTGAGATTTCCAATAAGTTCTCCGCTGACCTCATATCCTTCCTTTTTTCTTAGCCATCTTCACTCAACTGCACATCCACAGCCCCCAGGATGAACATACCATAGACACAGCTTTATGTTTTCCATTAAAATCCCTACAACAGGACTAATCTGAATATTCCTTGCTGCTTTATAAGAAACATTCCCAACTTTGAACTCGGTCTGCAGGAAACAGAAAACAACAAATTCTCTTTCTTAAGCCCTGCCTTTAGGAAGGAAGGATAAGCTTTGCATACTGATTCTTACATTCTGAAGAAAGCAGATTACATCCAGGATAAGGAACTTGCAAAAAAAAAAAAAAAAGAAAAAAAAGAAAAGAA